>JACSVZ010000030.1:17041762-17382201 GCA_014706295.1 Lycocorax pyrrhopterus obiensis
GCAGCTACGGCTATTCTGGTAGAAGAGAGCCGTAAACTTACTTTTGGCAGTAAACTAATTGTGTGTACACCTCATGCAGTCCGAAATGTGCTAAATCAAAAAGCGGAAAAATGGTTAACAGATTCTAGATGCTAAAATATGAAACAATTCTGATAGATAGTGATGACTTGACACTAGAAGTAATAAAAGTTTAAACCCAGGTCAATTTTTATATGAGGAACTAAAGAGTGACTTACTCCTGTGTGTAGCTGCTGAAATATAGTTGTGTAAAATGTTGGTAGTAGAAAAGAGTGAGCATGCAAGTAAATAAAGTAAAAAGAAAGTAAGAAGAAGAAGGAAGAGAGAGAAGAAAAAGAATTGAGATGTTTTTCAGCACCTTCCCCCATCTTGCCCGAAATTTTGACAGCTGACCAGGGCCAGCTGCAGTCGCCGGTATCCTCCGCTTTCGGAGCGGCAGGAGCAAGCGCAGCGGTGCAGGGCTGGAAGCACGGGCTGGGGGCCTGTGGAGAGGTGCGGAGCCGAGCTGGAGCTGTGGGACAGCTGCGAGCCCAGCACTGGGCAGTCCCTGACCCTGCCACCCCCCCGGGGGGGGTAAGGGCGGCTGTGGCCTCCCGGCCTCCCTGAGGCTGCAGGACACCCCGATCACCTGGGGTGCTGCTGGCCGTGCCTGCTGGGAGCGCTGGAAGGAGGGGAGGGCTGCGTTTGGACAAGGCGAGGAAAACATCTAGAGAGTGCAAGTTGTACATGGAAGGACTAGGATTATCTGATAAGAGTTTTGTTTGAGTTACAAGAATGAGTTTGTAAAAGAATAAGCACCCCAGGCAGTAGTGGGGGTGGGGGCTGGAAGAGGAGCAGAATGGGCCCCTGAGTGGACTGGTTGAAAGGATGCAGCAAATGTATGTAAGAAAAGGTAAAGGAAAAGCAAAGGCAGAGAGATGCTAAAACAGGAATGCCTGTAGAAACAACTGAATCTTCAGAAAAAAAAAATCCAGCAATTAATAAGAATAAATGGTTAAAAAGTCAGGAGCTCCCATTGTACCGGAGACGCTCCACACAAGAGCCCTTAATAGCCTTTGAGGTAGGCCTAGGTAGAGAGGAGGTGCGAAAGCTCTTAATTCACTTTAAGTTTTGTCCCTCAGGGACACAGTTTTGTCAACGAGATCTTTGGTTATTCAAAGGGCGAGTAAAGAAAATAAAGTATGCTCCTTATTATTAAATTCAGCCACTATTAGTAGATGTGAAGAATAAGTTTAAAATGCATAAATTTCTGTTTGTTCTTAATTGCAATTGTAATTTACTATAAAGAAATTTGATGGCTAAAGTGAGAATGTACATTAATATTGTGAAGAACTACAAAAGCTAACACTGTGGTATCTGCCTGAGAGGTTGTGCTGAAATAAACCCAAAAGTGTGGGCAGCCTCAAGAAAAATAGCATAATAGATAATGAAAATAAGTCAATAATAATAGTATAATTGGCAATTCTCTATTTAAAGTAACCACTAAAATGTTATTGTGAAGAACCCTCAAAACTTGATTTGTATAAAAGATGCACCAAATTTTATAATTAACTGTTTCAGAGTTAAGGCCTCCTGCCTGGGTAACTCTGAGTGGTTGAGGTTTGTTTTTGAGCAGAGTTTTGCTCGAGTGCTTCTAAGTTTGTTTGTTTTGTTTTGTTTAGTTAGTTAGTTGGTTGGGTTTTTTTTTGTAGCCTTCAGGCAGCCAGACGGGTTGCCCTGGAGAAGGGACAATTTGACTGCTATGGAGAAGAGATTTGGAACTGCTGAGGGGAAGGTGTGGACGAAGTGTGTCTCTCAGTCCTCTCTGCATAGTTTGTTGTCATAGAAAGCCAAAATAGGCAGGTTAAAATCCTGGAGCCAATTCTCTAAAGTATACTGTTAGTTTGCAAGCAGCTTTTGCAAAAAGTGTTGTTCTCCCATGCTTTAAAAAATTTGGCAACCACTTTTAGAGAACACGGCAGCCTGTTGCTAATTTTTGTAAGTTACCAGATCCAGTGGCTGGAGGCTATTCATTGTCTCAGAATGTAGCCAGAGGCTGCCGCATTATCTGCAAAGTTGTGCAGCCAGGGCTCTGAGAGTAAATGAGGCCCGAAGGCTGACAATAAGAAAATAAGATTTATTGACTCAAAGAGCATCTAAGTAAATGACCAGTGTAGTTATTGTATTGTAAATCTTATTTATTAGAACAAGAAAATTTAAAATTGAAAAACGAGAGAGTTTGACTCAGCCTCCTTGAGGGGGTTGAGGAGAACCCATGACTGTGCAGCATTCAAGTGATAAATCTCCAGACCAGAGCTGGGGAAGATTGGCGGGGCACTCCCTGGCCTGAGGGAGGGAATGTGTTTAGTGGTGAGTCTTCAAAAGTAGTAGTAGTAGAAGAGTAAAAATTTAAAAGATGCACTGAGTGAAACATTGCCTCTCAAACAGCAGAGCTGTGGGTGCTTGTGAAGTCCTGCAAGCTGTGTTGAGGCAAAATAGTGATTATTTTTTTGCTGGTTCTAAATATGCATATAGAGTAATACATGCATTAAAAAAACAAACAAACAAACAAACAAAGACAACACTAAAAAATTTGAGCTTGAGAGGGATAATCCCTCAAACCACACCTTTAGACTTTAAAATCCATAATATCCATCCAGGGGAATGGGTACTAGTAAAAACATAGAAAGAGCAATCTTTAACTCCACAATGGGAGGGTCCTTTTCAGGTGCTACTGATGACTGAGGCAGCGATCCAAACCAGGGAAAAAGAGTAGATCCACGCCAGAAGAATAAAAGGACCAGTGAAAGAACCGAAAAAAAAATGGACTATAACATCTAAGCCGGGTGATACCAAATTGACTCTTAAACGAGGACTGGGTGGTATTGAATAATCCAGCTGCAAAAAGTCTTCATGTTTTAATAGACTGTATCCTAATCTCGAGATATCACAGCCTCTATCATGCTGGCTGGGTTAAATGTAAATACATAAATTGTAAAATCAGTACTGCAAATCACACAAACAGCACCCCCATTGTATGGGGTGTTAAATAACAGATTTATTCCCTAAAATTATAACTTTGCCTTATAGATGAGAATTACTAGTGCCTGTTAAGTGAGAGGTGCCTGAGGAACGGTAAAAAAAATTAACAATTGATTTGCCTGGAAAGAGCAAAAGAGGTAACAAGGAAATAGAGGGCAAGACCGGATTGGCAACTATAACTCGCCACCAAGAAGATCATATACACCTGCTGTGGGTAGCAACCCCATAGGCATGGGAGGTGGGGGTATAAGCCATACCGGACCTCTATTACTCCTCCTTCTTGTTTTTTTCTCATCTTTCGGGATACCAGCAAAATCATGTCATAAGTGCTACCGGAAACTTTACATGGAAAGAAACCGAGGTTCCTTTTTTATTACGCACACCCACGTTAACAGTCACTGTTATAACCCTTCCAAACTAAGTACCTGTACACAGAACGGGAAAAATACTGAATTGCAAAAAACTTAAGAAAAATGAATGTCCAAAAGGAGAAAGATGGGTTTGTTTCACATTTGCCTTTAAAGGTAAGGTCCAAGATTTAGTAAAAGAACAAGTAGTAAATGGAAAGGCTAAGGTAACACAGCAATCTAATTCTGTGTTAACCCCATGCCAAGATTTATATACAAAACTTAAACAGCAATTAGAAAAGGAAATTGATATCTCGAGATTTTAAAAAAAAAAAAAAAATGTTTGTAGAATTGGGGGAAAGAATAATTAAGGAACTAAATGTAACCAACTGTTGAGTCTGTAGAGGGGCCTTAATGTCAAAAGAATGGCCATAGAAAGGCAGTAGCTTAGGCCCGGTTGAACTCCTTAAATGGAACCGGACAAATATAAGAGGGAAAAGCCGACCAGAAGGGTAGATTCTAAGTTCAGCAGTAATAAGAGAAAAATGTCTCTGGCGCACTAGAAAGAATTTTCTTAGTGAAGTAAGAAATACTCCCTGCAAGAGGTATAAAACTAGTAATGGAACTTCTACATGGTAGATCTCAAAAAAAACCAACTCTGTATTAGACCCAGAGAAAAACAGGAGGGAAAAAATTGCAAGTATAATAATGAAACCAAACTTTTGCAATGCAATGACACAGACAAGAATCCTTATTTTGGGATCCCAGAGACATCAAAATTTTGGGAGAATATAAATGAACAGAAAAAAGATTATTAGAAAGCACCAGATGGCTTATTTTAGATATGTAAGAAAAGAGCATACCCAAAACTTCCCCCCCAATGGAAAGGGAGTTGTACTCTGGGAATCATACAGCCAGGATTTTTCCTTTTACCGGGAATCAGATGGAGATCAATTAAGAGTACCTGTTTATGAAGACTTAAAAAAGAATAAAAGAGAATTGATTAAAAGATATCAAAAGTGGGGAGATAAAGAATGGCCCCCTGAACGCATACTGGAAACATATGGGCCAGCCACCTGGGCACAAGATGGGAGTTGGGGATATCGAACCTCGATTTATATGCTGAATCGTATTATAAGACTCCAAGCAGTTGTGAAAATAATAACAAACAAGACTGCCCGAGCACTAAAATTAATATCAAGTCAACAAAGCCAAACCCGAGCTGCAGTGTATCAGAACAAGTTAGCTTTAGACTATTTATTAGCTGAAGAAAGGGGTGTTTGTGGAAAATTTAATACATCAAATTGTTGTTTGAAAATAGACGACAACGGGGATGCCGTCCTAGATATAGCCAAAGATATCAGAAAAATAGCCCATGTACCAGTCCAAAAATGGGAATCAATGTTAAAAGCTAGCTGGTAGAATAATGTATTAGGAATAGAATAGTGGAAGAAGCTAAGATTCTTCCTTTTATGCGCTGCAGCTGGTTTGACATTTCTTCCTTGCTTGATCCCCTGTTTTATTCGACTAATCACCAGCGTAGTCCAAGGTATGCAAGTAGTCACAATGCCTGTGAACCCCAAATTAGCTACATCCAAAACGGCACCAAAAATAATGGTGTTAAGGAAACAAAATAATATGGGAGATCCCTTTGAAGAAGCAAGATTGATTTGTGAAAAAAAATGAGCAAATAATGAAAGTCAGAAAACAAGAATTATTGCTCAAGCCAAATGATTTGTAAAAATAGAAGAGGGGGAATTGTGATAAATAGATGCTATAATATTGGCTTTCTGCAAATGTTAAAATAAGTGATGTTAAAAGTAGCCTTTTAAACAGTAGTTTTGTCACAAGTAGATGCTATATGTAAAATAGCTTTATTACAAAACAGATGCTATATAAGGTCGTTTTGTTGTGAAGATGTGGTTTTTTTAATACTTTTTCATTCAACCAAAAACTTAGAAATAGCTATGCTTATGAACTATTCGGGCTCCTGCTACCAACTATCAGCAACAGATAAAATATCCCCACAGCGATCTGCTCATTCCGGGAACTACCAAGCCGGGGCGAACCGAGCTGGGAGAACTGCATTCCATTTTGAACTTTTCCTGAAAAAGGTTTGAATATGCGACACCAGAAGGCTTATCCCCACAGCGATCTGCTGATTCCGGGAACTACCGACAAAACGGGAAAACTGCATTCCATTTTGAACTGTTCTTAGAAAGAGTTTTAAATATGTATAATTGTTTATAAATATGTATAATTGTTTATAAATATGGAATACTCCAAGTGTATGTAAAAAGTGTCTCCAAGATACCAAGTGTGCTCTTGGCGGAGTGCCAAAGCACCCAGCGCTGTGACTTTTTGCTTTATTATCCTTGTCCCTTATTGTCCTTTATTAAACTTTTCAATCCTAACAAGAGAGTGAACCTCGTTTTTCACAAACAGAATACCACCTTTACTCAGTTACTCACATTCCTCAGTGCTGGATCTGGCGAGTTTTCTGAGCTCTTGGAGCTTCCCTGCCTCCTGGACTGTAGCAACTGCCCCCCCTGGGTGCCGGCAGAGGGCGGGGGAGCTGAGCTGGATCTTTCTGAGTCCCAGAGGATTTTCGGAAGCCTCGTTGTCCCTTCTGGTGATGCCAAGAACTGATGCCTGAAAAGGCCTCCTAGACATCGAGACTAGACAGAATAAGGGAATAAAGGTAGGTATTTATTTGAAAGGCCTTCAAAGGTACACTCTGGGGAGCCAGAGGCTATTGCCAAGATGGACAACAGGTTCTTCACACTTTTATAGGTTTGGTTCATTTGCATATTAGGGTTAATTCTCCAATTAAAACTTCAGTTTAATGATGTAATTTCCCCAAGCCTGCCTCCCCCTTCAGAGTCTTTAGTTTACACATTTTGGGCCTAGGATGACCTGAGTGTCCTTGGAGAGCAGGCCTGGAGAGGCTTTGTTATGTCTAACTAGCACTGGAGAACAGAAATTAACAGGCTACAGGTTACATACTAAGCAGTACAGGATTTGAAAAATATAAAAGTTAAAACCTAAGGCATCAGAGGTGTTCCCTGGCAATGGTCCAGACTCTATTACCTTTCTGCTGGTGGTAACTGCATACCCAGCATGTCTTTTTCCACTGATAACATAGCTGCTTTCATCGGTGAACCAAGTCTCAGCGTCTTCAAGAGGGGTGTCCTTCACATCCGGGCAACTGGAGTAGGTGGCTTCAATGGTCTCCAGGCAATCATGGATCACTGGTTCTCCCATACTTCTGCTGAGAAATGAAGCTGGGTTTACAATGTTAGTTACCACAATTTCAACATCATTTTGTTCTACCAGTATGGCTTGATACTTCAGGAATCTCTGTGGGGAAAGCCAATGTCCCCCTTTCACCTCCAGGACTGCAGACACTGTGTGGGATACTAGCATAGTCATTTTCTGGCCTAGGGTAAACTTTCGTGCCTCCTAGATGTTTATTGCCACAGCTGCAACGGCTCTGAGGCATCCCGGCCACCCTTTAGCTGCTGTATCCAGCTGTTTAGAGAGGTAGGCCACTACCCGCCGATATGGGCCCAGTTTTTGTGCTAGTATTCCCAAGGCAATCCCTTGCTTTTCGTGAGAAAACAAAAAGAATGATTTACTCACATCTAGAAGTCCTAGGGCTGGAGCTGACATTAGGGCCTTCTTCAGTTGGTCGAAGGCTCGTGTTGCTTCTTTTGTCCATTGAAGGTCCTGGCATCCTTCCGTAATCAATGCATATAAATGTTTAGCAAGCAATCCATAATCATGAATCCACAGCCTGCACCACCCTGTCATACCTAAAAAGGTTCTCAGTTCTTTCACCATCTGGGGTTTTGGGGTCTGGCATATTGCTTCTTTACAGTCTTGTCCCAAAGTCCTTTGTCTAGCACTTACTTCGTAGCCCAGGTAAATAACTGTTTTACCATCTGGGCTTTCTTTTGGGACACCCGGTACCCCTGCAGGCCCAAAAAGTTCAAGAGGCTTACCGTCCAGTCCATACATGCCTCTTGGGTCTGGGTGGCTATTAAGAGGCCATCCACATACTGAAGTAGCTGTCCTTCTCCCAGTGGAGGTTCCCAGGATTCTAGATCTTTTGCAAGTTGTTCTCCAAATATAGTAGAGGAGTTCTTATACCCTTGGGGTAAAACACACCATGTGAGTTGAGTTTTATGTCCAGTTCTGGGGTTCTCCCACTCAAATGCAAAAATTTTCTGGCTGGCTTCATGGAGAGGAAGGCAAAAGAAAGCATCCTTTAAATCTAGAACGGTAAACCAGGTTAATTCAGGTGTTAAACGAGTTAACAAGGTGTAAGGGTTAGCAACCACTGGGTACAAGTCTTCAGTTACCTTATTAACTGCTCTCAAATCTTGTGCTAACCTGTATGATCTATCGGGCTTCTTTACAGGTAAAATGGGAGTATTAAAGTTTGATTGACACTCCTTTAGCAGTCCAATCTGCAAAAAGTTTTCAATGATTGGCCTAATCCCTTCTCTGTCTTCCCTTTTCAAGGGATATTGTTTGACCCTTACGGGCTGTTCTCCTTCTTTAAGCCTGATTTGTACTGGTAGTGCATTCTTTGCCCTCCCTGGGGTACCCGAGGCCCACATCCCAGGGAATACCTGATCCATTATTTTCTTGGTACTTTCTTCTTCATTTGCTGTTTCAGTCTCTTTGGTTATTAGCATTAAACTTAACAATTCCACATATTGTTGATCTTTTACCTCCAAACTAATTTCTTCATTTTTGAAGATTATTTTCACTTCCAGCTGCTCTAGCAGATCCCTGCCCAAAAGTGCAGATGGAGCATTAGGCATATATAAAAATCAATGAATTCCCCATTGTTTTCCCAATTTATATTTCAATGGTTTGCAGAAATATGCCTTCTCGGATTGGCCAGTTGCCTCTTTTACTACAATATAATCATTTGTTACAGGTATCAAGTTCTTATTCAATACCGAATATGTTGCCCCTGTATCCACCAAAAATTCTACTTTCTTTTCTTGGTTCCCTAGTTCAACTATAACCAGAGGGTCCCCTAGGGTAGGGCCCTCCAGTCCTCTTCAGTCCTTCTTTACATGAGCAACTCCCCTCCCCTTTCTGGTCATATCTTCTTTGTTCATCATCCCTTCTCCTTTCTGGGCACTGGTTTTTCCAATGCCCGAATCTCTTGCATAAGGCGCATTGATCTTTTCCCAGATGGGGTGGTCCTTGTTTTGGTGGACCCTGCCCATGTCTTCCTCTCTCTTCTTCTCTTACTACTCCTATTAGTTTCCTCATCCCCTGTTTGTATCCCTCTTCCTGATTGCTATAAACTCTCCATGCTACATCAAGCAAAGTCTCTAAGTTCCAGCTTGTTGGGCCTTGAATCTTCTGGAGTTTCTGCCTGATGTCCCCTGTAGATTGCCCTAAGAATAAATTTACCAGTTGTTGTATTCCTTCTTCAGACCCAGGATCCAAGGCGGTATGCCGACGCATCGCATCCCGCAAATTGTCTAAAAATTCAGAGGGTGTTTGAGAGGGACCCTGTTTAATAGTATATAGGGCTGACCAGTTTATGGTCTTAGGAATTGCCCTTTCCAGCCCTTTTACTATTAGTTCTTGGTATCTTTTTAGCTGTTCCATCTCTTCCAGCTCATTAGGGTCCCACTCTGGATCCTGGAGGGGAAATACCTCTTTAACATCTTCTTGTGTTGTTCTGCAATCATCATCAGCCATATCTCCAGCTACTTTTAAAACTAATTGTTTTTCTGATTCTGTTAAAGCATCAAGCAATAATTGAATATCAGCCCAATCAGGATTATGTTGCTTTATCATAAATTTTAATTTTTTAGCAACACCTATTGGATCACTCTGATAATTTTTAGCCATCTTTTCCCAAGCCTCCAAATCTATTGTAGAAAAGGGGACTTTAACTAATATCGGTTTTCCTTCATGGTTTACTGCCTCCCTTAAAGGTGCTTGTATAACTTCTCTAGTTTGCTTCCGGGTCCTTGATGCTACAGGACCCTGTGGGGAGGATGGTTCATCTCACTCACTGTCACTGCTAGGTAACGGTGGGTATAAATTAGTTGGTTCTCGTGGCTCAGGAGTTGGTGGGAAAAGTACTGTTCTCCCAACGGGAGACGGAGTGGGGGGTGAAGCGGAGACTGAGGCTGGAGATGATGGCAATTCTGAATCTGTGTCCTCTACCACCCCTCCCCTCTCCTGCCTTCTAGGGGGTGGCCTAAGTAAATTGGTTAATTCTTGTTCTTGAGCCTCTGCTTGATATACCTTATCAGGGTGTGTGCATCTTTGATTTATTGAGCATGTGCTGCAACATCGCTTAGGTTTTCCCCTAGTAGCTTTATTTTCCTTTTCAAGAGCCAATACTAAGGGGTCAGAGGGCGGCCTAAGCCCACAATCCTGTTGCCACTCAGGGTGGTTCCGAAGTGTGAAAAATAAGTTGGTATAAGCAATTTCCGGCCACTTCTGCTCAGGCCTACGAAAAAGCATTAATTGCAATAGTGTTTCATACTCCAGCGTACCAGCTGACGGCCATTTCACACTCCCTTCAAGTTTATAAAGTGGCCACCATTGTGTGCAAAACTTAATAAGCTCCCCCTTAGTCTCTATACCATGATTGTCCACTAGCTTTTTCCAGTTTGCCAAAATACATCCCAAAGGGCTACTTTTAGGAATCTCTTTGCTCTCATTTGCCCCCATGTTGAAAATTCCTCTTTTCCCAACGCTTTTTGATTTTATTCCAATTCTGAAACTTTACTTCAGGAAAATCCTCTGGTACAAAAATATACTGGGCACACTCAATTTTAAGGATCTCTATTGGTTTTGATAGGATTCCTGAAATCCCATTTCTCAATAAATCAAATAACCTGCTGCTCCCTTCTTCCTCCTGACCAGTTACCAACAAGATCCGTATAGCTGTCACAGTTGCCTTTTTCTCTTTCGAATAGCAAAAAATCACAAACTCCATTCAAGTACTCATCGAACCCACGGCTCCTGACAGATTGCACAGCAAAACACTAACCACGGGTTGCAGCTGCAACCTTCCCTTGGACAGGGGAACTCCTTGGGAACAGGCTCTTGCTCTCTGCACCTCCTATTCCTAGGCATATAACTTTAATACTTATAAAGCTTACTAATTTTAAAATAACAAAAAAATTATAACACACGCACACACCACACCACACCAAACCCCTCCTTTTTATTTAAATCTAAAAAAACCTCACTCAACACACTCAAATATTTCAAGCAAAAATCTCACACAGCGCTCCAAATGCTCTTTTTAAAAGCACTCACAAATGTTAAAGCTTCTCCGCTCCTCCCCCCCCCCGCAGCCAAAGCCGCCGGACCTCTCCTCCACTAAAGCTCAATTTCAAACACCAACAGTTTCAAACCTACAAAACCCACTGCGGGTCCTTCCACTGCCCCGAGCAAATATTCCGCTGGAGTTCTGTGAACCCCCTGCCAAAGGTCCGGCTGGTCCCGGACGAAGCACAGCACAAACTTTATGTAAGGGCGGGGTTGGCTCTAAATCCGCGCCGCCGCCGATCAACACTCCGTTTAGATATCACCCCACGTTAGCAACTATAAAACTTCATAAACTACTGTGAAAAACGAGGTTCACTCTCCCGTTAGGATTGAAAAGTTTAATAAAGAACAATAAGGGACAAAGATAATAAAGCAAAAAGTCACAGCGCTGGGTGCTTTGGCACTCTGCCAAGAGCACACCTGCTATCTTGGAGACACTCTTTACATACACTTGGAGTATTCCATATTCATAAACAATTATACATATTTATAAACAATTATACATATTTAAAACTCTTTCTAAGAACAGTTCAAAATGGAATGCAGTTTTCCCGTTTTGTCGGTAGTTCCCGGAATCAGCAGATCGCTGTGGGGATAAGCCTTTCGGCGTCGCATATTTAAACCTTTTTCAGGAAAAGTTCAAAATGGAATGCAGTTCTTCCGGCTCCGTTCAGCCTCGGCTTGGTAGTTCCCGGAATCAGCAGATCGCTGTGGGGATATCTTATCTGTTGCTGATAGTTGGTAGCAGGAGCTTAAATA
The DNA here is from genome assembly GCA_014706295.1 of Lycocorax pyrrhopterus obiensis. Lineage (NCBI taxonomy): Eukaryota > Metazoa > Chordata > Aves > Passeriformes > Paradisaeidae > Lycocorax > Lycocorax pyrrhopterus. The sequence goes on from JACSVZ010000030.1 coordinate 17,053,234, forward strand.
GTTTATAAGCATAGCTATTTCTAAGTTTTTGTTGAATGAAAAAGTATTAAAAAAACTTTACATCTTCAAAACAAAACTACTTTATATAGCATCTGTTTTGTAATAAAGCTATTTTACATATAGCATCTATTTGTGACAAAACTACTGTTTAAAAGGCTACTTTTAACATCACTTATTTTAACATTTGCAGAAAGCCAATATTATAGCATCTATTTATCACAATTCCCCCTCTTCTATTTTTACAAATCATTTGGCTTGAGCAATAATTTTTGTTTTCTGACTTTCATTATTTGCTCATTTTTTTCACAAATTAATTTTGCTTCTTTAATGGGATCTCCCATATTATTTTGTTTTCTTAATACCATTATTTTTTGTGCCGTTTCAGATGTAGCTAATTTGGGGTCTACAGGCATTGTGACTACTTGCATACCTTGGACTACGCTGGTGATTAGTCGAATAAAACAGGGGATTAAGCAAGGAAGAAATGTTAAATCAGCTGTAGCGCATAAAAGGAAGAATTCTAGCTTTTTCTACTATTTTATTTCTAATACATTATTTTACCAGCTAGCTTTTAACATTGATTTTCATTTTTGGACTGGTACATGGGCTATTTTTTTGATATCTTTGGCTATATCTAGGACGGCATCTCTGTTGTCATCTATTTTTAAACAACAATTTGATGTATTAAATTTTTTACAAACATCTCTTTCTTTAGCTAATAAATAGTCTAAAGCTAACCTGTTTTGATACACTGCAGCTCGGGTTTGGCTTTGTTGACTTGATATTAATTCTAGTGCTCGGGCAGTCTTGTTTGTTATTATCTCCACAACTGCTTGGAGTCTTATAATACGATTTAGCATATAAATCGGGGTTCGATATCCTCAACTCTCATCTTGTGCCTAGGTGGCTGGCTCATATGTTTCTAGTATGCGTTTAGGGGGTCATTCTTTATCTCCCCACTTTTGATATCTCTCAATTAATTTTCTTTTATTCTTTTTTAAGTTTTCATAAACAGATATTCTTAATTGATCTCTATCTGATCCTGGTAAAAGGAAAAATCCTGGCTGTATGATCCCCAGAGTACAATTCCCTTTCCATCGGGGGGGAAGTTTTGGGTATGTTCTTTTCTCACATATCTAAAATAAGCTATCTGGTGCTTTCTAATAATCCTTTTTCTGTTCATTTATATTCTCTTAAAATTTTGGTATTTCTGGGATCTCAAGGTTTTTTGTCTGTGTCATTGCATTGAAAAAGTTTGGTTTCATTATTATACTTGCAGTTTTTCTCTCCTGTTTTTCTCTGGGTCTAATACAGAGTTGGTTTTTCTGGGATCTACCATGCAGAAGTTCTATTACTAGCTTTATACCTCTTGCAGGGAGTATTTCTTACTTCACTAAGAAAATTCTTTTTAGTGCGCTAGAGACATTCTTTTCTTATTACTGCTGAACTTAGAATTCACCCTTCTGGTCGGCTTTCTCCTCTTATATTTGTCTGGTTCCATTTAAGGAGTTCAACCGGGCCTAAGCTACTGCCTTTCTATGGCCATTCTTTTGACATTAAGGCCCCTCTACAGACCTAGCAATTGGTTACATTTAGTTCCTTACTTATTCTTTGCCCTAATTCTACAAGCATTTTTTTCATATCTCGAGATATCAATTTCCTCTTCTAATTGCTGTTTAAGTTTTGTATATAAATTTTGGTGTGGGGTTAACACAGAATTAGATTGCTGTGTTACCTTACTCTTTCTATTTACTACTTGTTCTTTTACTAAATCTTGGACCTTACCTTTAAAGGAAAATGTGAAACAAACTCATATTTTCTCTTTGGACATTCATTTTTCTTAAGTTTTCTGCAATTTAATATTTTTCTCGTTTTGTGTACAGGTACTTAGTTTGGAAGGGTTATAACAGTGACTGTTAACACGGGTGTGTGTAATAGAAAAGGAACCTCGGTTTTTTCTATGTAAAGTTTCCGGTAGCACTTATGACATGATTTTACTGGTATCTTAAAAGATGAGAAACAAAAAAAACCTAAGAAGGAGGAGTAATAGAGGTCCGGTATGGCTTATACCTTCACCTCTCATGCCTATGGGGTTGCTGCCTACAGCAGGTGTATATGATCTTCTTGGTGGCGAGTTATAGTTGCTAATTCGGTCTTGCCCTCTATTTCTTTGTTACTTTTTTTGCTTTTTCCTAGGCAAATTACTTGTTAATTTTTTTCACTGTTCTTTAGGCACCTCCCACTTAACAGGCACTAGTAATTTTTATTTATAAGGCTAAGTTATAATCTTAGGGAATAAATCTGTTATTTAACACCCCATACAAAGGGGGTGCTGTTTGTGTGATTTGCAGTACTAATTTTACAATTTATGTATTTACATTTAACTCAGCTGGCATGATAGAGGCTGTGATATCTCGAGATTAGGATACAGTCTATTAGAACATAAAGACTTTTTGCAGTTGGATTATTTAATACCACCCAGTCTTCGTTTAAGAGTCAATTTGATATCACTCGGCTTAGATGTTATAGTCCATTCTTTCGGTTCTTTTACTGGTCCTTTTATTCTGCTGACGTAGATCTACCCTCTTTCCCTGGTTCGGATCGCTGCCTCAGTCATCAGTAGCACCTGAAAAGGACCCTCCCATTGTGGAGTTAAAGATTGCTTTTTTATGTTTTTACTAGTACCCATTCCCCTGGATGGATATTATGGATTTTAAAGTTTAAAGGTATGGTTTGAGGGATTATCTCTCTCAACTTTAAATTTTTCAGTGTTGTTTTTTTTTTTTGGTTTTGGTTTTTTTGGGTTTTTTTTTTTAAATGCATGTATTACTCTATATGCATATTTAGAACTAGCAAAAAATAATCACTATCTTGCCTCAATACAGCTTGCAGGACTTCACAAGCACCCACAGCTCTGCTGTTTGAGAGGCAATGTCTCACTCAGTGCATCTTTTAAATTTTTATTCTTTTACTACTTTTGAAGATTCACCACCAAACACATTCCCTGCCTCAGGCCAGGGAGTGCCCCACAGATCTTCTCCAGCTCGGGTCTGGAGATTTATCACTTGAATGCTGCAGAGTCATGGGTTCTCTTTAACCCCTTTAAGGAGGCTGAGTCAAACCCCCTCGTTTTTCAATTTTAAATCTTTTTGTTCTAACAAATAAGATTCACAGTACATTAACTACACTGGTTATTTATTCAGATGCTCTTTGAGTCAATAAATTTTATTTTTTTATTGTCAGCTTTCGGGCTTCATTTACTATCAGAGCCCTGGCTGCACAACTTTGCAGATAATGCGGCAGCTTCTGGCTACATTCTGAGACAATGAATAGCCTCCAGCCACTGGATCTGGTAACTTACAAAAATTAGCAACAGGCTGCCATGTTCTCTAAAAGTGGTTGCCACATTTTAAAGCATGGGAGAACAACACTTTTTGTAAAAGCTGCTTGCAAACTAACAGTATACTTTACAGAATTGGCTCTAGGATTTTAACTTGCCTATTTTGGCTTTCTATGACAACAAACCATGCAGAGAGGACTGAGAGACACACTTTGTCTACACCTTCTCTTTAGCAGTTTCAAATCTCTTCTCTATAGCAGTCAATTTGCCTTTTTTCTAAGGCAACTCGTCTGGCCGCCTGAAGGCCACAAAAAAAAAACCCAACCAACCAACAAACTAAACAAACAAACAAACAAAAAAAACAAACTTAGAAGCACTCGAGCAAAACTCTGTTTAAAAAAACTTTAACTACTCAGAGTTACTCAGGCAGGAGGCCTCAACTCTGAAACAGTTAATTATAAAATTTGGTGCATCTTTTATACAAATCAAGTTTTGAGGGTTCTTTACAATAACATTTTAGTGGTTACTTTAAATAGAGAATTGCCAATTATACTATTATTATTGACTTATTTTCATTATTTATTATGCTATTTTTTTGAGGCTGCCCACACTTTTGGGTTTATTTCAGCACAACTTCTTAGGCAAAGATACCACAGTTAGCTTTTGTAGTTCTTCACAATATTAATGTACATTCTCACTTTAGCCATCAAATTTCTTTTTCGTAAATTACAATTGCAATTAAGAACATACAGAAATTTATGCATTTTAAACTTATTCTTTACATCTACTAATAGTGGCTGAATTTAATAATAAGGAGCATACTTTATTTTTTTCACTCGCCTCTTGAGTAACTAAAGATCTTGTTGACAAAACTCTGTCCTTGAGGGACAAAACTTAAAGTGAATTAAGGGCTTTCGCACTTCTTCTTGATTTAGGCTTACTTTAAAGGCTATTAAGGGCTCTTGTGTGGAGCGTCTCCGGTACAATGGGAGCTCTTGACTTTTTAACTATTTATTCTTATTAATTGCTGGATATATATATATATATATGTATTTTTTTTTCTTGAAGATTCAGTTGTTTCTACAGGCATTCCTGTTTTCAGCGTCTCTCTGCCTTTGCCTTTCTTTTATCTTTTCTTAGATACATTTGCTGCATCTTTCTAACCAGTCCACTCAGGGGCTCATTCTGCCCCTCCTCTAGCCCCCACTCCCACTACTGCCTGGGGTGCTCATTCTTTTACAAACTCATTCCTGTAACTCAAACAAAACTCTTAACAGATAATCTTAGTCTTTTCATGTACAACTTGCACTCTCCAGATGTTTTTTTCGCTTTGTCTAAACGCAGCCCTCCCCTCCTTCCAGCGCTCCCAGCAGGGACGGCCAGCAGCACCCCAGGTGATCGGGGTGTCTTGCAGCCTTAGGGAGGCCGGGAGGCCACAGCCGCCCTTACCCCCACCCCGGGGGGGTGGCAGGGTCAGGGACTGCTCAGTGCTGGGCTCGCAGCTGTCCCACAGCTCCAGCTCGGCTCTGCACCTCCCCATAGGCCCCCAGCCCGTGCTTTTAGCCCTGCTCCTCTGCGCTTGCTCCTGCCGCTCCGAAAGCGGAGGATACCGGCGACTGCAGCTGGCCCTGGGTCAGCTGTTAAAATTTCGGGCAAGATGCGGGAAGGTGCTGAAAAACATCTCAATTCTTTTTTTTTTTCCTCTCTTCCTTCTTCTTTTTACTTTCTTTTTACTTTATTTACTTGCATGCTTACTCTTTCTACTACAACATTTTACACAACCATATTTTAGCAGCTACACACAGGAGTAAGTCACTCTTTAGTTCCCTATATAGAAATTGATCTGGGTTTAAACTTTTATTTACTTCTAGTGTCAAGTCATCACTATCTATCAGAATTGTTTCATATTTTAGCATCTTAGAATCTGTTAACCATTTTTCCGCTTTTTGATTTAGCATATTTAGGACTGCATGAGGTGTACCCACAATTAGTTTACTGCCAAAAGTAAGTTTACGGCTTTCTTTTACCAGAATAGCCGTAGCTGCTATAGCTTGAATACATATTGGCCAGCTATGGCTCACAGGATCCAGCAACTTAGACAAATAAGCTACTGGCCTTTTCACTCTTGCTCATTCTTGGGCCAAAACTCCATTGAGCTACTCCACTTTCCACATTTACATACAGATGAAAGGGTTTTTCTAGTGAGGGTAAGCTTAAAGCTGATACTGAGGCTAATTTTAACTTTAATTCTTCTAATTTATTGTCATTTTTTCTGGTCCACTTTATATTGTCCCTCTCTGTTAATTTTTATATAGAAATTTTACTGTCTACGAATACTCTTCGATCTATAACTTGCAATATCCTAACAATCCAAGCAGGTTTTTTAAACTTACTTTTTTAAAGAAGGAGGGGGAAGGGATAAAATCCCTGCAATCTTTTCAGGATTTAAGTTTTCGGTTACCTTTACTTATTAAGTGACCAAGATACTTTACTTTTGATTCTGTAAACTATAGTTTCCTTTTTTAAAAAAATTCTTGACTTCTGAAGAAGTCAAAGGAACATTTACAAATCCCGTTCCCCCTTGGGCCCCTCCCAGCAGTACTTTCAGGCACGGGGGGCCACAGCCAGTGTGGTATTATACGGGGATGTCAATGCTTCTAGGGGTCCCAGCCTTTTTCTTTCTTTTTCTTTTGCTCGTTTTGTCTCTGGGGTCTCTGATATCTTAAAAACTTTTAATCTTGGTAGTTCTGTATCTCCTGTCCAACAAGAGGCATATTTCTTTTTTTCTAAATCGCACGGTTCTTTTGAATTCACAAATGTATTTAAAGTTTGACAAATCTAAGCTTCAGAAGACCCGTACCTAGGCCAGTAGACCTGATCGGGTCTTATTTCTTTTTTTTGTCTATTCTGTCATACAATACCGAATCATTTTTATTTTATCCTTTTCCTTTGTACAGGGAAGTTAGCTAACTTAACTCCTAGAGGACTTTCTTGGGGTATATCTGCTGGCACCTTTTCACTCTTTTTTCCCCTTGAACTCAACTTACTGGTTCTTTGTCCCATTATTTAATAAGTATCTCAAACTGGTACCTGTTCCCCCGTTTTTGCTCTAACCTGCCCCTCTGGCAACTGAAACACTTCTTTCCTTCACAGCACAGAAAACCTTTTTCCTTTTATCATATACTAATATAATGTAATCCACCTCCCTCCAGATATTAAAGTCAGATTTTAAATTAGCAATCTATATTACATATATTTCCATTCACTCTTACTCACTCACTTTTATTTCTTTAATATGTCTCATTCATTCTCACTCACAACAAGAAATCACAATGATAAGGTATCTTGATTTTTAAAATCACTTGTTAGTATTCACCCACGGGTATTATTTTCAAATAAAATGGTAAAATTCCAAATGTTGTTGGCCAACCCCAGATTCTCTTGGGTATAGAATCCCACACTTCCCGCCTAGAGTAATTTTTCTAGCCTCTGTGTGTTCCAATCCTCAATCCGGCAACTTTTCTGGGATCGGGGATCCTCACTTTCGTCCCCTGTTTCCTAGTGGATTGTGCCAGGAAACTCCTTCGCTCTCTTTTTCCTGGGTGTCCCACCCCCTTCCTTGGGACCCAGTCCCAGTTACCCCGGGGGAATCTTTCACTCCTTTTATCTTTCGCTTCGTCTCCTCGCTGGCCGCCTTTCTCGCGAAAAGTCGGAACCGCAGCTCTCAGAGACTCCGCACTCACTTCGCAGGTCTGGGGTAACCAGCCCGCGTCTCATTCACACACCAGTCACCCCCGTATCCGCCCCCCCGGAAAATACTTACAATCTCTTTTCTTGTCCGGGTCTTCGTGCACGAGAATTGTGGGGCTACTTGCCGCGGTTTCTTAAGGAGCCTCTTTTTCCCTTTTTTTTTTTTTTTTTTGCTTTATTTGTCCCTTTCTTGTCCACGGGCTGTCAACCTGCAACCGCCGATTCACACCAGAAGAAACGGAGCGGGCCGCCGAACTCGGCGGGGCGCGCCTCCCCCGCTCGGGATCTCCCAGGGTCTCGGAGGCGAGGTGTTAATCCCGGACGAAGCCCCCAGTTGTGAAAAACGAGGTTCACTCTCCTGTTAGGATTGAAAAGTTTAATAAAGGACAATAAGGGACAAAGATAATAAAGCAAAAAGTCACAGCGCTGGGTGCTTTTGGCACTCTGCCAAGAGCACACCTGGTATCTTGGAGACACCCTTTACATACACCTGGAGTATTCTATATTCATAAACATTTATACATATTCATAAACAATTATACATATTTAAAACCCTTTCCAGGAACAGTTCAAAATGGAATGCAGTTTTCCCGTTTTGTCGGTAGTTCCCGGAATCAGCAGATCGCTGTGGGGATAAGCCTTCTGGCGTCGCATATTCAAACCTTTTTCAGGAAAAGTTCAAAATGGAATGCAGTTCTCCCGGCTCGGTTCGCCCCGGCTTGGTAGTTCCCGGAATGAGCAGATCGCTGTGGGGATATTTTATCTGTTGCTGATAGTTGGTAGCAGGAGCCCGAATAGTTCATAAGCATAGCTATTTCTAAGTTTTTGGTTGAATGAAAAAGTATTAAAAAAACCACATCTTCACAACAAAACTACCTTATATAGCATCTGTTTTGTAATAAAGCTATTTTACATATAGCATCTATTTGTGACAAAACTACTGTTTAAAAGGCTACTTTTAACATCACTTATTTTAACATTTGCAGAAAGCCAATATTATAGCATCTATTTATCACAGGAATATAGCGGGGAAATCAAAAAAAAAAACCACAAAAAAAACCACAAAAAAAACCCAAACCACACAGCCCGAAATTACAATCTCAAATCACTCCGCCGGTTACCAAGGCTACACCGGGCGTAGTTTTAAACCCCGCGCCGCTCACTCCTTTTAAACACAAATTTAACAACTTTTAATCAGACAATTATCACTTTTGCTCAATAATACTCTAATCAAACTCTCACTACTAACGTTCACACAGCTCAAAACTCACACACGCCGTTTAATTCCTTTCTCACAACACACAATTCGAGCGCAAAGCCAGCGCTCTATGTTCCTCCACTCTCCTGAGCGTAGGTATCCCTCCGCTAATCAAGTCCAAACTTTAAAATTTTCACACAAATTTACTAACCCACTTCAGATACACACAATTTAAAACACCTACAACACAAACCTTTACAAATCAAAACACACACACACATAACGCGCCGCCAATTCACAGCCTAACTACGCACAAAAAAATCCACAAAACAAAAATCCATACTTGTTGAATCTTTCAGCATCCGTACGCATCCGCGCATGCGCAAATCACAAACTGCGACTCAAAATGGAGTCGCCCACGCTCTGCTCGCGGCAAGCGTCCCAAAACTGCAAGCCTATGCGCCGTTTTAAACTCCAACCCAAGCTGGGGCCAGCAGCGTTATCGCAGCTGCTTGCTCGGACTTTGCTACTGCGTGTACCGCGCAATTCCTGCTCCCCTCTACGAGAGACAAACGGCAGCGCACAGAACCCACTCCCTGTGAAAAATGAGTGGATGATAAATGTTGGCTTTTGTATATAATAGAATAGCATTTACAAGTAATAATGTACTAGGTATAAATAATGTTAAGGTAAAATATAGTAGAAACAAGGTTAGAGTGAATTGTAACTTCGAAATAGTTGTAATAAACTGAGAAACGTAGTAGCGAATACATAGTGATAAATGTCCTTTAAGTTGATAAACCACAGAGCCGGAGATCAAGACATCTTAAAGAAACAAAGAAGATAAACTGCATACATCCCAGGAAGTCTGTTATCTCACTAAAAGCTCACACCTCCCAAAGAAACTGTCGAATAAACTGAGTTACAACTGAGAAGGGGATTCCTGCCTTCAATCCTTCAAGATCCAGAGGACCGGAGAGGCGTCTTGCTGGCGGGAGAGGGGTGCAAAGAGGTTGGGAAGTAGAAGTGAAGTGTAAATTATCTTCTAAGCTTAATGAATATGTAACAGTTTGAGAGGATACTTAAGCTCACAGAAAAGTGAATAGGATTGCGCCTCTAGCTGATTGCTAAGCGCCCAGCGCTGTATTTGCCTTTGTTCTACTAATAAATGTTCAATACTTTGTTGCTAAAATTTTTAGCTTGTTAATTCATTTACTTCATCCTCTTCCCACGGGAGACAACACTGCGCGAGACCCGCTCTCCTCCACGAGAGACGGAGTTCCCCTCTCCCCCTACGGGAGACGAACTCTTAGTGTTACCAGCCCCGCCTGAAACTACTTATTATACTCCGCATATACAACCAAACTGACCCAGGCTTCTGCTGTGCACGTGGCGTCCCACTGTGTCTTACCAGCCGCCTTCCCCAAGGTACCTTTAAATTTTTATAAACATACCTTTTGTCCATGATTCCAGCAGGTCCTGGTCTTTCTCCGGGGTGTCAGTGTGTCATAAACGAAACAGCCAATTTAATAATTAAAGAGAATTTATTAAACTATCAAAGTATAAATTTTGAAAAAGCCACAAGCAAAGCAGTGCCGAGCCAGGCGATCGACACCGGGTGAACTGGATTCGGGCTATGTCCACTCCGAACCCCTCTAGTTCACAAACGCTGTTCCATGGGGTACCTTTTTATACATTTTTGGGCTCTGTTAATCTTATCTTTTAGCTTACTGCTGCGTCTGAAAGTTCCTGGAACAAGTAGATGAATATCTTTTCTTTATGATTTTGAATAAGCTTCTTTGGCGACGAATATTATCTTATCGTATATGCATATTGAATGCATATCGCTGGAGTCTTTGCCAGACGAAAAATCCTTCAGAATAAACTTTGGAGACAAATATTATCTTATCATATATGCATATCGAAGGCATATCGCTGGAGTTTTTGCCAGATGAAAAATCCCTTGAAGTACACTCTTTTGGAGACAGCTTCATGTCTTTGGTATTTGTATTTTTCTCTTGGCTTTGGTAAAAATGCTATAGTCTTAATTTTTAGCACGAATTACTTTGCAACACATATTACAAGTGGATCAAGGGAGCCCTCTTCCCAGAAAGTTCTAGGTGGGCGCCCTAGAGGGGGATCCCCGGACCCCCTGGCCCCTCGGCCAGAGAGAGCAAGGGTCCTGCCGCCGGTCGCCAAATGATTTACCAAAATATGGGCATAGATCTAGTATCGATACCCAACTAGGACGGACAAAACTCTCTAACTCCTCAGGGTTAGAAAGTGTATGTTTATTTCCAGCGCTGGGCCCGCGTGGGATTGCTCCCTAATACACAGCACAAAATCACAGAACAATACAAAGTCTATTTATCTACAACAGTTCTAAATATTCAAGATACAAATGCATATTTATAACATGGACACCTCCCATTCCCCGCTTCGTATAGTAATTAGCTGAAAAGTTATTAGGCATGTGTAATTAGTTCTTGAATTGGGTTGGTGGTCCCATGATTTGGGAGAAGGTCCCCTCTGATGAAGTAACCCACTTCTTCCTTGCTTTGACCCTTCTACCTCTGTGGTTTTTGACAGTACATATTGCTCTTGGAGGACCTCCAGTTTCTCCCTTTATTACTTTTGAATGGGTTTCAGATGAAAAAAATCAGTAATTGTCTAGTTTTCTTCAGATCTATTAATCAGTGTTGTCTGTTTCTCATTATAAGCACAGCTGAACAAATATAAGATAACAAACAATCAGTTACTTAAATCTTAGAAACTTATTCCAGACCTGACTCTCTAGCTAATCATTAATTTTCTTAATTAACCCCAGCTGGGCTTGCTTATTAGATCTATTTTAACTAATTTCAACAAAGCTAACCTTTAACTAAAATCCTAATGTTTAAATGTTTAAAACTCTGTTTCATTAGAACTGAGCATTTATCTCTCCTTACAGCTATGGTAGACATCTTAGTAAAAAGCCATGAGTTGATTCACTTGCCATTATACCGTACTGGAGGCTGCTTTCTCACTGTTATCCCAATAGTGAGAAAGATCCAATAGTCTTTTGACTTGTTTATCCTGTCAAGTAGCCATGCAAGTTTAATGGCAAATCTCAGTCACACCCCCCCCCCCCCCCCGTAAGATAGTTAGAAAAATAAACTTGAAATCACACTGATTATTTTAAAAATGTTTATCAGAGATATAATCAGATAGCTCATGGAAAAGTGGAATTATATTTGAAAGCAGAATCAAATTTCTTCAGCAGAACTGTGCAGAGTTTCCCTTGCTCTTTATTGGTCTCAGTGAAAAAAAGTTATAAGCACCACTTTGCAATTTGGATCCTGTATTGAATGCAGAGATTTTTACTCCATAGAGGAACATCTCAGCATAAAGTGAGAAGTGAAAGATATTTGAGGCAGATGACTACATGCATTATAAATGTACTACAGTGCATTTTTTTAGCATTCATCATGACTTTTCTTTCCACACATTAGTATATTCTATAAATATTAGGCCATTCAGATTTCCCTTTTCACACTCTTTCAGATTATCTCTAAGAGTGTAACTAACATTACTTTTGAACTGTAAAAATTCTGAAATTTAAGCCTATGTGAGGTTAAATTTGCTGACATAATTTTATTCTTTTTTAAGTATGAGACATACCATGTGTTAAACTAATTCTATGGAAGCCAAAATACTATGCATCTTCCTTCATGTGCAATAATTTGTTAAGGAATGTTAAGAGCGCAACCACTGTCTCCGACAGCTTCAGCCTAGGACTTCTTCCTGGCCACCGGAGTCCAACCTTGTTTGCCTGGGATCTATGCCTAAGCTGAGGGACCATTTCCCATTTGCAGGTTCAACCAGTAGCAAAGATGAACACATATCCCAGAGACATGCACACAGACACACAGAGGACACTGACACAGCCGATTACACAGACTTACAGACAAGGCATTGTCTTCAACAGCACCTATACACAGGACCCACATAAACCAAACACAGGCAGTCATGTCCCCTTCCTCCTCTTTGGCTGGTAGAGATAGAAGGTTACTAGTGAAGGCACACACACAATGCTCTTTAGATTCACAAACACATGCACATTTGTGGATCCCTTGAGCATGGCACAGCTCTTTCCATCCATCTAATATCTCTGCCCAGATCCCAGGCCCTCTTACCTGCTTCACAGGTCCCTACTCCATGGCTAATCTACCTTGAAGCTTTCTTGGGAATAACAGATGCACATATCCACACACCAGATTTAGGAAAGATACAGACAGCTCACACAGGCTCTGACTTGTAGTCCTGATCTAGCTGCTGGTGCTGAGCCCCTCATTCATCTTACTTATGCTGATCCTTCATAGTAGCTGGGTTTTAGAACACGCACACATACCCTGGTTCCCACTCCAGTGTCTGGAGATATAAGACACCCCTCACTCCAGTAGCTAGCCCTGAGACATTCACTCACTCCAGTAGCTGGCACCCAGTCCACTTGCACCAGTTGCCAAAGTAGTTGGCACCCCAGACACAAAGTCTGCAGGACCCTCTTTAGATCCATAAAGCTATGGCCTCTCAATTACTGATGCTATGACACCCACTCACTTCAGTAGCTGACACCACAGGTTGCAGGGCACCTACATCCCCAGGCTGACTCTAGTTGCTGGCACCAAATTACACACACATATACACACACACCCACACCCACACCTCACCAGTAACTGGCACTTAGTCCTTTCAGCACACATACACACAGGATAGAGATTGACATTACTCAGATATTTAAAAGATATAATAAGAAGGTATAAGAAGAAAGGACTGACTCTGGTGATCAGGTGTAGTACTCAGCCAGACAAGCATGCTGACAGGCCCCACTACATGGGACCAGCCCCTTTTATACTCCTTTCTGTCTGCTCCACCTTTGTTCCCGTTTGTTCCCCCTTTCTCCTGCATGTTGCTTCACGGGTTTGTAGATTCCTGCACCCTCTCATACCCCAGTGTCTGGAATCCTCCGATTTACAATCTTATCAGTTGCAAAGTCCAGGTTGGTCTTTGTAGCAGGGCATCTCACCCTCCACAACAGATTATCTGTTGCTTGTTAACTGATTAGATAACTGAAGCAGGACAAGCTGTCTTGTATTGAGTTATTTTGGTGCCATGGGGTTAACACTGGTCTGGCATCTTCCAACTGCCAATAAACATCTTACTGTTGAAGTGAGATCTGGCAAGATAAGCTGGATTTCTGACTGACAGGCACCTCACTTTTCAACTAAAAAAAGCTATAACAAATTTTCACAAAGAAGAAATATTCTATACATTTCCCTGGAAATGTGTGGAGTTTTCTCCTGTGAGTAGGGATGCCTGCTTCACAGTTACTCCCCAGGGGTTAAGTGAAGGAATCTGTGTACATTATTGTCATTTCTGTGGTAAGTTACATTCGACTCTGAATCAATAATATTTCTTTTGCTAGCTTTAATATAGGTACCTTGATATAGTGCACTGTTTTATGTTATGCTGTAATCTACTAGTAGTTCTTTAGTTTTATACTGTGTAGTAATTCTGATTAAGATCTTTTGTCTGTTATCTCTTATCTGTTTAATAAATAATTCATTTTTATAAATAGACTCGATCTGCCATCATTAGAACTTGCAGGCCAGAGTGATTCCCTAAATTTAAACTGTTGCTAAAATGTGAGGCTAAGGCAGGGCTTGTCTGAAGCTTCCACTTGACCCATGACAGTCTTCTTGGAAGTGCCTCCCTTACTTGTCATCAAGTTTCTGTCCTTGGTATAGTCTTGTTTATGGCTTTCTCATTTTCTTATTACCCATTTTTTCATTGAAAAAGGTCCTCGACTAGATATTCTTAAAGGAGCAGACACTCCCTTCCACATAACCTCTTTTAACTAATCTTAGATTTTTTTCTCTTCAATAAAGCCTAAAGAAAGGCCTATGTTTATTATGTAGTTAGCATTTTTTTCATTCTCTTGGAACAAACTCTCATTCTTAGTTCCCAGTTCAGTAGTTATTTGATCTATATGTGATTGTTTTCCTATCATCAGAAATTCTGAACAGGAAAGTTTGCTTTTCCACCTCAGCGTCTCAGAAAACTGCATGATAATTCTCACTTTTTGCTTTATTCTTTCAATATGTCACTAGACAATAAACTGAGGCTCACTAACAAAAGAACTTTGCATGAGGCAGAGCAAATATTTTTTGAAGGCAGCTGTGAGAGACTGGAAGGATCGCTGGCTCGAAATATTCTGGGCGTGTGTGTGAGGGAAGGGGCAGGTTGGGCCTTGCCCTAGTGAGGCAATGCCCTGCTCTTCACACCCACCCCCCCAGGCTTGTATCCAAGCCCCACAGTGGCAGCCAATCACTGGCACACTGGAGGCAATGCTCTACACCCCACCCCTGGAGCCCCAATCTAGCCCCAGAGTAGCTAGATGACCAGAAGTCCCACCTGGGGAAAGGGGCCCAGGAAAGCCAAAGGGTATTTAACCCAGGACATGTGGTGAGCACATGGTTTGACCTCACCTCCCCTCGGAATTTCTATCAGCTGAACAGCACTGGAACCAGGAGTGGTAGCTATATTTGTTCTTTTCTATATCTTTCCTCTCTTTCTCCTTCTTCTAGTTCCCTCTTCTCAGAGTTTTGAGTAACTTAAAATTGGATGGCCTTGGAGTTAGCCTTCTTTGCCATAGACACATTGCTGGCTCATGTTTAGCTTGGTGTCCACTAGGACACTACACACATACAGTCCTTTACTGCAAAGCTGCTTTCCAGTTGGTGAGGCCCCATCATGTACTGGTGCATGGGGTTGTTTTTTCCCAGGTGTGGGACTTGGCACTTTCCCTTATTGAAATTCATGAGGTTCCTGTCAGTCCATTTCTCCAGCCTGTCAAGGTACCTCTCGATGGCAGCACAACGCTCTGGTGTAGCAGCCACTCCTGCCAGTTTTGCATCATCTATGCACTTGCTGAGGGTGCACTCCTTCCCACTGTCCAGAGGTGTCGGCAACTTGGTGTCAAAAATATATTTTGGGCTATTCCTATAAGATTTTTTCCCCCTATAATCAGATTTCAGTATTCAAAGTCAAGCTTAGTAATTTACCTAAAACAACATAAAATAAGTGTTCATGGATTAGTATGAAATACCTAATGTGCCTCAAGGAAATTCACAGCACTGTGCTATTATTCTCTTCACTGCTCATCATGTCTAGTTTTGGATAAATTCTACTTTTTTTTTTTTAATTTAGTGAGTAAAATAAAATTCCAATTTTAGTTAAGCCCATTAATTCAAAGTAGTCAAATCTATCAGCTAAACACTGACAAACACTTCTGCTGTTCCCTGCTGCTGAACTACTGCTTACAGTGTGATCTAGTGTGTTCTGGAAATAAGACACTTCCTCACAGACTTGCATAAACCCCTGAGGGGGAATTTTTCTTTTTTATGGTGAAACACAATTTAAGCATTATGCTTTACCTCAGTGAAATTCCATCTTATTGACATTCATACTTACATGGGAAAAAAAATTTGACTTAGCAAGCAAACTTATTTCATAGGGGAAAGTATTATACCAGCACACATGGCCCAACTTTAAAATACTAAGCCTTTTTAAATTAAAATACTGAAGAAACTGCTTCTTTGCAGTCTGAAGTCACATCACTACATTTTGCTCATGAGAATAAAATTTAAAGTCATGAGTTGCACATAAAGGATTTATTTTAAATGTTTTAAGGATAGAGTTACATCATAATTATAAAAATTACTTACAGAATTAAGTAACAGATTTAAAGTGTTCATACTTCTAAATGCAAAGAAAATAAAAACAATGAAACCAAGCTCTAAAGATGAAGTCACTACCTAATTTTAAAATGTGAACACGAAGACCTTTGAACTATACACATACCAAGAACCATTCAAATTGCACTAATGATATAAAATACAAAATGCACAACATTTTCAAGGAACCAGAAACTGTTTTTTACCATAATTATTTTTCCCTGAAGCAACTGTAATTTATTCTATTTGAAGATAAATCCTCCATTTTAAAGAATTAATTTAAAGAAGATGTATACCTATTGTAATAAATAGGATTTTCCCCAAAGTATTTCAGTCTTTATGTAGTCCCACTTAATTTAGGGTTTGGCATTCAAAAGAAAAAAAATTCAGTGTTTTACTTATCGATTATGATTTTATTTATTCTTGAACAGAATACATGGTCCCTTCAAATGCTGTATGACACATACAACTGGAAAATTACCTTTTGTTGGAACTATGTTTGCCTCACCAGTGCATTTAATCCTATTAACAACCATTCAAACAGCACAATAAGGAAATTCACAAAAAACTGAACACAAAATAAAAACAGAACAAACCCCAAACCTAAACATTATAACATGCAACTTCAGTTTGTTACATTGAATGTTCTAACCTTCTAAGCATGCAAAAAAGGATGGTCTGCATTTAAGGTGTTTTTTTTCCTTTTAAAAAGTTTTCCATGGCAGCTCGACATCATGCACACACAATATACAACAATACTACAGCAGGTAAATGAGAGGCCAATAACTTTTATACAAAGATCCATGGCTTGTGTCATCACAAGACCTATGATAAATTTGGAAAGTAATGTTGAACCCCTAGAACAAGGGACCAACATGTAGTTACTAGGGTAATGCAAGCACTGCATGCAGATCTGAAACATGAGCCTAAAATAAGCCCAAAGCAGATGGCAGGGAGTGGAATTAGTCTCAAGTCTCAAAAAGGTGGTTTAAGCTATTAAAAAAACCAACCACAAAACCAAAAACACCCCTCCACACAAACCTTAAGAAAAAAAAGATGAAAAGAAAAAACCCATGCAACAGACAATGGGGACATCTAAAAACAACCATAAAATTTGACAGTATATACTGTATAGATTATATTCTAATTAGCAAAATATGTGGTGTATTAGAGTGGCTTACATAAAAACCCACAAATGCAAGCCAAATGCTAAAAATGTTCCAGTAGAGCTAAACCTCAAATATTTCGAAACAAACCTTGTTGTTACATCCTTAGATGTAAAGCCCAAAATTCATTGTACTAAGTTATTAGTGTATTTTGTGTGTAATCAATACACTCATTCTTGTGCCACAAATATCAACTTGGGCTCATGGAGCCAGGCTCAGCTTTGAGATTTACATGCAGGACTCTTAAGAGTCAATAGAAAGCACATAACAGATCTGCAGGATGAAAGCACTGTGTTGCAAATCTGCTCATTTTGTTCAAAACACAATGAAAATTTACTGACTCAGTTACTTGGTGCTTAAAGACTAGATTGAGAAGTTGTGAACTGAAAGACAATAGCCTGCCTTTGGTTGCCCATGATGAAATACAGGATGATGCAATATAGTAGCAAGGGACAAAGAATTAAGATACCATATTTATACAGTATTACCATTTAACAGCATAAGGAGGCACAAGCCTTAAGGCTAAAGTATGAAATCAGGCAAAAAAATGGACAGAAAAGGACTTAAGCCACTGAGTCTTTGATATTAAGAATACCCACAATAGAGGTCAGACCTTTGATCTCTGATTAGCAGTATCTCTCCTGCATCCTTCCACTAACATCATAAGGTTGGATATCTATGTATTCCTTCTTTCCATCAATAGGGTTGACTGTATTCACATTCTTCACATACTGTATTTCTGTGAAGCAGTGGTTTGAAGCTTGTAGAGTTCTGCTTCAACATGAAAATTTTGTTGCTGTGCTGATCCTCAGTATGATTATGATGCTTTTAAAAGTTGCTGTTCTTAAAAAAACCCAAATGCATTAACCTTGATTTACAACTATCTTGCAAGATTAAAACTGTGAAAGGATTCTGCTGTTGTGGGCTGTTATTTTAATCCACAATCTAATGCAGATGACTGAACCACTGAGGCAGCCTATAGCTCTCATTAGATAGTACACCACTGGCATGCAAAACTCTAGTGTTCATAGAATGAAATTCATGTTAATGGCATACCTCAAAGCAAGTACACCACAAAAGGCAACAACAGGTTTAAACCATAGATTTGTCTGGACACTCCTTACATGGAAAAGCCAAAAATAGAATACATTGACATGATGCCTTCTTGAACCAAAATGTTTAAAAACAATAGCAAACCCCAACACAAAACAAAACAAAGGAATACAGCAGACTGAGAAGGCAACAAATGCTTCTCCTCTAAAGGAGGTCCTCAGTGTAAAAGGACCCCCTCCCCCATAAACTTGTATTTACCGTGTAAAAGATTAACTAATACTAGGTTTCTAAGTCCACACACAAACATCCAGGTTGCTAGGTTCTGATATTAAATGAGAGACTACTAATTGCCAATGTGTAGTCCAAAGTCTGCTTAAGTAGCATTATATACTGTTAAACTTGTGGCACCAAGCACTTGTATTCTGCTACGAAATGTGTATAACAAAACAGAGCACAACATTTAGGATTAAAGGCAGCTTTGTTGTGGGTATTTTACTGGTTCCTACAACTTGTAAACACAGGCCCTTAACCTGCATTTTCTAATTAACTGGATATACAGATTAAATATATTTTTATAGTTTAAAGCCTTTTCACTGAAAGGTGCATAAGTCAAACACGATATCTTACTGCCCTGTGACTAGTAAAAACGCACAAGTATTTTCATGTACTGCAAGTTCTTAAAAAACTTAATTTGAAACAAATAGTAGAAACACAGTAAATTGATGTTACTTGGGTTAGACACTCCTTACTGCTGCACAAACTGTTTAAACCTTTCAGAAAAGTCACCTCTGTCCCAACCCAGAAAACAAGGACTGCCAGTAGCCAAGAAATTAAATTTAATGTTGTAAAAGAAGGCATATGGAAAATAGCAAACTACACTTGCATGTGGCAGTTGAACAGGTGATGCAAGGTTGAAGAAAAAGTTAATCTAAGAAAAAATCTAGATTACAATACTAGATTGACTTCACACAGCTTGAATTTGCAACTCTTCTTTGCTTTTAACTCCCTACCACCCAAATATATTTATTTCCTTCAAGAAAAGGAGCTCTCTTACACAAGATGTGTCATGTTCACATAAATTTGTATTATTCAGAACAAAACAGAGTTGCTGGCAGAGATTGTGGGTTCGCAGGGACATTTAAGCTTTCATTCAACTGAAAAACAGTCAAGTCTGTGTCTACAAATTTTACATTTAATAGTTCCACAAATTTGGCAGAAGTTCATGATGATGTCTAGGATGTCTTCACCAAATCATAGACATAAATATGGAAATCATCATCAAACTTGATGAAATAGACAGATGGTTTGGCTTCAACTTGATGAATGACCATGCCAGTCCGTTTTGAGCCATCTTCTTTGGCATATTCCACTTGTTTGCCTACCAGGCTGTCTACAACTTCACCTGGTTCTCGTTCTGCAGGAGGTGAATCATCTGTAATATGAAAATACAATGTACTTTGGTAGACATTTATGGATTTTTTCCAATATACAAAACTGCAGACTTCTATTTAAGAAAGTCAAGTTTAAAATGCAAAGTATGTCTAAAACGAGTTGTTTAGACAAACGCCTAACTATTGCCATGCTTCTAGAGAGTAGTCACAGATTTTATTTTTTTAAGTAATACCGTCTTCACTTTTATGAATTAAAAATTAGCACTTCAATTGGTTAGAAAAGTAAATCTTTTGACATGAAGGTTTACATACCAATTACAAAAAATGTTTGTAGATAATTGAATTTGAGCCCCCAGCAGAACAAGGCACTGAGTATATTTAACAGAAAGGCAGGTGTACTAGAACTCACACACTATCCATAATGTCAATGCAAATGTCATTGCAACAAAACCACATCTTCCAAGCTAAGCGTAACCTCCTTAATCAATAATGCTGTTAAAAGGAGTTTTCAGTTTCACACTAGAATGGATACTGTTGAGAAGTTTAATTTTATTATTTGCTTTTCTAGCAAAATCTACCCAGAAGTATCTTTTAAGACACAATTCGCATTGTCTGTAAAGGATCCAAATTCAGGGAAGGTAGCTCATTGTTTGGAGTGTCTTAGAGGTAAGTAATCATAGAATCATAGAATATCCTGAGTTGGAAGGGACCCACAATAGATAGGACAAAAGAACACATTACAAACTTAATTCTTAAATATTAAAAGCATAAGTCTTTTAACTTATTTTTCTAAGAAAGAAGAAAGCAAAGCAGAATTTAAAAAGTAATTGCAAGGTATTTTGGGGTGCCAAGTCTGAAAGAGCTTGCTTTGGTTTTTTTATGATAGGAAAGTCAGTTTTTCCATTAACATTTGTGGCTCCCTCTCAGGCCAAAGATAAGTTTCTTTTTGTTAGACTGGAAAAAATCTAAAACCATAGGATTACTACAGAGGTTATGCAAATAAGTGCCACTTGTTTACTCAGCCAGTGCTAGATCTGAAGGAAGACAGTCTCAGAAACTCAATGAATTAATTTTAAATAATATTTATGCAGTGCACTGCATAATTACTGTTTGGCTATCAAATTAATGATTTACTTTAAAGCCAAAATTGCCTCTCTGTCAGAGAAGCACTTTTGAGGCACAGGACAGAAATGAGAGTACAATATTATTGACAAACTTTTTTCTTCTTTTTTTTTTTTTATATTAGCTAAAATCCCTTGAACAACACTAATTCTGCAAAAATATTTATAGGAAAAAATCCAATAACTTTCACTTTAAAAAAGGAAGAAAAAAAATTCCTCCTAACCTATTGAAATTTTTTTCCTGTTTATAGGTTTAAACATGTGAGAAAATGAGTTTTCAAAAGATTAGTGCTTCTTTCCTCCAAGAAACTATTCAAAAGCTTTCCAAACTGAAGATGCTTACCCAAACTAAATTAACCTATTTTAGTTAGCCCCAAAATATTATTTTTTTAACAACTGCTTCAAAAATACAACTCCTTGATTTGTGACACTTCTATAAGAAAACAATGGAAGGATTCTAGTTTGTCCGTGTAAAAAAATCTAAGTGTAATCTCTTCATAACAGTATGTATATCAGAATAAGAAATTATAACGGAAAAGGATTTTCCAGTACTTATTACATATTTCACCACTGACTCAAGGAAAATATTTCAGAAATTGTTTAATACAGATGTTTTTTCAGTTGTGCTGTAACCTTTGCTAGTTTTAATGCTTAAAAAGATACTTGTTTGTTAACTCTCTTTTCCATACATAACCCATAAGCTGTACAATAATACAGAGAGATGCCACTTTTCAGAAGAAAAAAGTAACCGGTCTACTTACTGGAATCGGGCATAATGCGAAGGTCACCTTCTTTATAGTCATCTAAGAGTTGGTACATATACAACACAGGATCTTTCTCGTAGGTAATATAAAACCATGTGTTCATAATAGGAGCTCGAGCCAAGACCATCCCCCTCCATTCATCTTTTGAGCCATCTTCTGTCTCAAACATATGTTCCACAGCTTTGCCAATCATTGTGTCTGCCAGGTGGGCATCACTAATTCGAGATGAAGCTGAAATGGTAGCAGTTCATAAGTATGTCCATTCAAAAAGTACAGAAATAAGTCTTTACAAAAAATAATCTTTATCCAGATTCATGAATAAATTAATTTGAAAGTTAGTCAATTCACGTAAAAACCAAATAATGTCCATTTCAGAGAGTCGAAGACCAAAGAATGGCAGAACTTGAAGAATTATTTTAACATGTTTAAACTCTTTATTGACATTTTCCATCATTGCACCCCCCCAATCAAACTATCATAATGCAAGGTAAAGGGAGACCAATATAAGCCACAGCAAGGAATAGCATCTGTATTTTAAATATTTGTATTGAAGGGGGGTAGGAGGGAAGGAAGAGAGGCTAAATCACAGAGCAGCTGTATGAAGTTATTAATGAAGGTGTTAGGTTTGGTTCCCCCTAACCCTATTCTAGAGTCTGCTACTGATTTCTTTGCAGTCAGGAAACCCAAGAATTTATTCCATTCAGAAATAAGTATTTATTAGGGTAAACGTTGAACTTTACAGTTTGGAAACACCTGCAGTTTAACAATTTGGTGCTAATTATAAAAAAATGATAAAGCCTTGTTACTAGTGAATTTATTTCACTTAGAAAATGCTTTTTTTCCCTCTGCTTGTATTAATACCTAGGGAAAGCACATGAAAAAAAAAATCCAACCAAACACATAATTACTGTCAAACACACACAAGACAGCATAGCCAGGACATTTCTCAGCTGGCTCAGAGTTTAAATTTTAATAGAAATATCGACACTACATGTACATAAGCTCGTTAGGGATAAGACTCAAAAGAAAACCCACAGAGTTTTCTGCATACCATTTAAAGACAAGAGACAGCACTAATCTCTGCTATCATCAAAACTTTGTGAACTAAAAAAAATAAAAATTGAACAGAGCATTTATATTATCTGTCATGTACTGAAAAGTAATTTAATAAAGTTTAAATGTTCTGACAACATATGTACATATAGAAAAAACCTCTTACCAACTCTGTCTGGAAGGACTTCGAGTGCTGAAACTCTTTCATCTTTGTGCAGTTCTAGTCCATACACACAATCAAATCCATCATACTTTATAAGATAGAGGGAGGGATTTACAGGAACTTGATCAAGAACTGTGCCCTTCCATTGTGTTACAGGTCCACTCCCTTCTCTCCAGCCATGCTGTATTCTGCAGCCTACAATGTTTCTTCGTGGCTGAGAAATAGGTTTGCTTGGTCCAACATTGTTTCTATGCTTTCTGTACACAGATACAAACATAACATTAAACAAGTACATACTCAAAATTCTACTTTGGACAAGAGCTGCATGCTTTAAGAAGGCAATATATTATTATTATTATATATTAATATAAGATACATTAATTTCTAAAATACAGCTTAGTGCACCTTATTCAAATTAGGGTATAAAGAATACTACATTGCACTGGAAAAAGAAAAAAAACACACTGAAGAGTAATGGAACACTTTTAATATTTTGTATAAGGTTGCTTTCATAATAGTAGTTTCTAAAACTAGTTTGCTTAAGCCAAAAGAACTATTTTAGGCATTGCTACACAGAACATCAAAAGTAAAACTTGCTTGTTAAAACCCTAAATCAGCTCTGAAAGAGCTATGTCACCTGATAGTATATACTTTTGCTACCTTGTTGCTCTCCACAGAATGGTAAACATAATTCCCTCACCCCAGTAGGAAGAATTCAGTGGAAACATGAGTGGTGGTTGATCAAAATTCTTCAGAGCATTTGTTTTCCCTAACCTGTGTTGTCACCTGAAGGAAATTTCACTTCCCTCTGCACTTACAGATATCTTTGACTTCAAGTGTTTTTAAAGGCACATGGTAGCAACAACATTTTTCTAACATTCCTTTCTAGTACAACACAAGAAAAATTATATGCAAAGGTCACAGCAAGAGAAGTGCTACTCTTTAAAGCAGATAATAGATTAAATATACTTTTTACCCTTCCTCATTTTTGTAATCTAACTTGCACAGGAAGATTCCTTCTGGTAAATGGCAGTTGCTCTGATAAACAGTCATGTAAGCTATTTGACAGTTTCAACCCACTAAAACAATGTTACACAAGTTTTATTCTATTGAGTTAAATAAACCCAAACAGTAACTTGACATTTGTGAATACAACATATGAAGAAACATGAACATTATGACATTACATTGGTGATAAATGTATATTATCATCTTTATTTTAGCATGTTACAATATGCATATTCATTCCTAAAGTGATATTTAGTGGGTTGCCTGATTAAAATTCTCATGAATGTTAGCTAATTCCAAAATAAATTTCTGGATTAATTACCAGTTATAGTACTCTTCATTTATATGGCAATATACACATCAGAAGCATGCTTAAAAGCAACATCTAAAAAAAGAAAAATCAGTTGCAGAAAACAACATCCATCCTTAGATTAGTGACAGTGGCCAAAGAAAAATGTCCCTAGGAACAATGAAAGCTCAAAGAACAGCCCATGTATGATAGAGATCCAAAAGACACAAATAGCAATTTCATCAATGAAGTCACATAATGAGTCTTAAAAACCAATAAAAACAGTATATAAAATTAGTAATGCTGAAGATGTAATCATAACTCTATTAAAAACAAGATGTATAATTCCTTCAGCAGCTTGTCCCACCTCAAGACATTCATTCTCCATGAAAGTCTTAGCAGAGTTCCACAGTATCTTTTGTCAAATTTAACTTCTGTGATGATTTAACCTGATTAAGGAGGTCAGTCTGCATTCACAATTTATCTTGTCAAAGTTAGTAGTATTATAGAAATGCTAATCTCTTCCAGTTAAGAGGAACTTCTCTGCAGAGTTGGTTCTAATTTTCCACAGGAACTTGAACATATGTTCAAATATTCATTCTTGCTCAAGTCTTACTTTAAAAAAAAAATTATAATAGTCTCTGAAAAGTTTTATTCTGAATAAATGAGATGAAAGAGCTGGTTCTTGGGCACAATGAAAATGACTTTATTTTGCATGCAAATAATGTATTTAATTTTAATGAATCGCAGTTCCATTTTAAGGCATCCTCACAGAATAAAACCAACTGCTAATGAAGCTAAAAAGTTAAAGTTGAAAAAGGTAAAATAATACTGTTCATGTTTAACCACACAGTTAATTTCACTTTCTGCTTATAAATCATAACATTTAAATTTGCACAATTAAGTGAAAAGCTTCAGTCACTTAAAAAAATATGATGAAAAAAAGCTACACAATACAGTTCAATTTGGTCACTGCCTTTTATAACACCTTGAAGAGAGCAAAAAGCGTCATAAATGCAATTACAAATCAAGCAGCAGCTAGGTATACTTGCAGTTCAAGATTTCCTTTGTTTGAAGGCTGGTACTACTGGACAGCCACTCATTGTCATTTGTATTGCTATTTGTTATAGCAGGAAATATGATTTTCAAACAAATAAATTGCCAAAGAACTATTTTTGCTTGCTACTGAACATGTCATAAGAAAGAAAACAGATTTCTAACTGACTACAAACAACAGAATCATAGAATGATCAGCCTTTAAAGATCATTTAGATCCAATTCTTCTATCCCCTGCTATGGACATCTTTAATTAAATCAGGTTGCTCAAAGCCCCATCCAAACTGACCATGAACACTTTTCAATGATGGGGAATCCACAGCTTCTCTGGGCAACCTGTTCAAGAGCCTCACAACCCTCATCATAGGAGATTTCTTCCTGATGTCAAATCTAAACCTACCCTCTTTCAGTTTAAAACCATCACCCTTAGTCCTGTCAATACAGACCCTGGTAAAAAGTCTCTCTTTGTCTTTTCATATAAGCCCCTTTTATATATTGAAAAGCAGCAATAAGGTCTCCTCAGAGCCTTCTCTTCTCCAGGCTGAACAACCCCAACTCTCTCAGCCTGTCATCATAGGAGAGGTGTTCCAGTCCTCTGATTTCATTTTCATGGCCCTCCTCTGGACCCACTCCAGCAGGTCCACATCTTTCTTGTACTGGGGACCTCAGAGCTGGATGCAGTACTCCAGGTGGGGTCTCATTAGAGCAGAGTAGAGGGGCAGGCAGAATCACCTCTCTTGACCTGTGGGCCACACTTTTTTGATTCAGCCCAGGATACAATTGGCTTTCTGGGCCACAAGCACACATTGTCAGCTCATATTCAATTTTTCATCCACCGGTATCAAGTCCTTCTCTGCAGGGCTGCTCTCAATCTCTTCATCCCCCAGCCTGTATTGATACTGGGGTTTGCCCTGACCCAGGTGCAGCACCTTGTACTTGGTCATGTTAAACCTCATGAGATTCCCATGGGCCCCCTTCTTGAGCCTGTCTTGGTCCCTCTGGATGGCATCCTGTTCTTCAGGTGTGTCAACAGCACTATTTTGTTGATAATGAACACTACTGGTCCCAGTATGGACCCTTAAGGGACACCACTCATTACTGGTTCTACTTGGACATTGAGCTGTTGACTTTGAATGCAGCCATTAGCCAATTCCTTATCCATCTAACAGTCCATCTATCAAACCCATGTCTCTCCAATTTAGAGGCAAGAATAAGTCCACAATAGATAACATGAGTTGCTCTTCCCTTGTCCACTGATGCAGTCACCCCATCGTAGAAGGCTGCTAGATTAGTCAGGCACGATTTGCCCTTGCTGAAGCCATGTTGGCTATCTCTAATCACCTCCCTGTTTTCCATATGTTTAAACATGTCTTCCAGGCAGATATGTTCCATGATCTTACCGGGAATGGAGGTAAGACTGACTGGTCAATAGTTCCCAGGGAACTCCTTACTACCCTTTTCAAAAATGAGTGTGTAATAACCATGACCGGTATACTTCCATATAATAGTCAACTTTCTCAAACCTCTTTTTATACCGATAGTATGTTGTTTCTGTGATAAGCACAGGAACATATAAGTATGTAAATTTCGAGATGGTATAATGAGAAAATCCAAAATGTTTCCCTTCTGTTTTATTAGAATTATCTTTAAAATTTCATGAAGTTTTGTTCCTAAAGATTGGAATAACATTTCAAAGCCCTAGACATTCAATATTTAAGTCGCCATACATACATAAAACACACAGAGCCAGGAAAAGCAGATAACACCAAGTCCTGAAGACAATTCCTGATGCTTCAGTTATGCACTCATTGTAAAAGGCCCTTCAATTCCACTAAGTTTCAGATCCTCTTATTTCAAAGAAATTATAGAATCATTTAGGTTGAAAAACCTTCAAGATCACTGAGTTCACCTGCAAACCTAACACTGCCAAGTCCACCACTAAACCACGTCCCTAAGCAACACATCTACACATCTTTTCAATACCTCCAAGGATGCTGACTGTGATGTTGGAACACTTCCCTGGGCATCCTGTTCCAATGCTTGAAAACCTTTTCACTAAAGAAATTTTTCCTAATATCCATTTTAAACCTTCCCTGGCTCAACTATTGCTTGTTATTTTGGAGAAAAGACCAACACCCACATAACTACAACCTCTTTTCGGGTAGCTGTAGAGAGCTATAAGGTCCCTCTGAGCCTCCTTTTCTCCAGGCTAAACAACCCCAGTTCCCTCAGGTGCTCCTCATAAGACTTGTGCTCTAGACACTTCCCCAGCATTTTTGCCCTTCCCTGGACACACTCCAACACCTCAATGTGTTTTTTGTAGTGAGGTGCCCAAAACTGAACACAGTGCTCAAGGTGCAGCCTCACCAGTGCTGAGTACAAGGGGACAATCACTTCCCTAGTCCTGCTGGCCACACTATTGCTGATATAAGCCAGGATGCCACTGGCCTTCTTGGCCACCTGGGCACACACTGGCTCATGTTCAGCTGGCTGTCAACAACACTCCCACATCCTTTTCTGCTAGGCATCTTTTCAGACACTCTTCCCCAAACCTGTAGGGTTGCATGGGGTTTGTTGGGTTTTAAGTGCAGGACCTGGCACTTGGCCTTGTTGAACCTCAAACAATTGGCCTTGACCCATCGATCCAATCTGTCCAGATCCCACTGTAGAGCCTTTCTACCCTCCAGCAGATTAACATTCTCAGCCAACTTGGTGTCATCTGCAAACTTGGTGAGCATACACTTGATTCCCTCATCCAGATCATTGATAAAGATATTAAACAGGACTGGTCTCAATACTGAGCCCTGGGGATGATGCCGAATTGATTTTTGCCTTTTTTTCTTTTATATATTTTCTATATTCTTTACACATACATTTGTAGCTCTATAGCCTATCATAGTATTCGTAGCTAGCATTTTATCTACTCTATTAGACATAAAGACAAAATAAACTCCCCAGCAGCTCCAAGCTGGGGGTCCAAGGTTAGATTCTCTGGGAAGCCAAGGTTGAAACTAGCTCTCCGAGACACATTTTCATAAACCAAGTTTAGTTCCTATCTAAAAGAAGGGGAATTCAAAGAGGGTTGAACCGGGGGAGAATTACCTTACCAGTTATGCCTCTAATTGGGGATTTTTGTCATATATGCTAATTTGCTAAACATATAAAAAATTGTATACACATTATGCTACGTGTGCATCTTCTGCGTTTTCCACCTGGCGAATTGTGCACCTAAGGATCCTTATAAAGGTAACCCCTTTTTATCACCTAACTGTGTCTGGCTCATGATTTTAGGACCAGCAAAAAGGCATCAGGGAACCCCACTAGTGACCGGCCACCAACTGGATTTAATGCCATTCACCACCACTCTTTGGGCCTGGTCATTTAACTGGTTTTCCACTCAGTGAAGAGTTCACCTGTCCAAGTCTTGCAAGCCAGTTTCTCCAGGAGAATGCTGTGGGAAATGGTGTCAAAAGCTTTACTGAAGTTCAGGTAGGCAACATCCACAGCCTTTCCCTTGTCCGCTAAGTGGGTCAGCTTGTCATAGAAGGAGATAAGGTCAGTCAAACAGGACCTGCCTTTCATAAACCCAAGCTGACTGGATGTGATCAATTGGTTGTCCTGTACGTGCTGCATGATGGCACTCAAGATAATCTGTTCCATAACATTCCCCAGCACCAAGGTCAGGCTGACAGTCCTGTAGTTCCCTGGATCCTCCTTCCAGCCCTTCTTGTAGATGGACATTCCATTTGCGAACTTCCAGTCAACTGAGACCTCCCCAGTTAACCAGGACTGATGGTAAATGACTGAAAGTGGCTTAATGAGTACTTTCACCAGCTCCCTCAGTATCCTTGGATGGATCCCGTCCTGCTCCATAGATTAGTGCGTGTCTAAGAGGTGTAGCAGGTTGCTGACCATTTCCCCTTTGATTATGGGGGCCTCATTCTGCTTCCTGCCTGTCTTCCAGGTCAGTGGGCTGGGTACCCTGAAAACAACTGGTCTTGCTATTAAAGACTGAGGCAAAGAAGACATTCAGTACCTTGGCCTTTTCCTCATCTTTTGTCATTGTTTCCCTCCACATCCAATAAAGGATGGAAATTCTCCTTAGCCCTCCTTTTGTTGCTAATGTATTTATAGAAACAGTTTTTATTGTCTTTTACAGCAGTAGTCAGATTAAGTTCTAGTTGGGCTTAGGCCCTTCTAATTTTCTCCCTGCACAATCTCTCAACATCCTTGTAGTCCTCCTGAATTGACTGCCCCTTATTCCAAAGGTCATAAACTCTCCGTTTTTCCCTGAATTCCAGCCAAAGCTCTCTGTTCAGCTAGGCTGGTCTTCTTCCCTGTCAGCTTATCTTTCAGCACACTGGGATGGCCTGAGCCTTTAAATTTCCTTCTTGAAGAATGTTCAGCCTTCCTGGACTCCTTTGTCCTTCAGGACCGCCTCTCAAGGGGCTCTTTTCAACCAGGCCCCTAAACAGGCCGAAGTGTGCCCTCAAGTCCAATGTGGCAGTTCTGCTGACTCCCCTCCTTGCTTCTGCCACACCAAGCAGGAACTTGTCACCATTGTCCCCTATCGCTTAAGTCACCACATTCTGCCAAGCAGAGACAGGATAGGAAATCTTCCATATCATATGTCCTGTCTGCCTGACAGCCCTGCCCCAGGGAAGGTAGGGGGCAATTCCAGTAGTCTCTCTTTCACTCTCCCTGATACTCCTTAACAACCTACTCACCACGTCCTAGAGCTCTGTCACTAAGCGGAGGAGTTCCTCTACCTGGGTGCACTCCTCTACCTGGGGGCACCTCCCCTAGTTGTGCTCACTGCTGCTGTCCAGTACTGACATAAGAGTAGGATATGCCCTGCAGCCCGACACCTGGGTAGCAGTGTCTTCCCACCAGAGCTCTGTCTGGAAAGCTGCGTCATTCGTTGTGGGTGCAGAGTTTAGAGTGTTCATAGCCGCCTGCCAGCTGGATACCATTGCTCCCTGGTTGAGTTGGCAGAGCTACAGTACCTTTTTTGCATGCCCTTCCCTGCAAACTGCCCTGTTGTCTTGCCCTGGTCACTAGCACTCCCTAGGGGCTTCTTTCATCCGGGGGTGGGGGGGGTTGACCACTGTTGCTCCTGGCCCCACCCAGGTGTTGTCAGCAGCTGTAGCACAAGCTGTGGGCTCCTGGTGGCTCTTGTGGCTCCCCCAGGTTCAGGAACCCCTCCTATGCTATGGATCGTGCTGGCACCAGAGCTGCTCATTTCGGTGATTAAGTATTTATCTTGAAGACACTAAGCTGATAAGTAAAGTCTTGTTATGTGAAAAAGTTTTATTAGCAGAACCAGATCATGGAAAGTTCAAAGAAATTTAGAAAAGAGTACAAATGAAGCAGAGTAGCAATGGTCAGTACAATTTTTATATTTCATGGAACCATGTATAAAAATTATTAAAAATAGGGCCTGAATTAGAATTTTGATACTATTACAGACTGTCACTAACAGGGGATCATGTGATCACAGAATTGTTATCAACTATTTTTCCTTAGTATTCAGACTATGAGGCACATTACTAAAGATAGAAGTTGTAAAGTATTTTCTGTACTCCTTCAAAAGCCATCGTTCAGTTGTGAAATTGATTTTCTTAGGATTACAGGTGTATTGGGCATATGTGGCAAGGTTTTGGTAATGGACACACACATACACAGACATGACAACACCTGCAGGAGTAGCCTCTATGAGAAGTCAGGGGCTACCCTGTGCCAGACAGCTGGTTCCAGCTGGCTTGGCAATGGTCCCACTGACAGCTAAAGTGGAGACAATCAGCAAAGTTTATGGTGTCTTTGTGAAAACATATTTAGCAAAGAGCAAAAAATCCACCACTGGACAGGCAGAGTAGGAGAGGAAGAAAAGGACCCATGCTGGAGCAGTTAGGTATTTCATGAAGGAACTGTGGCCCATGGAGAACCCACAGAGAACCCATGCCAGAGCAGTTTTCCTGACAGGACTTGTCTCCCCTAGAAGAGACCATGCTGAAGCAGACTTTCCTGACAGGAACTGACCTGTAGAGAACCTACGCCAGAGCAGGAGGAAATTAAGTACAAGAGGGAAGGAGTGGCAGAGAGCAACCATTATGTATGGACTGTAAACTCCCCTCCCTCATTTCCCCTGCACCCTGGGGGTGGTGGTGAGTCTGGAGTGAAGAAATGAATTTAAACATGGTAAAGGAGGAAAGAAAGGTGTTTTAATGTTTGTCTTCCTGTTTCTTACCACCTGAATCTATTTAAATTTGCAATAAATTAATTTTCCACAAGTCAAGCTTGTTTTGCCTGTGATAGTGACTGGTAAGTGTAGCAGGGCATCTCCTCCACCACAAGACCTTATCTGTTGCTTGTTAGCTGGTGAAATAACTCAGGGCATCTCGCCCCTCACATGAGCTTCACATGAGCTTTGGTGAAATAATCAGGACAGCTTGTCTTGTAGTGAGTTATTTCAGCGCCATGGCAGTAAGGCTTTCAGCTGACAATAAACATCTTGCTGTGGAAACGAGATGTGGAAAGATAAGCTGGAATTTCTGACTGACGGACACTTCACAAACTATAAAAGCTACACAAAACTTTCACAAAGCAGAAATCTTCTGCACGTTCCTTGGAAATGTGTGGGGCTTTCTCTCCAAAGTTGGGACACCTACTTTATGGTTACTCTCCCAGGAGTTGAGGGAAGGGAATCTGTGTACACTATCGTCATTTCAGTGGTAATTTACATTGACTCCTAATCTATACTATTTCTTTGCTAGCTTTAATATAGGTACCTTAATGTCGTGCACTGTTTTATGTAATCTACTAGTAGATCTTTTTGTTTTATACTGTGTAATAAGTAACTCTGTTTAAGGGTTTTTGTCTGTTACCTCCTGTTTATTCAATAAATAATTCATTTTATAATAGACCTGATCTGCCATTCTTAGAACTTGCAGGCCAGAGCAATTTTAGGTGCAAGCCACCTAAATTTAGGCTGCTGCCAAAAATATGAGGCTAAGGCAGGGCTTGTCTGAAGCTCCCATTCAATCCGTAACAGCAAGCAATCTTCCTGTCTTTATCTTGACCCATGAACTTTCATTCTATTTTCTCCCCCTGCCTCACTGAGGAAGGTAAGCAGGTGAGTGGGAGTTTGGCTCATAGTCAAGTATAATTCACCGCAACAAGTTAGTTTAAACTGTGATCAGAAATTCACAAGGGATAAGTACAGTGATAGTTAAGTGGCAGATAGAACCTCCACCTCAAAGTCCTTGAAGTGCCAACTATGAGAAACCTGTAAGATTTTATACTTACACTGTGCACTGTTTCCTTATGCACCAAGCGTGGAAAGGATAAGAGCCAAGAGACTACTGACTGATCTGACACAAATAGAGTCAACTTTATATTCAGAAGAACCGCCCTTTTGTAGCTGACCATGGGACCCCGTTCCAAAAGGGTCAATGGTTAACTACCATTTTAGTTAAGAAGAATTTAGAAGACTAATCCACACAGCTCATTTTATCCCTTCCTCAGTTACTGGACTATGTCTTGTTCTATCCTGTTGGATTTTCCTTCCCCTATGAACTTATGAACTAAGTTTAGAATCTCCCCTATGACCTTCAAGTGCCAGTAACTTGTTCCTCTTTTTATTTTAATGAGGAATGTAAAAGTCATCACAACTAAATCAATGACAAAGTATGCATTATTAATTCATGGTCTGCTGTAATGGCTCATAGTAGTATCAGCATACATTTTTAAACAGTGATTCATATCTCACTTGTTTACTATAAACATGTCTACAGTACTACTTACTGTTCATTTCAAAAATATAAGCAATGAATACCAAATAAAAACAACTCTATACTAGCGTCTGTCATTTTCAGAGAAGTCATTGAGCAGCACACAAAGTCATCTTGGTTTGGTACAAAATAAAATCTTTACCAAACAATTCTTAAACAATTAAACTAGGCTAAATCAATATAAAACTCAGTTGGGTGTTCAAGTTAAATGCCTCAAAATCACGTGACTTAGGATCATGATTTAATATGCCCCATAAAAGCCTTTATGCTAAAAAATATACAACCTATTTAGGTATTTAAATAAGTGTATATCAAAACAACAATAAAGACAAATCTAGCCACCCTCAAGTACAAAAGGCAACCCACCTCTGATAGTCTTCCCATCATACACTCCTTTCTCTGAGCGGTTGAAAAAGAACAAGAGAAATTAAATTTTAACTCTACCTGTCTCTAGACAAATAAATGTTTATCTCTGCCTTGTAAGGAGATAGATAAGACTGAATGGTGAAGAGTTGGTGGAAGGAATTAAGAGTAGTTTTATATCAGGTGTTGTGTCTGGGAAATAGTTAATACTAATTCAAATGTTAATAATGGAAGATATTTCTGCCAGACAAATTGTTTTGGATTGATGCCTGTTGTATATCAGCATTATAGGACTTCATACTCAAAATATAACTAATACCATTTTAACAAATTTCACCTTTTCCCAGCTTATTTTAGAGGTCACCCACCAGAGATGCAGCCAGATGCAACATCTAGCTGTTAGAAACTAATTTTGTCTAAGCTACTACCTATATCTTCTCACATTTACTCATAGCAACATTTAGCTACTACTATCTCAAATTCTGGTAGAGTGAATAATAAATGTGATGAATGTATAGGATAAGCAAGTAACCTTCACACAAATAGCAGCCATACTACAGTACATTGCTTATTTTTTTAAAAAGGTAAAAAATCCTTTTCAAAAACTAAGGCTGTAATGAATCCTAGAGTACATATGCCCAATTTCTGTCTTGCAATCTCTTGTTTCTGAATTATAAGTTACAGAACTGTACTGACAGAATAATTTCTCTCAGAGTAACATTCAAAATTATGTTTAGAACTGTACCATTGGTGCATTCTTTCCCATTGTCCTCCCAAATGAATTAAAGTCTGATTCTACACACATACACCATTTGAATACTGCTTCACATTATTTTCAAAATGACTGGAACAATACAGATACATTTCTAGAATGGTACTGCCAGTTATTGAGAACTACACTTTAGGAAGTATTAGGAACTTACTTGTGGGAAGTTCTTTTCTTCATCATGCTCGCAGAGACTCCTGCATGACCTACAATATAAATGATGGAATTATTGAACAATAAAATGTGTTTGTTTATACACAATGTCAAAAAGGTATCTTACAGAAAAGTTCTCTTTTTCAAGTAAAAAAGCTTAAACACATCATGTGATTTATCAATGAGTTTCTACAATGGAAGAAGGCTGAGGAGACAGGCAAGGACTGTACTCACAAAGCTAAGTGAAGAATTAGGGAGTTACTGATGACAACTGTTACAAAAAGCTGAACTTAACACAAAGGAGACTGAAGGTAGTCTTTGTTATAGATAAATGGCTACAACAGTTAAGGGATTCAAATGGCTGTGTATCTGCCCTTGAGTTGATAATATCATCAAATACATATATTCCTGAGTTAGTGAGGCCAGAATGGGTGGGTGTATACATGGCTCAGCCAAACTCATTATAAAAACTTAGTATAGAGCCAAAACCAAGTATAAAAACTAAGTATAGCATATACAGTATAAAAACTGTACAACTAACAGACAGAACATTGAGGAGAGCAACAGGTTTGAGTTGGTTTCAACCCACATATTTCTTCCCAACAACTGGGGATGCCCAGCATTGTGATGGAGACCAATGACAAACACATTTGTATTGTGATACAACTGTATATTGCAACTGCTATACTCTGCTAAATGTAACTTGTACTTGCACTGTGATTTAAGTAAATTACTATATCATTCTGCTAAATCCAAGATCCATGTAATATTAAATAAATAAATTCATGTATTGGGTTTGCGCGGCCAGGTTTTCGCAGTGAGGGGGGACTACAGGGGTGGCTTCCGTGAGAAGCTGCTAGAAGCTTCCCGCATGCCCAACAGAGCCAATACCAACCAGCTCCAGGATGGATTTGTTGCTGGCCAAGGCTGAGCCAATCAGAAATGGTAGTAACACCTCTGTGATAACATATTTAAGAAGGAAAAAAAAAAAGATATTGTGCAGATGTAATTGCAGCCAGAGAAGAGAGGAGTGAGAATGTGTGAGAGGAACAACTCTGCAGACACCCAGGTCAGTGCAGAAGGAGGGGCAGGAGGTGCTCCAGGTGCCGGAGTGGAGATTCCCCTGCAGCCCATGGAGGACCCCAGGGGGGCAGAGATCCATCTGCAGCCCATGGAGGAGACCCATGCCAGAGGAGGCAAATGCCTGAGAGAAGGCTGTGAATCTATAGGAAACCTGTGCTGGAGCAGGGTCCTGCAGACCCATAGAGAGAGGAGTCCATGCTAGAGCAGGTTTCCTGGTAGGACTTGTGATCCCATGGGGGACCCATGCTGGAGCAGCCTGTTCCTAAAGGACTGCACCCCATGGAAGGGACCCATGCTGGAGCAGTTAATGAAGAACTGCAGCCCATGGGAAGGACTACTACTGGAGAAGTTTGTGGAGAATTGTCTCCCTTGGGAGGGACCACATGCTGGAGCAGGGAAAGGACTCCTCTGCCTGAGCAATGGCAGAAGCAACCTGTGATGAACTGACTGTAACCCCCCCTCCCCCATCTCTCTGCACTGCTGGCAGGGAGGAGGTAGAGCTCAGGAAGGAGGGAGGGATGGGGGGAAGGTGTTTTTAAGATTTATTTTACTTCTCACTATCCTGCTCTGATTTTGTTGGCAATAAATTCAATTAATATCCCCAAGCTGAGTCTGTTTTGCCCATGATGGTAGTCAGTGAGTGATCTCTCCTGGTTCTTAACCCATGAGCCTTTCGCTATATTTTCTCTCTCATGTCCAGTTGCAGAGGAGAGTGACAGAGCAGCTTTGGTGGGTATCTGGCATCCAGCCAGGGTCAACCTACCACACTTCAAAAAACTAAAGTTGGCATTAAAGCATTAAACTCTCTACAGATGGAATATCTAAAAGAACACAGTCAGAGAGTGCTGGACACATGCATGTTATCAATAAAAAAACCCCTCATATATCTGTAGAAATGTTCAGAATTTCATCTATGGACATTTAAATTCACACCTACAGAGAAATACTTAATTGAGGTTTCTCTACAGATCCAAACAAATTCCTTAGCATTATGTACATGTTCCAAGCATAGCTTTGGCATATGTATTCTGAAAATTAATTTTCATAATAGCAGTAGTGTCACACAAGTTAAGCACTGAAAGTGCAATTAACCTTAACAGTTTTCACAAATATTTTAATATTTGGATTTTCCTATGGAGAAATAAAAGGACATATATCATGTGACAGAAGAGGCAGAATTAAAATAAGACTACATACATTTTGTTTCCAACACTCAAGCTTGTACTGAATCCATGGAAAGATGTGTCTCCAGTTTTAACAGCTGGAATTTGAGGTTTCAAAAATTAAGCCCTCCATGCAACTAGCTACAGTAAAGATGCTATTTGCAGTAAAGACCAAGTAAATAGAACTTCCCTTGAACATGTTTATAAGAACTAACAGCTAGAAATTAAAAGATATCTCAAAAAGTATGAATAGAAACCCAAAATACTTTTGAGACTTGACTGCAACAACTGAACAAGCATTTTCACCCTATCATTAGCCACCCCTTAGTTATATGAGGAAACAAGTTGTCTTGGTTCCAAAGACAGGTGTCTGCTAAGGAAGGCAGGAGCCTCCCTTGGAATGGAAAATATAACCCTCTTCCCTCCGAATTATTATAATTTTGAAATTAAGGGGCTTTCAGGCAAAGATATGAGAAAAGGAATAACAGTTCTTTACTAGTATGTATAACAAGGCAAATTAACCACAATGACAGCAACAACAGAACCAGAAACCCAGTAACAGCCTTCTCGGTCGCAGGCACTTTCCCCTTTGGTGTAGTTATGGTCAGAGCCGGCAGGGGCGCTGTCAAGCTCCCAGCTGGGCAGGGCAGGTGCGAAGATTCCCCCGCGGCTGCAGGGGGCGCTCCGGTGCGAGCTTGGAGACCATGCGGTTAATGGCAGCATGACCGAGACGAGAAGGGATGGGAAAGGGGCTTGCTTTACAAACCCCGCAGGGGCAGTCTATCCCAGTGCCCCAGCAGGACTCTTGGAGGCAGCAAGCTGGAACGGCAGGAACGAGCAAAATCCCGGGGTGGTAGACGAGATGTATCAGAAACTCCGCAGCTGTAGCTGGAACCACGGGACGTCTCGGCAGGGCAGGGGGTGCAGAGCTACAATGTAGCAAAAACTCGGAGCAGTGGCAAAAAAAATCGGCGGGGGCGGGGCAGCTGCAGCCCGGCTCCCCGAGCAGGGCAGGGAAAAGGCTCCCTGGGAGGGGAAAGGGCTTGGGATCCCGGGGTTTTCCCCTGAGCCACCCGAGCAGATGGTGAAAGTCCTTTTTTTAGTGAGGTAGGGTGTTAATAAGGTCCCAGTTCAGTGGCTGCTCTCACGAGCAAAGGCTCACCCCACGGCAGAAGAAGCAAGATCGGGCTGGGCTCTGGCGGCGGCAGCGAATTCCCTCCCCCAAGCAGCAGCTCCGACCGTCCTCCTCCGAAGCCGAGAGAGCAAGAAAGAGCGAAGAGCTGCGCCCAACCCCTTCCCCCAGCCCAATTCTCGCGGTATCTCCACCCCTCCACCCACACCCACCCCGTAATAGAGTAGCGAGCCGCACCCTTCCCGGGGCAACTTCTTTTGTCTCTCTTAAGTACCCGGTCGTTATTGTATCTTAGCAACATATGGGACAAAATTCCATGAGAGAAAGAAACAAAAGGAAGGAATCCTAAACCCCAACACAAGTTTAAAAACATACTTATTAAAAAAAAAAAATCTGTTCTCGCAAAGTAAAAAAACACAAACACACAGATTTCATGTTTTCCATTACTGGTTGATGAGAAAAAGTAAGATTTAACTAAATCAATTCAAGTAGTTAAAACACTATAAAAAGCACACCCACATATTTAGCAGAATGGTTCAACACATAACTTGTTTTCTGTCCTCTGCTCAGAGACTCTGAATCTTACTATACAGTGCAACACATTTAGCTTTCCAAAACAAAAGTAGCCCTAAAAATACACAGAAGGAAGATCTATTACAGAAGCTGCAAAAAATACAAAGGAGAAGCTGTGCACTCTACTCGGAATGAGTGTTTGCCCTGTTCAGTAACTGTTCACCTTAGGCACCTCTTATTTTTTATAAAACTCAAGTTCTACAGCCAGACGTCTTTATTCTCTCAAATTCACTTACGTGCAAAATTTCTTGACTATTCAAACACAATCTCCATGAATGAAATGACATGCACCAAACTAACAAATATTTACAACACTGAACTAAGAGTTTGAGAGTAGACTACCCTATTTTGCTGTCAGATAAAAACGAGCTTGACAGGTCCTGACTGATTTCAAGAACTTGCTTGTTCGTGTACCTAGCTCTAGAGAAAAACCAACTAAGCAAACTGAGTACTGCTCAGTTTCTTGTGTTGGTAGCTTAAGGTAGTGCCCAGTTTAATAAAAAGTTACGGCATTTAGGTGAAGAATGTGAATATAGCCTACTTACAAGAAGAGATGGTAACAAGGTAGATGAAGAATCAAGCACAAGAAAGACATGGACCTGTTAGAGTGAGTCCAGAAGGCCACAAAAACATTGTCCAAATGCCTCTTAAACACTGACAGGCTTGGGGCATCGACTGCCTCTCTAGGAAGCCTGTTCCAGAGTTTGACCACCCTCTCAGTAAAGAAATGCTTCCTAATGTCAAGTCTAAACCTCCCCTGATGCAGGTTTGAACCATTCCCACACGTCCTATCACTGGATAAGAGAGAGAAGAGCTCAGCACCTCCCTTTCCACTTCCCTTACTCAGGAAGCTGTGGAGAGCAATGAGATCACAGTTTAGCCTTTTTTCTTCCAAGCTAGATAAGCCTAAAGTCCTTTGCCATTCCTCATAGGACATTCCTTCCAGTCCTGTCAACAGCATTGTTGCCCTCCTCTGGGGGCAATTCAAGGACCTTCACATCCTTTTTTAATTGTGGGGCCAAGAAGTGCACACAATACTCAAGGTGAGGCTGCACCAATGCTAAATACAGAGGGATAAGCCCCTACTTCCAGGCTGGAGCAGCCTGTCCTTGGAGGACTGCACCCTGTGGAAGTGACCCATGCCACAGCAGTTTCAGGAGGAATGTTTGCCCGTGGGGGGAATTCACGTTACAGCAGTTTTGGGAGAACTGCTGCTCGTGAGAGTGGAACCATGCTTGTGGTGGCCGGGGAACATACCTTTATGTTGAGGCAACCAAAAGGCTTTTCCCAGGATGCATGGTTCTGTTAAGTTAATCTATTCCAGTTTGAATTCCCCGGTTGGCTGTCATCCTCTATCCTTTGTCACTCTCCCATTGGTCCCCGCTCCCATGTCCCGCCTTTTCCCCGCCCCCGGATAAAACTGTGACCTTCGGGATCATGTTCGTATTTGCCCCTGCGACCTTCGACAATGAAGATGCAATAAATCCTCATGCCGGAATGCAAGCAAGTATCCTTCTCGACTCTTTTGTTACTGACTTAATACTGAACCTGCCCAGGCATCTGTGGGGGCACGTGGGACCCCACGGAGCCAGGCAGAGGACAGTATTACATGCTGGAGAAGTTCATGGAGACCCCACAGCGTAGCAGGGGAAGGACTTCTCTCCCTGAGCAGTGGAAGAAGATCTCAGGCGACGAACTGACCAAAACCTCCATGCCCTGTCTCCCTGTGCTGTTGGTGGGAAGGAGGGAGGGGTTGGGGGAAGAAAAGGTGTTTTAAGGGCTTATTTTACTTCTCATTATCCTCCTCTGATTTTGTTAGTAATAAATTTACTTTGTACTTCTAAGTTGAGCCTGTTTTGCCCTTGGAGTGTTTTCTCCCGGTCCTTATCTCAACTCATGAACCCTTCATTTAATTTTTTTTCTTTCCTCTGCCCAGCTGTGGCAGGGGAG
Organism: Lycocorax pyrrhopterus obiensis; assembly: GCA_014706295.1. NCBI lineage: Eukaryota > Metazoa > Chordata > Aves > Passeriformes > Paradisaeidae > Lycocorax > Lycocorax pyrrhopterus. Next base: position 17,093,334 of record JACSVZ010000030.1, read on the forward strand.
GGCAAGTGAGCGGCTGTCGTGGGTGCCTGGCATTTGGCCAGTGTCAAACCACAACAAGTGGTAAAGCTCATTAGAACAAATTCACAATAGAAATGCGTTTCTGTTTTTGTTTTTCCTACAGGAATAAGAATACTAAAGTTCTGATGCTTTAGGATATCTTTCATTCTGTATATTTTACTTTTTTTCCCCAGAGATTAAAGGGAGAAATAAACTCTCACAGCATAAGGTAGACATAAACCTTATCTTACACTAAGGCAACAAATCAGCTGTGCAGAACTTTTAAAATTCCAAACAGCTTGTACAGTTTCTATACAAAGATATTTATTTGTAAATACATGATATTGTAAGTATTACTATGTTTTAATTACTTAAAACATTTGAGAGCAAATAAAAATATTTTAATACATTAATGTTTAACATATATAATAAAATCATAGAATGATTTGGGTTGGAAGGGACCTTTAATATCATCTAGTTCCAACCCCCCTGCCATGGGCAGACACCTTCACATACAACCTGGCCTTGAACACTTCCAGGGATGGGGCATCCACAACTTCTCTGGGCAACCTGCTCTGGTGTCTCACCACCCTCACAGTAAAGAATTTCTTTCTAATATCCAAACTAAACCTACCTTCTTTCAGTTTAAAGCCAGTCCCCCTTGTCCTATCACTCCATGCCCTTGTAAAAAGTCCCTCTCCAGCTTGCTTGTAGGCCCCTTTTAGGTACTGGAACACTGCTATAAGGTCTCCCTGAATCCTTCTCTTCTCCACGTTGAACAACCCCAACTCTCTCAGCCTGTCATCCTAGGAGAGGTGTTTCATCCCTCTGATCACCTTTGTTGCCCTCCTCTGGACTCACTCTAGTTGATCCATGTCCTTCTTATGTTCAGAGTCCAAGATCTGAAAGTAGTACTCCAGGTAGGGTCTCACCAGAATGGAGTAGAGGGGGAGAACCACCTCCCTCAACTTACTGGCTATACTTCTTTTGATGCAGCCCAGGATACAATTGGCTTTCTGGGCTGCAAGCACACATTACTGGCTCATGTCAAGCTCCTTATCCATTAACACCTCCACGTCCTTCTCCTCAGGGCTGCTCTCAATCCATTCTCCATTTAGCAAGTATTTGTGCTTGGGAGTGCCCCAACCCAGGTGCAGGACCTTGCACTTGGCCTTGTTGAACTTCATGAGGTTCACATAGACCCACCTCTCAAACCTGTCAAGGTCCCTCTGGATGGCATCCCTTCACTCCAGCGTGTTGACCACGCCACATAGCTTGATGTTGTTGGCAAACTTGCTGAGGGTGCACTCGATCCCACTGTCCATGTCACTGAAAAAGATGGTAAACAGTGCAGGTCCCAATACCGACCCCTGAAGAACACCACTTGTCATTAATCTCCACTTGGACATTGAGCTGTTGACCACAAGTCTGGGAGCGACCATCCAGCCAATTCCTTATCCACTGACTGGCCCACCCATCAAATCCACATCTCTCCAGTTTAGAGACCAGGATGTCAAATGCTTTGCACAAGTCCAGGTAGGTGATGTCAATCGCTCTTCCCTCATTCACCACCTCTGTAACCCTGTAATCGAAGGCCACCAAATGCATCAGGCACGATTAGCTGATGATGCTGATAGTCTCCTTTAGCAGAGAATGTCAAATATAACAAGCAAAGCAGAAACTTTGCTTACACAAATTATCCTGAAATGTCTAGTACCACCTAAATGGCTTCTGGCAGAAGCATAATTGGCATTAGTCATTCACTGTCAAGTGCCCAATTCAAAGGAAGACATTTAAAAATTTGCCAACAATTTCAAGGGCAATTGTGGTGGTTTGACCTTGGCTGAATGTCAGGTGCCCACCAAAGCCACTTTCTCACTCCCCTCCTGTCTTGGGGTGACTTTATGATGTGTATCCCCTATCACTGCTCTCTGCCCAGAAATTAATTTTGTGCCTTTCTGTGCCTTTAAACTGAGCCCGAGAGGGGGGAGAGAGGAAAAACCGAGCAAACTTTTCAAAACAGTTGTTCAAGGACACAGATACACACTCCTCTGTGTCCTGCTGCGGCAGCAAGCACGGAGGAAGCACCCTTCTTGCTTTTCAGCCAACTTTCGGCTCCTTTTCTCCGGAGACAGATGGAGAGTTGAACTTTGTTTTCCTGGGACTTCGGTTTTTCCCTTCTCTTCTGGACTGTTTCAACATCAGAACACATCAGGAGAATTTTCTACCGAGGCCCCGGAGGTGGGCCCACACTGACCCAGCTCCGAGGAGGAGGAGAGAGACTACACCTACAGAAGGACTCTGAAATCTTCCCAGGTTTCTCTCCACAGCAAGAGGTTTTATTATTCAGCATTATTATCCTTTTCCTGTGTATTTGTTAAATAAATAGTTTTTTTATCTCTTTCACTTTCCTCTGAGGAAAATTTCTTTTTCCCGAACCTGGTGGGGGAGGGGTGGTTGTAACCTGCCTTCTATCAGAGGATATTTTCCTCCAAATTTGGCCAAACCGGCACAAATAATTAGTGGCACCCAATGTGGGGCCTGAGTGAAAGTGAAAAAACCTGTACTAATTACATTTTGGTTTGAATTTAATTACTTTGTGTTGGGATGAAGTAGTCACCATGTTGGTTGAGTTCATAATGTCTCTCTGGCTTGATGTACTAAAGTCTTTCTGGTCCCTAGGCCTGTTTGCCTATCCACAGATTGCTCCGATCTTGTCCATGGTATGTAACTTTTACTGAGCAGGGGCACGAATCCAGATTTCTATTTTGCTGTGCTCGGTGATAATGGTTTATAAGAAGTTAACAGAGGTACTGGCAGTTGTTCAAAGTGTATATCATAGGTGGTTTCTCCATCCTAATTCCAGTCCTAGTTTCAGTAGCCTGTTTTGGGAGTTTATTAGTAATTGCACCCAGTTTGTAAGAGGAGGAGGAGATGGGGTTTCCCAGCCTTTCATCTCCTTCCCCTTTAAATTTGATACGTTATCTTTTGAGAATGTTCAGTTTCCCCTGGATATTAAAGAGACCACCTTCCTGGTATTTTATCTGGTAAGCTTCCTCTATATGGTTTGCAGCTTGTCTAGAATCAGAACTCAGATTTCCAGGGTGACTGATGAGACACCCGACCCAGATGTGGAAAATCCTGAGTGGTGTGGGGAATGGGAGGATATGGGCCTGTAGTGGATTGACCTGAATTGGCAGACAGCCTGTTAAACCAATTACGCTTCTCTCAATTTCACATATTTAAACCGCGTGGAAAGGCGGGATTTTTGGGGGTTGTTCCGTTCCAGCTCGGTGCCGGGACGGGACGGAGCGGGGGACCTCAGAGCCCAGGGCCCCGCCGGGCCGAGCCGGGCGCCCTTGCCCCTCCTGCTCCCCCTACTCCCAACACCACAGCACGGACCCTGGGTCGCTGGGGGGGAACTATGAGGCCATCCGACGCGGTTTCCTGGGACCGGTGAATCCTTCTCTTTTCCACACGGTGCCAGCGGGAGCCGGCGGAGCCTGCAGCCAGCACACTTCGCGCTGAACTGAAGAAGACACCGTGCAGCCAGCAGCGCAGGGGGAGAGAGACTTTCTCCACTGTAGAGCCTGACTGGTAACATGGCGACTTCAGAGACAGAGAGAGAAAGAGAAAGTGAGTCACATGGGACGAAGCTAAAGATGGCTTCAGAGAAGAAGAGAGGGCGGTGCTGCGCTTCTCGTGCGTAGCTTAAAAAACCTTCTTGCATGCCGTGGTAGAAAACTGTAATATCACAAACTGTCTCTTTAATCCATTTAAAATACATGGGGGGATGGACAATTCACGTATAGCCCGTGAAGGTTGTAAAAAGTGCCCATGCCAGGCTATTAAAAAGCAGAGAGAAAGAGGTTTTTAAGAGACTAGAGGCAAAAAACCTTTGTGTTCAGGCCAAAATAACTCATCCTTAAAAAGATTAATAACCCCATGTGATGGTCCATGTCTTGCAGTATAACAAAACTGTGAGAGTTTTCATGGAAGAGATGTTTCACACCACAGCAGTTTTTTTCTCTTTTTTTTCCTTTTAAGTCTGTTAATAAACTTCTTTATATTCTGTAAGTTTTGTGCCTGCTTTGTTTTCTCCTGATTTTTATCTCACACAAAAGAAATCAGTAAGTAATCCATATTTCGAACCAAAACCACTACAGGGCCAAACCCTGAAGGAATTCTCTGACCCAATAGCTTGGAATTACCCCCCTGAACAAATTCAGAACCCAGCTGAGGTGGGGAAATATCAGAAAGAGAAATACAATGGCAATTCTAATCAGAAAAAGCTCATTGCAATATTTTGGGCCTTCGCATATGCCTATCACACACTGCTAGGTACTGTAGAGCAGCAGGTAAAAGTAGAGGGGCAGGAAGATAAATCAGCAGACAGCCCAGTCACTCAGGCTGCAGCCAAACCAGAGTGAGAGCGTAAGGTATTGACAGTGGCTGATGATATGTGGTCCACTAATTATTTGTGTTGGTTTGGCCAAATTTGGAGGAAAATATCCTCTGATAGAAGGCAGGTTACAACCACCCCTCCCCCACCAGGTTCAGGAAAAAAGAAATTTTCCTCAGAGGAAAGTGAAAGAGATAAAAAAACTATTTATTTAACAAACACACAGGAAAAGGATAATAATGCTGAATAATAAAACCTCTCGCTGTGGAGAGAAACCTGGGAAGATTTCAGAGTCCTTCTGTAGGTGTGGTCTCTCTCCTCCTCCTCGGAGCTGGGTCGGTGTGGGCCCACCTCCGGGGCCTCGGTGGAAAATTCTCCTGATATGTTCTGATGTTGAAACAGTCCAGAAGAGAAGAAGGGAAAAACTGTGCAATAACTTTTTTTCCCTTCTTAAATATATTACTCCAGATGCATTACTACCATTGCTGATTGGCTCAACATTGGCCAGTGGTGAGTCTGTCTTGGAGCCACCTGGCATTGGCTCTGCCAGACATAAGGTGAAGCTTCCAGCAGCATCTCACAGAAGCCACCCCTGTAGCCCCCTGCTACCAAAACCTTGCCATGCAAACCCAATACAGCAATACATTCTGATAAACATTTCAAGTGAAAAATTAGTGTATTGAATATTTTGGGGTCGAGCATGGTTTGGTATCAAGCAATAATGTGACTTCAAAGATGTTAACAGTAATTAGAAAACAATAACGGAGAGTTATCAGATTCTATATACTATGAATATCATCGAATGGATTTAAGTTCATATCCTTTACCTCGTCCTGACTATGGAATGACAAGTGCTACTGTTTCAACTTGCACATTCCATGAAATTCCATGTTTTAGACATCATTCACAATAAACACTGTACAACTAATTTGCCATTAATATAAAACCGGAAGTTAATACTGAATATTAGAAAAACAAACCCCAAAAAACAAACACATGAAGTGATTGGATTTGTTTTATGCTTCTTTACAACAAGCAGCAAAGAGTCAAACTTGGATAGATCTGAGGAAGAAGAATACATATGGCTCAATCTCTCATGACTAAAAAACTAAATATTTTCAATAATAAAAAGTCAAGAACAAAAGAATTAAGCATTTAATTGCCAGTTGGCCTGTGCTTTTTGAGCCTGGATTAATTCTGCCTAATGTATCCTTAAAATACTGTTAAATTCAATAGCAAAACTAGGAGCCATGTTTCTGAATGCTTCTACCTTACTCACAGAGAAAGAAAAAGGGTAAGACAACACAGAAATAAAATAAACATTCTTTGAGGGTGTGGACTGTAGAGGAAGTACACACATTTCAACTGGGGAACATAGGAGGAGAGAAAAGGAAGAGGGATGGGAGAAAGCTACTAGCAATGTTTTTAATTGTCATCATATCAGATGGTACTCTCCATTCAGTCCATCAAAATTAGATGGACTCTTCAAAACACACCACAGCTGCTTATTTCTCAGAATATCCCATCTTTATGACAGGCAGCAAAAGCTGACATTTTAAAATTATATTTCAGTATCTGCTGTGGAAACACCATACAATCACATGAGAATTAATCTTGATTTGATGTCTCTTTCAGAATTACTTTGAGATACCTGAAAATTTCAGAGATGTGTTTATTCACACCTAATACTGCCTGCCCAATGTCAACTCTAAGAGTTTGGGAAACTGGACCAGAAGAGTGGTAAAATGAATTCCTGACTCTCCCAAAAGGTTTCATTGCATCTTAAAGTAGTCGAATCTGGGAGTGGGATCTCTTCATAATTCCCAAGGACAGTACTGGTAACAGCTAGGAAGGACTGTAAAGGACCATGCATTACATTTGTACAGCATAAAACAAGTGATCGCTAGGCTCAAAAAGTTGAAATATAAATGTAAACACAAGGTGTCATGGTTTAGGAATGGTATTTCCCAAATTAGTGTTCCCACTGAAAACACCCCAGACCACACACTACTGGCTCACTTCCCCCCCCCATGGCGGGATGGAGAGGAGAATGGGAGGCGCAAAACGGTAAAGATTATGGCTTGAGATAAGAACAATTTACTGGAAACAGCAATGAAATAAAAACGAACAGCAACGACAATATCAATAACAGAGTGTACAAGACAGGCAAACGATTCACATGCAATTTTTCACCATGTGGAACCCAGTGCTACCTGACCGTACACCCTGGCAAACTGGAAAAGAAGTGACTCCCCTGTGTGTGGCATGAGGTGGTATAGAATAACCCCAGAGTCCTGCCTGTGTCCCTCCTGGCTACTGCAAAAGTTAACCCTGTCCTGGCCAGAACCAGGACACCAGGGTAACCACAACTTACTTCACAGACAATTAGATTAGATTATGTTAATAAAAAAAAAAATCAGGATTCACCTATATTGAGGAGAAACATGCTCTAATTAGAAGCACAAGCACAATGCCAAGCACTAAGGAGCTGACTGATCTACTGAAACTATATCCTGGGAGGCTCCTCTATATTTTAACAAAATTACTGAGACTGCAGACACATGCTCTACTGTTGTGAAAAAATAAGAACCAAGTTTGGCTTTCCTTTGTTTCTCCATATTGGGTGTTATCCTTTATTTCTCAAGATGGAACTATTAATTCTGTTTCCCAGTAGAGGTAAACTTCAAAAACCTGGATACTTTAGTCAAATATATTTTTCTCCTCTTTTAAACCTACTTTACAGCAAATTAAAGCCTTTTGTTTTGTTAAGATCTGATTAGTGAGAGATGCCTCTGACCAAGTTGCACATGAGACCATATGCAATATGGATTTTATTTTACAATAAATGTGAGGTAGAAAGATAGAAAGAAATAGAAAAGAGTAAAGGGTGGAGAGAGAGAGAGAGAGAGAGGCCAAGCAGAAGACAGTCACCACCCATGAATCCAGCAGCATCCCATTGGTCTTTCTTCACCCCGGGCTTCTCAGTGGTGGGGGTCCCGGACTCATTCTTCTGGGGGTACCACCTTTATACAGTCCAAGTTCCAAGTATCACAGAGTGGTCATAGATGCTGTTCCCATAATTTGGGGTGATATGTGTATGAGCAGTTGCTCCCTTTTCCACAGAGGGAATTTTTGTTGAGATGCATTAACCAGGGTTTGCTAACCAGATCTTGCCTCACCAGGCCTGGAATCAGTGCCTTCCTGTTGCAAATTCCTCCCTTCTGTGCTTATCTCAAGTTCCTGCTGTGGTGGCTTATCTTATGGCAAGTTCCTTCTGCGGCCTTGTGTCATGGTTTGGGAATGGTGCTCCCCAATTCAGTGCCCCCACCGACTCTCCAAACCACACGCTGTCCTCTCTTGCTCCCGTTTTCACCTCCTCCTCCCCACTGTGGATGGCTGGAGAGGAGAGTTGGAGGCACAAAAGGCAAAGATCACGGGTTGACATAAGAACAATTTACTGGAAACAGCAATAAGATAAGAAAATGAACAGTAACAGCAACAATATTAACAGAGTGTACAAGAAAATAAATTATTCACATGGAAAAACTCCACGATAATAGACAATACCAGACAGCTCCCTCTGCCATATTTTCTCATCCGGAAGAAACCCCTTCTCCCTTTAAAAGAGCCCTTTCCCCTGCCCCTAGCAATGACGTGAGGTGATATAAAATAACCTCCAGACCTCAGTCATGCCCCCTCCTGGCTACTGAAAAAATTAACTCTGTCCTGGATGGAACCAGGAAACCTTGACAGTGTTTGAGAAAGGCAACTGTGCTCCTTGCACCTTTGTAGGCAGACAGACAGGACAGAGGAAAACTAGCTTTTTCAAAGAAGCCACCACTTCTAAGTCTTTACTACTGATTTGGATTTCTAATTCCAGCTCCTTGTCACTTGACCTAGTTGTGCTTTTGATAGCTTTTTTTCTCCCAGTTGTTTTTCTTTATTTTAATAAAATACAACAAACTCACTATAATTTTGATTTATATCACATTGCAAGATCTTTCAGCAAGAAAAGAGCAAGAGAGCCCCTGCCTTGCGCTGCCTCACAGGAATCAGCATTTCAGCAGCATTGGAGCCACTCTCCATGAGTTTCAAGCCACTGAGGGGGGGTTGGCCCTGCAACTGCCAGGAAGTTTCTTCCAGTGTTTAAGCAGCATTGGAGTCTTTTGGAGAAAAATAGTTTTTTCCAGGTTTTGTTTTTCCCTGCTCCTGTTGTTGTTGGAGGGCAGGGAGGGAGTTCTGGAACTGCAGAGGCTTGGTTGCTGTGTTGTTTTCCTTTGTTCTCTCTCTCGGCTGCATGGTCCGGAGAAGGGGGCTTCTCCGCTATCTTGTCTTTGTCCTCTGGGCCACTGGGCTGTCCAGGTGGTGGCCATATTGTTTTCTTTGTTCTCGGGGAGAGGGCCACGTAACTCAGCACCTTTGTATCTAGTGGTTATTGCTGTTTTAGTAAACTGTTATTTTTTCACTTATCCCTTCATATTTGTCTCTCCTTATTGTTGAAAGGGCAGTGGTTAAAACTAAGGGGAGATAACATTTCAAAGTCTGCACCCCGTAAAATTGTCTTAAACTAAGACAGGTTGGTTTTGCAGTCTCCTAATAATGACTACCTGGTACACTTCCCTAATCTACACCTGAAATTAGGAAACATGCAGCAGATAATTCCATCAGCACCTAAGTTTGTCTTTCTCTTACAGCATGAGAGAGAAGGCCTTGACACTGTGTAAGCACTGTTCAGCAGTAACATCAGTGTGTTATCAACAGTGTTTTCAGCACAAAACCAAAACATAGCACCATGCCAGCTACTACAAAGAAATTTAACTCAATCCCAGCCAAAACCAGTACAACTTCATAAATGTAATTTTGTACATCTTAAATTTATGTATATCCTTTCAATTCCACAGTTCCAATAATTCTTATCTTAAAAAAACCCCAACAACCATCAATCCCCCCAATCACAAACCAACAGTAACAGTTTCATAAAACCATGAGTACATAAGAAAAATCTATAAGATAAGGACGCTTTTTTACCCACTAAAAAACAACAACCCTCAAATTCAGTAACACCTCACCTGCATCAGCTCTGGACCGCTGACCTGGTGATTTTCCAAATGGGGTCTTCATTCATCTGTGTTTAAGTGAGCAGCAAAGCTGCTAGACTAGGGTGAAAATCCAGTTCTTCCCAACTCCCCAAATATCTTCTTATTCTCGTAATAGAATAGCTACTTATTAATATACCATCCAATCATCAATTTGTTCTTCCTGAATATATAGGAGAAGCACTTTCAGTTATATCACTCTGAAAAACAAACCAGAAAATATAGTCTGATTTGAGACTTGGTTAAAATAAACAATGAAGTGAAACAAAATATTTTTTCTTTCATGTTCAGTGAGAAGTCTCTTCATATTCTGTTATTCTGGATACATTCAGTAAACAGAATGGTTAGGCAAGAAGACAGCCAAATATTAAGGCTCATACTTTTCCTCATATTCTCAATGCAAGTTCTGTATCAGTCATCCAGACATACTCATAGAAAAAACCTAATAAAAAAACCCCCGAACCCCACCAGTTAGTATAGGAAAGAATGACTAGTACTTTAAAAACCCTGCCTGAAAGCAGAACAAACTGTACTACATTCACCAGACATAAAGCGAAATCCAACTACTTCCATTTGTTAGAAAACAAAACAAAATGCTTCACACTCACGAATCAGAATTCCTTCTCTACAGATACATTTAAAAATATAGAAAAAAATCTTAACACGTAAAAGGTAAAACCCCTCACAGATTCTATTGCAATATGCAAACTACAAATTTGTGAAGCCAGTTTATAGATTTGCAAAAGTCATTGCTGATTCACTACACCTAAATTCAGATTCCTGAAACATTTAGTAATCACATTTCTGTAGATTAGGGAGATTTGGGAGGACAATGCTTTAAAGTCTTTTCCAAAATTTAAATTACAGACACTTGTTATCACCTAGAATTTTGAAGCATTACAGATCAACTATTTCAGACTAATGTTTCTGGACAGCAAACATTTCTCCTAATTAATCCATTTATTTCAATGCTGCACACAGCTAAAACAACAGGTCAGCTCATCCTTTTAGCCTGGTTTCCTTAAGAAATGTGATTGCTGTAATCATGTCTTCTACAATTTGTCAATCATCTGTGGCCTTCTCCCTTTCACTTTTTTTCTTCCCAAGAGCATCTTTGGAACCTGCTGTTAATTTTGACAAAAGGGTAAAAAACAGAGGAATTCCCCTAACCCAGCAGTGGAAAAAGGTGTACCTTATGTTTGTGTCTTACTGAATGACTGAATATACAAGCATATGCTTTGAGGTATTGTCTTAGGTTACAATGTAAGATGTAACCAAAAGTATGTACTCTATCACCATCTGTTAAAACCAGGTGAAGCAATGTTCTTCATCTCTTCCATGACACATCCCTGATAACTCCCTCTGGGCGATATCTTCTGTTAATGGGCTATCAAGGCCTCACTGCATGACTCATAAAATTACATCAGCCCATTGTGAGATGCTCCGCCCAGGGGGAGGAACCAAGCATTCCTACCTGGATATAATCTGAGGTTTGGAACATTACACTCAGCCCTACCTACTGGATTCCCAGAGGACAAGAGCTACCACTGGACCTTCAGGTGAAGACCAGACCCTTTTCTACAGGATCACTGCTTCAACAGGACCACTTCATCTGGACTGCTACCACCACCCTGACTAACAGGGTGTCAGGTTGTATCCTGATTCTGTCAGTGTTCTTGTACTATTGCATTTATTTTAATTTTCCTATTAAATTATAATTCTGACTTGCGATCTCCCACTGGTTTGTTTTCAAACTAGTACAGGTATAGTACAAATGCTCTGCTGAAACTTGCATTTCCATCTACTAACACTGCCACTTCTTCCATGAATCACATTTGCTAACTACTAGGAATATTAGATCAATGCAGAGGAATATTCCTAAAAAGAAAGAGTAGTAGAGAGACAAATAAAATTAAATACTAGTTTCTGGTATTTCTAGTTTAAACAAGTATTTGGCAATTTATAGTTTTTTGAAAGATCTGTGCTATATTTGGAAGAACTAATTTTTTAGAAATTCAGTCTGGAAGCAATAAGAATTTGTGAAAATAAATTGAAATATCCATTTAAAGAAACTTAGCTTTTCCATATTTCATATCTTTCTGAAATCTAGCCATTATATACACAGTAATGGTGTACAGTACCAGAAGAACAATATTCAAGGTTTAAAACACATTTGAAAAAACAATAGGAAGCCATTAGCTTGCAAATTATTTGTTTAGAAGTGTACAGAAACAAGAAGTACTGGTATACGAACTGTGCATGGGTGTGTGTACACATATTTAAGACATATAAATATATTTTATATTTATATATAAAATAAAATAGCTAATTAAATTTACTCTAAAATGCTATATTGATGTAACCATAGATTGTTTAGCTGAAGATTGAAATAATCTGAAATTTGTATAAACCATCCCTTGTTGGGTGTCTATACAAGTGGTTCTTGTAGACAATGGAACTATAAATGCTGTACCGTTACTGTTAAAAAGAAAAAAAGAAGTGCTACCTAAAGTTCACCTGATTTTCTTTCCCTTCTTAATATGAGAATATCTAGAAAAACAATGCACTATATACAGATATTTTCAGTAAAAGCTACCATAGTAAAATACATTCTAATACCACCACCACAGTTAATACACCTTAAAAAGTGAAATAAAACAGATCAGATTATATTTGGATAAATACAGGCTTTTATCTTCAGCACATGTATATACTCAATGAATTCTAGGATCAGATTATAATATTTTATAATGATCCTGGAAGTGAATGAAAAGGTTTTTAATCTTTTTGTAAACTTTTATCTTTCAACTTTGTTTCAACAACATTCAATGCAAGAGAAAGGATGTTGCAGTTTATTTTTAATAACAATTTCAGCATAAGCAAATGGATAAATTAGATGAGGATTTTACTGTACTGTAGAGCAGAAAGAGGTTTTCTGAGAAGGTCTCAAGGAAAGAACTCCCTATTATAGCATAAAACTATAAAAGTCAATATAATTTAGGCATTCTAAAAAATAAAAAAACACATTGGAAGAACAGTTATTAAGAGCAATATTCAATTGAGCAATAATCCCAATATTTCCTACCCCTTAGGTAATACTCCAAATGTTCAGAACTATGTAGTTAGCTTTACAAAGGATTTTAACCTTTCAGAAGCCTTCTGAGCCAATAGTTTGAACAAGTTTTGTCTAAACCACCTTCCAGCACATCTTTAGCTTAGTGACACTGAAGTTAGGCATAGTATTTGAGGTGAAACATGAGGTCCATGAACTTGAAGCGTTAGTGCAGTTTTATGAGAACAGAAACACTGCATTTAAAGTTCATTAAAAAAAAAAGAGACAAATTCTGAAAGTACCATTTCTGATGTTTCCTGCCATACTTGTTCTTCCCCTTGAATTAGTCTCTTTCCACTGGATTTTCCTCATGATGTACATTGTTAAAGCACTCTGTCTCTCTCACTTCATTCAATTTAGCATTTAAGGGGTCTTATTTTTGCAATAGATATTTTGAAATAATCACAGAGTGCATACTTAGCATTAAAGGCAGCAGTAGAACTTCATTAGAGTTAATATTATAAAATAATATTTTAATTAACTTGCTTAGTATTTTAAGTTTCAGGGGTTCGATGACCACACTCCTAACTTCTGAAGAATATCATTTCATAACACTAATTTTCAGAACTCACGTACTACATTTGAAAATTATAATGAAAACACCAGTAGAGAGAGCATGAAAGCATAGGATTCTCACCCTCCTCAAGTCACAAAGCAGCTATTCCTGTTTCAAAAAATTTATTTTAGTTCAAGGACAAAAACCCATATTTCCTCTGAAAGCTTCTATAATAGTTTTTAGCTTAGTCTGTAGCATCCTTATGCTTACACAGATGGTTACTGTGGGAGATACAAGGCATGGAAGTTAAATGTTCTTGTCTGCATTACAGCACCCGTCTGTCAATAGACTTGAACAAAAAAAAAAGCCAAGTGGGATTTTTCCACCTTCTATGGAAAAAAAAACCCCACAAACAGTGCATGGCATGGTGTGGCAGTTTGCATGGCAGATCATGAGGAAGGGTGTGCAGGGAGAGCACTGAGGCTCTGCAGCTGGAGTAGTTAGCTGAGTTGGTGGTCATTGCCCTTGCCAAGGGAGCTCAGATATGGTTTCCATTTGGCCAGAAGCTGTTTCCTCTGTGCGCACCAGAAAGGATGTGGCAACTCAGACGGAGTGTCCACAAAAACACACAGCCATCCAGGTCTTAGGCTGCAAGGAGTGCCAGTCTGGCACTGCTCTCAGAGGGCAGCAGAGAAAACATCTGTGTGAGGTGTGATCAGGTCAACAATCTGCTCAGCCCAGTGGCAGAGCTGAGAGAAGTAGAAAGACTAAGAAGTATCAGGGACTCTGAGGAGATTGATCAGTGGAGCCACACTCTACCATGCCTTAGATCTCCTACCCTCTCACCACCAGGAAGAAGGAGGGGACTGTAGAGATGGAGGGGTGTAGAAATGGATTTCTACTCGGGGTGGCAAGCAAATCCCCTCCCGACCTTCTCACCTTCCCAGGTGCCCTTATACAATAGTTATGAACCCTGGAATCTGAGGACCAGGGAAATGAGAATGTGGATGAAAGTCCATCCAGGTTGGAGGGGTTGCCTAGGGCAGGGCAGCTTATCCACTGCATCATGACCTTCTCAGTTAAGAAATAAAGGGTTGTAGTAGTAAAGTAGTAGTCGTCATTGGTGACTTTTGAAAGGAACAAAGGGCCCAATATGCTGACTGGACCCAACCTATAGGGAAGTATGTTGCCTTCCTGGGGCCTGGGTAAGGGACATCACCAAGAAACTTCCCAGCCTGGTACAGCCTACTGACTATTACCCGCTACTGCTTTTTCAGGTGGGCAGTGACAAAGTCCCAGCAAGAAGGCTGCAGACAACCAAGAGGGACCTCAGGGCCTTGGGACAATTGGTAGAAGGATCTGGAGCAGAAGTTGTTTTGTCTTCTGTCCTGCCAGTTCCCTGCAGGGAATGATGGGGCAATAAACAGGAAAATCATGCAGATGAACACCTGGCTTTGAGACTGGTGTTACCAGTAGAATTTTGAGGGTTTTGATCATGGGTCAGTTTATGTGACACCGAGCCTGCTGGCAACAGATGGGGTCCATCCGTCTCAAAGGGGGAAAAGGATTTTATCTCAAGAGTTAGCAGGGCTCATTGAGAGAGCTTTAAACTAGATTTGAAGGGGGATGGGGACAAAACCAGGCTCAACAGAGATAAGCCTGGGGGTGCCATGCCAATGTCTGAGGGACAGTGTGCTACCAAGGTCCTTCAGTCTGCCATATCAGTGGAGGTAGGGGATGGAGATCCATGCAAAAGTAAGGATGCAAGGGTTAATGATGTGTTAGAAATCCCAGAAGTACCTGAGAATGGTCACACATCAATTAGGGCTTCTCCCCACAAAAAGGCAGTAGGGTTATTAGCCCAACTGAAGTGCATTTACACCAATGCACACAGCATGGGCAACAATCAGGAGGAACTGGAAACTATTGTACATCAGGAAAACTATGACAATTGCCATCACAGAAACATGGTGGGATGATTTGCATGACTGGAATGCTGCAATGGATGGCTATAAACTCTTCAGAAGGGATAGGCAAGGAAGGAGAGGCAGTGGGGTAGCCCTGTATGTCAGGGAGTGTTTTGATTCTTTGGAGCTTGATGATGTCATGACTTGCCCCTGTAGGATCTGCTTCTTATGGGCCTTTTCCCTTATCTGGCTTAAAACCCAGCTTGTTAACAACATTAGTCACAGGTTATCCAGGACACAATTGCAGGGCTCAACAAGTTTATCTAAACAAAGGTCAGTTTGTCATGGTCATCCTCCGGTGGTAAATGCCCACCCCTCTGCACCTGGGCTGTTTTTTGCAGATCAGAGGCTTTGCCACCACACACCCAAAAACTCTCCTCCTCCCCTTCGGTTGGGGAGTGCAAACCTGCCCTCAGCAAAGCACCCTGCTGCTTTTGCAAATGGCAGATTGAGTAATTATCCTTTATCATTTCCGTCTCTCACATGATAGTAGTTATAGAGTTGAGTGTTTCTTGGTAAGTGTATTGGGTTTTTATGGCCAGGTTTTGGTAGCTCCTGGCAGGGACCTGCAGACCCATGGAGAGAGGAGCCCCCACTGGAGCAGGTTTCCTGGTAGGACTTGTGACCCTGTGGGGGATCCACACTGAAGCAGGCTGTGCCTGAATGACTGCACCCCATGGAAGAGTGACTCACATTGCCGCAATTTGGGGAGGACTCTTGCCCGTGGGATGGACTCATGTTGGAGAAGTTCATGGAGAACTGCCTCCTGTGGGAGACACTCCACATTGGAGCAAGAGAAGGACTCCTCTCCCTGAGCAGCAGCAGAAACAACTTGTGATGAACTGACTACAATCCTCATTCCCTGTCTCCCTGTGCTGCCTGGGGGGAGGAGGTAGAGCTTGGGAAGCAGGGAGGGGTGTGGGGAAGGTGTTTTCAAGGTCTTATTTTACTTCTCATTGTCCTACTCTGATTTTGTTAGTAATAAATTCAATTAATATCTCAAATTCGAGTCTGTTTTGCCCATGACAGTATTTGGTGAGTGATCTCCTCCAGACCTTATCTCAACCCATGAATCCTTTTGTTATATTTTGTGTCTCCTGTCCAGTTACAGAGGTGAGTGATAGAGCGGCTTTGGTAGGTGTCTGGCATCCAGCCAGGGTCAACCCACTACAGTAAGAATCAGGCAGAAGGCTAACAAGGCAGATATCCTGGTGGGAGTGTTATAGACCACCCAACGAGGATGAAGAGGCAGATGAAATATTCTATAAGCAGCTGGGGGATATCTTGGGACTGCTGGACCTTGTTCGCATGGAGGACTTCAACCTACTAGATGTCTACTGGAAATACAACAGAGCAGAGAGGAAAGTCCAGGAGGTTCCTGGAGTGCATGGAAGAGAACTTCCTGACACAGCTGGTGAATGAGACAACCAGGGAAGGTGCCTTGCTGGACCTGCTGTTTGTAAATAGAGAAGGACTGGTCAGAGTGATGGTCAGAGGCTGTCTTGGGCAAAGCAATCAAGAAATTATAGTTTTCAATTATCAGAGAAATAAGGAAAGAGGTCAGCAGAACTGCCACCTTAGACTTCTGGAGGGCAGACTTTGGCCTGTTTAGGAGACCGGTTGAGAGAGCCCCTTGGGGGGCAGTCCTGAAGAGCAAAATAGTCCAGGAAGGCTGGATGTGCTTTAAGAAATTTTAAAGGAGCAGGAGCAGGCCGTCCCCATGCTGAACAACAAGCCAGCACAGAAGACAACTGGCATGGCAGAACAAAGAGCTTTGGCTCTGGCCACTGCTGTAAAAGACAACAAAAAGTGTTTCTACAAATACACCAGCAACAAAAGCAGGGACAAGGAGAATCTCCATCCTTTTTTGGATGTGAGGGGAAACATAGTGACAAAGGATGAGGAAAAGGCCAAGGTACTGAATGTCTTCTTTGCCTCAATCTTTAGTAAGACCAGTTGTCCTCAGGGTACCCAGCCTCCTGAGCTGGAAGACAGAGACGGGGAGCAGAATAAAGCCCCCATCATCCAGGAGGGAATGGTCAGTGACCTGCAGTGCCACTTAGACCTCCACAAGTCGATGGGGGTAGATGGGATTCACCCAAGGGTACTGAGGGAGCTGGCCAAAGTGCTTACCAAGCCACTTTCAATCATTTACCAGCAGTCCTGGTTAACCAGGGAGGTCCCGGGTGACTGGAAATTAGCAAATGTGACACCCATCTATAAGAAGGGTCGAAAGGGGGATCTGGGGAACAACAGGCCTGTCAGCCTGACCTCAGTGCCGGGGAAGGGCATGGAGCAGATCATCTTGAGTGCCATCATGTGACACGTACAGGACAACCAGGGGATCAGGCCCAGCCAGCATGGGTTTATGAAAGGCAGGACCTGCTTGACAAACCTGATCTCCTTCTATGACAAAGTGACCTGCTTAGTAGATGACAGAAAAGCTGTAGATATTGTCTACCTAGACTTCAGTAAAGCCTTTGACACCATTTCCCACAGCATTCTCCTGGAGAAATTGGTTTCCCATGGCTTGGACAGGTGAACTCTTCACTGGGTAAAAAACTGGCTGGATGGCCAGGCCCAGAGAGTGGTGGTGAATGGAGTAACATCCAGCTGGCGGTCAGTCATGAGTGGTGTTCCCCAGGGCTCAGTACTGGTGACAGTTCTGTTTAACATCTTAACTGATGACCTGGATGAGGGGATCAAGTGCACCCTAAGCAAGTTCACAGATGACACAAAGTTGGGCAGGACTGTTGATTTGCTGGAGAGCATGAAGACTCTTCAGATGGATCTGGCTTTTGCTCATACCCTTGCTGATGATTTTTTAAGCGATCTCAAACACTCCTGTTCGTAACAATTGGCTAGATCAATGCGCTGAGGCTGATTATATGGAGTTCAATAAGGTGAATTGCCATGTCCTGCACTTGGGTCATGACAACCCCATGCAGTGCTACAGGCTTGGGGAAGAGTGTCTGGAAAGCTGACCAGCAGAAAAGGGAGTGTTGGTTGACAGCTAGCTGAACATGACCCAGCAGTGTGCCGAGGTGGCCAAGAAGGTCAACAACATCCTGATTTGTATCGGAAATAGAGAGGCCAGCAGGACTAAGGAAGTGATTGTCCTCTTGTAGTTGGCACTGGTGAGGCCACACCCTGACTACTGTGTTCAGTTCTGGGCCCCTCACTTCAAAAAGGTCATTGAGGTGCTGAAGCATGTCCAGAGAAGGGCAACAAAGCTGGTGAAGTGTCTGGAGCACGTCTTGGTCTTGAGGGGAAGCCATGAGAGGAGCAGCTGAGATCACTTGGTCTGTTCAGCCTGGAGAAGAGGAGACTGAGGGGAGACCTTATCGCAGTCTACAACTTCCTCATGAGGGGAAGAGGAGGGGCAGACACTGATCTCTTCTCTCTGGTGACCAGTGACAAGACCCAGGGGAATGGCCTCAAGTTGTGTCAGGGGAGGTTTAGGTTAGATATTACAAAAAGGTTCTTCACCCAGAGGGTTGGTGAGCACTGGAAAAGGCTCCTCAGGGAAGTGGTCACAGTACCAAGCCTGCCAGATTTCAAGAAGCTTTTGGACAATACTCTCGGGCACATGGTGTGATTTTTGGGGATGGTGCTGTGCAGGGCCAGGAATTGGACTCGATGATCCTTGTGGGTCCCTTCCAACTCAGCATATTCTGTGATTCTGTTGTTTAGCCTGGAGAAAAGGAAGCTCAGGGGAAACCTTATTGCTGTCTACAACTACCTGAAAGGTGGTGGTAGTGAGGTGGGTGTTGGTCTCTTCTCCCAGGTAACAAGTGACAAGACAAGAGGAAATAGCCTCAAGTTGCACCAGGGGAAGTTTAGATTAGATATGAGAAAAAAAATTTCACTGAAAGGGTTGTCAAGCATTGGAATAGGCTGCCCAGGGAAGTGTTCGAGTCACCATCCCTGAAAGTGTTCAAAAAAACCATGTGGATATGGCACTTGAGGACATGGTTTAGTGGTGAACATGGTGGTAGTGCTAGATTGGCAGTTGGACTTGTGGTCTTAGAGGTTTTTTCCAACCTTAATGATTCTATGATTCTAAAGAAAAAACCCCAAATACAGAGTTATTACATTTAACACTGTGATCCTGGACAAATGGTCTAAATTATAGGAATATCACACTATATCGAATTCAAGGACCAAGAGTTTGGAGATATTTCACTAGCATTTGCATCTGCAAAAGCTTTGTATTACTGGAAGAGAGATCAGTTTTGAAGTTAACTCTATGCACCCTACAATGAAGGGTAATCTTTGTCTCAAACATTCACAGAAGTATATATGGTATTCTTAAAATAAATTAAATCCACATATGAAAACAATCATAAAATGTGAAATTTCCCAAATGTTTAACAGCTCAAGAACACTAGTGCCACATCACTGAAATTGACTACCAAAGTTCAGCTGTCTGGAAATTAAGCACTGAAGGGGGTAATTTTTTCCCAGATATCAAGAACTACTTTTTTCATATCTAGAATTGAACCTCTACTTCTTGGAAGTATGCAAAGAAGGAACTTTTTCATGCACTTATAAATCCTACTGCAATCAAAGGATTATTCCAGATATTCTAGTAGCCTACAAATTATGGCCATGACACCTAATCTCCATCTGACTGCCTTAATATTTTGTTAGCCTTAAGAATACAGTGGAAATTCCATACTTAACATGAATGTGGGATTTTGTCCTTAAAAACTGGCAGATTCCATAAGTAGCATACGACATGTAATTCCAAGGGATGACTATGAACAGCACTGCATTTACAAGTATCAAAGACTTCAATCAGTGGGTCACTAGTGAAAAGATAGAGAATAAACAGTAAACTGTTGTACTGGGTTTTGGGAGGGGGGTACTGCAGGGGTGGTTTTTGTGAGAAGATACCAGAAGCTGCTCATATGTCTTGACAGAAGGGGAAAAATTGCTGCACAGCAGCAGCTGAAAGAGAGGAGTGAGAATATATGAGAGAAACAGCCCTGCAGAGACCAAGGTCAGTGAAGAAGGAGGGGGAGGAGGTCTTCCGGGTGCTAGAGCAGATGTATCCTCCATGCATACACAACTGTTTACAGCAAAAGAGAAAGAACTATACCAGTAATTCAGGCGGGCATTTTACCTTATGAATCTAAAAGGTGAAACACATTTTATAATCATCAAGAACTTTATCTAGTACAGCTGAAAGCAAGTTAAAATATTAGTAACAAATATGACACAAGCTTTTACATACATTAAACAATTGAGAATTTCAAGGTATACAGAATGAATAGAATCACCAATATTCATAGAAAACAAAAGCAAACAAGTTTTCCTATTTTATATTTAAAGCTAGTAAATTAGACTGTCAGTTATAGACAGTCAGAAAGGAAATCCATTCCTATTCCAAGTACACATTGATTTTTGAATAAGAAAGGGAGGAAGATAGACACCATTTCCCTTCTATGGGGAGGCAACCATATAATATCCTTCTTTCAGATCTGCTTACCACTTATTGCTTAGTTGAAACAGCATATATGTAAGCATATGACTACTAACTACACATTACTCTCTTCCCTGTTCTCTGTAGCTGAAGTTTTCAGAGGAGAAATTGTTCCTTTAGTATTTTCTCATTTCCAATAGTACTTTTCTTCAAGTTTGAGAGATGACTTTTTCCCTCTACATAGAGGGCAACCTGCAACAACAAGAACTACTGGTATTAAAAATGCTTCAGATATTGTCAATATCCTTCTAGAGGCAGAATGTTCCAGCTGCAAAGAATACACCGAACATCTGGACAGATTTTCCCGAAACTAAACATTTGCCTCTCATGCTGTTGTTTTTTATAGGACCTAAGCATTTTAAAACTATTCTCCAGTTTCTCTACAAGCATAGCTATTTCTAGAAGACCTTTAGAAGCAACACAAGCAGCTAGCATCACTAACAATGCATTGCTTTTTTCTTTTTGGAAAAATGAAAAATTATTGTAATTCAGTTTTGGGCATGAGAGTTGCACCTCCTTCTAAAGTAGTCAGACATAAGGGTGAATCTTGCCAGTCCTCTAAAATAGTTAACTTTTCCTCCTATTAATGTCAAAGTTGAAAAGGCACCTGGACCATCTGCTTTAACACCTTGTGGATTCATTTCCAAGAACTAAAACTCCTAGTTTCTATCACATGTAAGATCTGTCCATCTGAAGAACTTGATTCAAGTTCCATAGCCAATGCAAATACTGTCTGAGTTTTCCTACTAATCCAGTATAATTTTTAAGGAGGAAAAGATAACACTGGGATTTAATGCAATCTTGTTTCTGTGAGAAGTGTTACAGGAATGGGTCTTTCTGTATTTATAAAGTTATGGACTAACTCAGTACATGTCTCTCCTGCAGTGACAAAAAAAGGTGAACAAGATTTGGTAGAAAAGAAACCTCTCCTTTCTATTACTGTAATTTCCCAGGACATCAGCAATTAAGTTATGACTTCACTGACAAGTTGGTGAATTTTATTTCTTCCATTGGGAGCCTTAACACTTAATTCTGCTATGATGTAGATAGTCCAATTCCCTAATGAAGTATGCTAATCATAGCCCTCAGAAGCAAGAATTCATCACACTGTTCAACTCTCTTCATACATCTTAAGAAAAATGTTATTCTAGCTTCTTTTGGAGAATAACAGAAGGAGAAGATGTTACTCAGCAGTAAACAACATTATCCATACAATCCCAAATCATTATTTTAAATGGTTATGCAAAACTATGCTTTAACTAAACTCTCAAGCATATTTGAATTTTTCCCAGCATTTTATTTTACTAACATTTCTGGGGAAAAGGTCACTAACTCATACAAGAAAGAAAGCAACAGTTTGCATTAAAATGTCCATATTGTCAGTCTACGGGTTTTCCAATTATTCCTGATCTATTCTGTATGCTCAAGGCATCAGAACTCCCTAGTAGACCATGCAAGAAGTTCAGCTGTAGATTATTCTTGTAGGTAGAAGAAACTAATCTCTCTAATGAAAACTACCTCTCAGTGTGCACCCATAATTTGCTTGTTTTTATATTACAGCTTCCATAAATGTTAAAGTAAGCAATGTTTCTGATATGAATAAGGGTAGCTGACCAAAGAAACAGTCTCCTAAACTGGCCATCGAATTCTGGGATAGCAGTACTGCTGACCCAACTCCTTGCATCTCTGAGAATTGAAAACTATCATTTCATAAGACTGCCTCCAATCATCATATCACCCACAAGTCTTTCTTTGTTCACAAACAACTTGTCAAGCACCTTCTGTAAGAACTTAAAGAGCACAGTTGCCTGTCTCAAACACTGTCAAGGCCACAGAAGGAACTTGCCATAAGATAAGCCACCACAGCAGGAACTTGAGATAAGCACAGAAGGGAGGAATTTACAATATGAAGGCACTAATTCCAAGCCTGGTGGAGGTGAGATCTGGTTAGCACACCCTGGTTAATGCATCTCAACAAAAATTCCCAATGTGGCAAATTGCTGTGGGAAAGGGAGCAACTGCTCATACACATTATCACCCCAAGTTATGGGAATGGTGTCTATGACTACCCTGTGGATACTCGGAGCTTGGACTGTATACAGGTGATACCCCCAGAAGAACAACTCTGGGACCCTCACCACCAAGAAGCCCAGGGTGAAGAAGAGCCAATGGGACACTGCTGGATTCATGGGTAGTGACTGTCTTCTGCTTGACATCTGCCTCTCTCATCCCCCCCATTTCCATTTCTTTCTATCTCTCTACCTCACATTTACTGGTTAATTAAATCCGTACTATTGACTTCGGCATATGATCTTGTTTGCACCTTAATTCGGGCAGAGGCATCTCTCACTAATAGGATCACAATACCTTCCCTAGTTGGCTCAGTCATGAACTGTGTCAGGAATTTACCTTTCACACACTCCCAAAACCTCCTAGACTATTTCCTGTCTGCTCTGTTGTATTTCCAGCAGACATCTGGTAGGTTGAAGTCCCCAATGAGAACAAAGGCCAGCGATCACAAGACTTCTTCAAGCTGCTCATAGAATATTTTGTCTGTCTCTTCACTCTGGTTGGGTGCTCTATAAGACTCCTACCAGGATATCTGCCTTGTTGGCCTTCTCCCTGATTCTTACCCATAAACACTCAACCCTTTCATCACTGTCATCAAGCTCTAGATAATCAAAACACTCCCTAATATACAGGGCTACCCCACTCCCTCTCCTTCCTTACCTGTCCCTTCTGAAGACTTTTTAGCCATCCATTGCAGTACTCCAGTTGTGGGGGTCATCCCACCATATTTACATGATGGCAACTATGTCATAGTTTTCCTGATGCACAATGGCTTCTAGCTCCTTCTGATTGTTGCCCATGCTGTGTGCATTGGTGCAGATGCACTTCAGTTGGGCTATTGATCCCACCACCTTTTTTGGGGGAGATGTCCTAATTCCTATGTGACCATTCTTAGGTGCCTCTGGTTTCTACCACATCAATAACCCTAGTGTCTTTGCTGATGCATGGATCCCCATCCCCTACCTCCACTGGGATGGCTAGGGTGTTGCACTCATTAGGACCGGGGCATCTCAAATGTGCTCTAGTGTACTCAGCACATAGTGGAGTAGTCCAAAGGACCTTGCTAACACACTGTCCCTTAAATATTGAAGTGCCGCCACCAGGCTTTTTTCTAGGGAGCCTGGTTTCATCCCTTTCCCCCATCAAATCTAGTTTAAAGCTCTTTTAATGAGCCCTGTTAACTGCTACACAAAGATCCTGTTCCCCATTTGAGACAGGTTGTCATGGTTTTAAGGCCAGCTGGAGCTAAAAAACCATGAAGCTGCTTGCTCAATGCCCCTCTCTTCCCCCCCCAGTGGAATGGGGAGGAAAATCGAAGTAAAACTTGTATGTTGAGATATGAACAGTTTAATAATTGAAAATAAAATGCAATAATAATGGTAAATAATAATGATAATAAAAAGGGAAAAAACAAGTAATGTATAATGCAATTGCTCACCACCTGCTGACCAATGCCAGACCCCCCTTCCCAAGCCCAGATTGGCTCCTCTTCCAGCTACCTCCCCCCAGTTTATATACTGGGCATGATGCTCTACAGCGTGGAATATCCCTTTGGTCAGTTTGGATCACCTGTCCCAGCTATGCTCCCTCACAGTTTTTTGCAAACCTCCTCGCTGGCAGAGCATGAGACAAGGAAAAAGTCATTGGCTTAGGAAAAACATGACTTAGCAAAAACACAAAACATCATTGTATCAACACCATTCTCCTTCCGGATCCAAAACACAGCACTGTAACAGCTACTGAGAAGAAATTAACTCTACCTTAGCTGAAACCAGGACACAGGTGTATGTTGTCTTGCCAACAGGCCTGGCGTGGTGTAGACCAACCCATTATCAAAGAACCCAAAATGCTGCCAGTGACATCAGCCTCAGTGCCAGGTTGTCGTGGTTTAGGAATGGTACTACCCAATTCAGTGACCCTGCTGAGACTCTCCAAACCACATGCTACTCTCTCTTGCTCCCCTGCTTTCCCCTCCCAAAATGTAGGTGTACTAGAAATGTAGATGTACAAAAAAATCCCAGACTAATTCCTTCCCCTCCCCAAGCAAACAAGCTAATCAGAGGCCAGCTAATTTTTCCATTTGTGGAATTGCTAAAAAAAACAAAAAACCAGAAAAGGGGTGACTAACTTGACTTTCATCAGAAGAATGGTGTGCTTTTATAATATTTTATCTATTTTTCAGCCTTTGCTTTTCATATAAAATTCAGGAAGAATTTATTAGGAACGTAACCATTGATGATATAACATTCACACCAGTATTGTGGTGTAGAAATTAGATGGTCTCTGTCCAGAGATTTTCAAAGTGCTTAATCTTTCTTTGATGAATAGCTAGAAGTGCCTGCAAAAAGGATGATCATCTTGGTTGGTCTCATTCAATAGTTCACAAATTATGGCTTCTCCCACTGAACTGGGCTTTGAATAAGCTGGAAATACTCTTGGAAAATCTGATCAGTCTTCTTCATTCTATTTAATTGTATGCTGCTCTATATGTCACTGCAATTCTTTACAGAAAGAAAGGAAAAAAAAAAGACCAAGAAAGTCCTATAACCCACTACTGAAGGAACCATACCAGTCGTTCCAGACTTAAAACACTAAACCTGAAGACATGCAGGCTAATTATAAAATAAATGACAATGATAACACTACATGTTCACTAAACCAGACAAACTATCAGTATGTCAACTGATGGTTACAATTAGCTATAGGCATAAGATTCTGCCAAAATGAATAAAACTAACTAACCCTAAAACTAGAAGAAATTTAGGTTCTTCAAGATAACGTATTCAAAAAAACCTTGCCGTTTTGGTCAGATTTGGAGGGTTCATAAATAGCAAAGCCAGCTATTAACCATTAGTCTAAAATTAAAATAATATAAATGCTGCTTATTTGATCTGCATCCCACATTAGCAACATTACAACTAGATTCAATAATATCTGACTAATGGCCTGAATGACATTTTGCCATATACTTGCCCTATGAAGAATTTCTTGTTTCCCTTATTATTTCAAAAGACACATACTAAAATGTGGGAAACAGAGGAGTAAAAACTTCTGCAGTTAATGGTGGGTTTGATTTACAGCCCTGGAAGAAACTTGGGCTGGTGTAATGACAGAGATTTATGGACCTTAAGCAAGAGAATTACAAACCTATATTTCTATAGTTATAAGTAAGAATATGTATTGGGTATTATGGTGAAGGGCTTTAAGTATAGTAATGTGATTTTATAGTTTAAGTTAAGAATTTAGATGTTATAATAGAAGCATATGTGTGTACATGACCTGACAAATTATTGGTTAAGACACAGCTGCATTGCAGTAAAAAGTATTACAGGTGATAGGTCACAAAGACAAAACAAAGTTTCATTTTAAGTGCTTATTGGATTAGAAAGCTATAAATTGCCATGTAACCCTGAAACTTGTGACTATTCCTCATTATGGCAACTTGTTGCTAAATCTCATGCCTCTGAGACTGATGCCTTGTTTGTTATTTTAAGCAATAAATCGTGTATAATTGCAATAGTCCCATCTCTTAATAAGAAATCCGACGGGTGAAAAGGGATGCCAGGAAAAAAGGCTTCCTGATAAGTGGTGCCACAGTGAGGCGGATTTATTGAAGAAGGTCGGACCGGGTGAGACCCTCGGTGGACGTGAGCCAGTTTGATCCGTAACCTGAAAGGAAGGTTGATCCGGCACTGAGCTAGAGTTGAAAGAAAACTCCACAGATAATCGCGGGCCGATATATCCCCTAGCGCACCGGTAGAAGATCTGCCTTGTGAGTCGAGACAAGGTAGGCACCGAAGGGCGGGAGATGGGTGAAAATATCTCCAAACAACAAAGAGATGTTTATGCTAAGTTAAAAGCCTTAATAACATTGCATTCCGCAGCAGTTCCCAAACAGGAACTTAAATTGCTGTGGATACTTAGAAACTGTCCAGATGTGGACTTTACCCTGCTAGACCATAAATCTGTTTGGGAGGATATTGCAATCCATCTTTATGACTTTGCTACTAAAAGAGAGAAAACAGCGGCTCTTTTACTCCCGACCTGCCGAGTCCTAATTGAACTATTTAACAGCTCAGTGATTAATGGTGGCTCTTTTGAAATTCTTACTGCACCACAACTTCCGCCACAGTCGCCCCCTCCGGCCGCTTCTGATATTGCACCCAAGAGGAGGGGTGGAGAGGAAAGGAGAGGGGAGCCCCTGGAAGTGAAAGATAGTGCAGGAGGGTGGGAGGCTCTGGAAATGACATCCCCGGAAATTACATTTCTGGAAATGACATCCCCAGAAATTACATCTTCGGAAATGACATCCCCGGAAATTACATCTCCAGAAGTGACATCCCCAGAAATGACAACTCCAGAAATGACAAAGATAAAAATGGATGCTGCAAA
Organism: Lycocorax pyrrhopterus obiensis; assembly: GCA_014706295.1. Taxonomy (NCBI): domain Eukaryota; kingdom Metazoa; phylum Chordata; class Aves; order Passeriformes; family Paradisaeidae; genus Lycocorax; species Lycocorax pyrrhopterus. Next base: position 17,120,354 of record JACSVZ010000030.1, read on the forward strand.
AACAAATCTGGGAACTGCTTTTAGCAAAGCAGATGTGCAAATTCAGGATGAGTATTTACCATCAGAGGATGAATTTGATTTAAGCCTTCAAGATATGAATAGGCTTTCTTCTGCAGACAAGCAGAAAGAAATGAATCCAGGAAAAAAGCCTGTTTTAGCAAATTGGAATGCTATACATCATGAGATATCTAAGGAGTATGATCTCATTCCAGCTCATAAATCGTTGTTAGCAATGCCGGTGAGATATGGAAGAGCAGGAGCAAACTCGAGATGGGAAGCTATCTCACATGAGGACATTAAAGATTTAAGGAGGGCATTGAAGGAGAGTGCATTAGGTTCTCCCTATTTTAAGCAGCTGTTAAAAGCGACTTTCGATCATTTGGATTTGACACCTTTTGACTGTAGAAATGTTGCTACAATGCTTTTGACCGATTCGCAGTACATGTTGTGGGACTTGAGATGGCGCAGACTTCTCGGAAAATTAATAGAGAGTTATGCAGGAGGTCCCAATGCAGCTCTGACGCTTGCACACCTGGCAGGGGACCCACCTCATGACAGGCCAGAAGATCAAGCAGACCTGGCGAGGGCTGTCCTTGGTGATATCAAAGATGCAGCCAGAAAGGCTTAAAAGAGCTTACCCCTCCAACCTGGACTTCCTTCTCTATGATCCCAAGAGATTGGCCTTTGGTTATCATTGATTTAAAGGACTGTTTTTTCAATATTCCACTTCATCCAGATGATGCCCCACGTTTTGCATTCTCTGTCCCAAGTATTAATAGACAGGAGCCACTATTAAGGTATCATTGGGTTGTGCTTCCTCAAGGGATGAAAAATTCACCTACTATATGTCAATGGTTTGTGGCAAAGGCTCTATCTCCAGCTAGACAAAAACATCCTAAAGCAAAGATTCTGCACTACATGGATGATCTGTTAATTTCAGCACCAACACAAAAGGAGATAGAGGAAGCTCGTGACAGTGTTGTAAGAGAGATTAAAAATGCTGGACTTGAGATTTCTACATTGAAAATACAGGAAACTCCACCGTGTAGATATTTGGGATGGAAAATGACAGAAAAAGCAATAGTGCCACAGAAGATACGGCTTCAAATTAAAGTTAATACTTTGCAAGATTTGCAGCAGCTTTTGGGAGAGAGAAATTGGATCAGATCTACATTAGGGATCACCAACTATGAACTTGCTCCAGTTTTTGACTTGCTAAGAGGAGATTGTGACATCACATCCTCAAGGACCCTCACACCTGAAGCTCAAAAGGCACTTAACAGAGTAGCAGAGGCATTTCAGAAAAGACAAGCACATCGTTGTATAGCTTCACAATCATTTTTTCTTGCAGTATTAGGGGAAAAAATGCAATTGTATGGTCTTATAGTTCAATGGGATGTTTCTGCAAAAGATCCTTTATTAATAATAGAGTGGGTCTTTTTGCCTTACAGGTCTCCAAAAACAATCTTCACGACGACGGAAATGTTAGCACAGATCATAATCAGAGGTAGATCAAGGCTGTTAACTATGGCAGGCAAAGATTTTGCAGTAATTTATTTACCTCAGAAGAAGCAATATTTTGATTGGGCATTGCAAAAATCAGAAGAACTTCAAATTGCATTATTGAATTACCCAGGCACCTGTTCTATTTACTTTCCGAGTCATAAGTTATTACAGGCAAAGTTAAGCTTTAGAGAGAAACCTCTGTTAAGTGAAGTGCCTTTAGATGCTGTGACGATATTTAGTGATGGTTCAGGAAAAACACATCGCTCTGTAGTAGTATGGCAAGACCCAGAAACTAAAGCATGGAAATCAGATATCCAAACAGTAGAAGGTTCAACACAAGTGGTTGAGCTTGCAGCAGTAGTTAGAGCATTTCAACTTTTTAAGGAGCCCTTTAATTTGATTATGGATTCTGATTATGGTGCCAATATAGTTAAAAGAATAGAAGGACCAGTTTTGAAGGATGTTAGTAATGATACTCTATATCGTTATTGTATATGTCTTTATACAATTGTACAAAATAGAACTAATCAATATTTTGTCTCCCATATTAGAGCTCACTCATCGCTTCCAGGATTTCTGACTGTGCTGGTCAGGACAAATTTAGAGGAAAATATCCTCTGATAGAAGGCAGGTTACAACCACCCCTCCCCCACCAGGTTTGGGAAAAAAAGAAATTTTCCTCAGAGGAAAGTGAAAGAGATAAAAAACTATTTATTTAACAAACACACAGGAAAAGAATAATGCTAAATAATAAAACCTCTCACGGTGGAGAGAAACCTGGGAAGATTTCAGAGTCCTTCTGTAGGTGTGGTCTCTCTCCTCCTCCTCGGACCTGGGTCGGCATGGGCCCACCTCTGGGGCCTTGGTACAAAATTCTCCCGATGTGTTCTGATGTTGTTGAAACAGTCCAGAAGAGAAGAAGGGAAAAACCGAAGTCCCAGGAAAACAAAGTTCAACTCTCCGTCTCCCTCCGGAGAAAAGGAGCAAAACTGGCTGAAAAGCAAGAAGGGTGCTTCCTCTGCTCTTGCTGCTGCAGCAGGACGCAGAGGAGTGTGTCTGTGTCCTTGAACAACTGTTTTGAAAAGTCCGCTTGGTTTTTTTCCTCTCCCCCCTCTCAGGCTCAGTTTAAAGGCACAGAAAGGCACAAAGTTAATTTCTGGGCATAGAGCAGTGATAGGGGATACACATCATAAAGTCACCCCAAGACATTCCACCCCTTATCCCATATCGTCGGCTCAATGCCCAAACTAACATATTCTAACTCTACACACACACATTAATACATATACATATACATATATATACATATATACAGCTATGTACAAACAGTGACAGTGACACTCAGCAAGCAGTGGTATATAGGCATTCCACATTACATGTGGTTTTCACCCAACAGTCAGATCTCCCTGCGGTACACAACATGTTATTCCATCTCTCTGCATTACCCACCATGTGCAACCAGGTCCCTGAGCAAAGACAACCCCACGGATGGGTTTGTCTGTACTCAAGGCAGAATTAACCCAAACGGTCTTTCCTAACAGTCCTCTGACATGTACTACTGGAACCATATCTCCATCTACTGTATGCAGGGGTTCAGATTGGGCTGGACCAGCTCTGTTGGTGGAACCTCAGGTGTTAACTAACCAGGTGGCCTTTGCTAGATGCTGTTCCCAATTTTTGAAAGTTCCCCTCCCAGTGCCTTCAAGGTGGTTTTCAACAATCCATTGCACCGTTCCACTTTGCCTGCAGCTGGTGCATGATAAGGGATATGGTACACCCATTCAATGCCATGTTCCCTAGCCCAGGTGTTAATAAGGCTATTCTTGAAATGAGTCCCATTGTCAGATTCAATTCTCTCGGGGGTACCATGCCTCCAAAGGACTTGCTTTTCAAGACTCAAAATGGTGTTACAGGCTGTAGCATGAGGCACAGGGTAGGTCTCCAGTCATCCAGTGGTGGCTTTTACCATTGTGAGCACATAGCGCTTGCCTTGGCGTGTTTGAGGCAGTGTGATGTAATTAATTTGCCAGGCCTCTTCATACTTGTATTTGGACCACCACCCACCATATCATAGGGGTTTTACTCGCTTGGCCTGCTTGATTGCAGACCACGGTGAAGCAGGCTGTCCCCCTGCAGCCCATGGAGGACCCCAGGGGTCCAGAGATCCACCTGCAGCCCATGGAGGAGACCCACACCAGAGCAGGCAAATGCCTGAAAGAAGGCTGTGAATTTGTAGGAAACCTGTGCTGGAGCAGGGTCCTGGCAGGGACCTGCAGACCCATGGAGAGAGGAGCCCATGCTAGAGCAGGTTTCCTGGTAGGACTTGTGATCCTGTGGGGGACCCATTCTGGAGCAGGCTATTCCTGAAGGACTGCAGCCCATAGAAAGGGACCCACATCACAGCAGTTTGGGGAGGACTGTTGCCCATGGGATGGACTCGTTTTGGAGAAGTTCATGGAGAACTTTCTCCAACGGGAGGGATCCCATGCTGGAGCAGAGAAACGACTCCTCTCCCTGAGCGGCAGCAGAAACAACCTTTGATGAACTGAGTGCAACCCCCATTCCCTGTCTCCCTGCGCCACTGGGGAGGAGGAGGTAGAGCTGGGAAGGAGAGGGGTGGGGGGAAGGTGTTTTTAAGGGTTTATTTTACTTCTCATCATCTTGCTATTTGTTAGCAATAAATTCAATTAATATCTCTAATTTGAGCCTGTTTTGCCAGTGACGGTGTTTGGTGAGTGATCTCTCTCTGTCCTTATCTAACCTCATGACCCTTTTGTCATATTTTCTCCTCCCTGTCCAGCTCCTGAGGGGAGTGATAGAGTGGGTTTGGTGGGTACTGGGCATCCAGACAGGGTCTACCCAGTACAGTCTTTTTCGGTGCTGAAACCTGGGATCTGGATCTCTGAAGTCACAGGAGGATGCCAAGAGTTGTCTGTATTAGAGGCTGAGGTGAGTTTTAAAGGGGACAAGTGGGAAAAGCACCCCATTGTGACTGGCCCAGAGGCCCCTTGTATCCTTGGCATTGACTACCTCAGTAGAGGGTGCTTCAAGAATCCAAAGGGGTACTGATGGGCATTTGGTGTAGCTACAGTTAATACAGAGAAGATCAAACAGTTATCCACCCTGCCTGGCCTCTCAGAAGATCCCTTCATTGTGGGATTGCTGCAAGTTGAAGACCAGCAAGTGACAATTGCTACCACAACGGTGCACTGGTGGCAATATCGCACCAACTGAATCTCCGTAATTCCCATCCATAAACTAATTCATTGACTGGAAAGCCAAAGAGTGATCGGCAGGACCTGCTTACCCTTTAACAGCCCCATATGACCAGTGGGAAGGTCTAATGGAGAATGGAGGCTGACAGGAGACTATCGTGGTCTGATTGAAGTCATGCCACCTCTGAGTGCTGCCATACTGGAAATGTTGGAACTTGATTATGAGCTGAAGTCAAAGGCAGCCAAATGGTGCTACAAGTGATATTGCTAATGCATTTTTCTCAGTCCCTCTGGTAGCAGAGTGCAGGCCACAGTTTGCTTTCACTAGGATAGGTGTCCAGTATACCTGGAACTGACTGCTCCAGGGGTGGAAACACAGCCCCACTATTTGCCATGGATTGATCCAGATTGCACTGGAACAAGATGAATCTCCAGAACACCTGCAATACGTTGATGATATCATTGTGTGGGGCAATACAGCAGAAGTTTTTGAGAAAGGAAAGAAAATAATCCAAACTCTTCTGAAAGCTGGTCTTGCCATTAAACAAAGTAAGGTAAAAGGACCTGCATAAGAGATCCAATTTTTGGGAATAAAATCGCAGGATGGACGCCATCATGTGCCTATGGAGGTGGTTAACAAAATAACAGCTATGTCTCCACCAGCTAACAAGAAGGAAACACAAGCTTTCCTAGGCCTTGTGGGGTTCTGGGAAATGCATATTCCAGGTTATAGCCAGCTTGTAAGCCCCTCTATTGAGTGACCTGAAAAAACCATTTCGAGTGGGGCCTTGAGCAACAACAGGCCTTTGAGCAGATCGAACAGGAAATAGCTTGTGCGGTAGCTCATGGGCCTGTTCAGACAGGCCTCGCTGTGCAAAATCTACTCTACACTGCAGCTGGGGAGCAGGGTCTCACCTAGAGCCTCTGGCAAAGGACCTCAGGAGAAACCCGAGGTTGACCATTAGGGTTTTGGAGCCAGGGTTATTGAGGATCAGAAGCCCATTATACTCCAACTGAAAAAGAGATATTAGCAGCCTATGAGGGGATTCGAGCTGCCTCAGAAGTGGTTGGGACAGAAATGTGTCTTATCTTGGCACCATGATTGCCCGTGCTACACTGGATGTTCAATGGAAACATCCCTTCAACACATCAAGCAACCAGTGCTACATGGAGTAAGTGGGTAGCATTGATTACACAACGAGCCTGACTGGGGAAACTCAATTGCCCAAGAATCCTGGAAGAGAAAATGGACTGTCCAGAAGGCAAAGATTTTGAAGCATTGCCTGAGGAGGTGGCTCATGTCCAAGAAGCACTACCACATAGTGAGTTAGCAGAAAATGAAAGAGGCTATGCTCTATTTACTGATGGATCCTGCCATATGATAGGAAACCATCAGAGGTGGAAAGCTGCCGTGCGGAGTCCCACATGATGAGTCGTTGAGGCTGCTGAAGGAGAAAGTGACTCAAGCCAATTTGTAAAAGTGAAAGCCATCTAACTAGCCCTAGAGATTGCTAAACAACAAAAGTGGCCTGTACTCCATCTCTATACTGACTCTTGGATGGTGGCTAATGCCCTATGGGGGTGGCTGTAGCAATGGAAGAAGACCAATTGGCAATGCAGTGGTAAACCCATCTGGGCTGCTGCATTGTGGCAGGACATCGCTGCATGGGTAGAAAACATGACTCTAAAGGTACGCCATGTAGATGGTCAAATGCCCAAAGGTCATGCCACTGAAAAACATCCAATAAATGAACAGGTAGATAAGGCTGGAATAGCTCAGGTTGACCTAGACTGGGAGCAAAAGGGTGTGCTATTTATAGCCCAATGGGCTCATGAAACATCAGGGCATCTTAGAAGGGATGCAACACACAGATGGGCTTGTGATCGAGGGGTGGACCTGACCACGGAGGCCATCACACAGGTTATTTATGAATGTGAAACGTGCTGCAATCAAGCAAGCCACGTGAGTATAATCTTGGAATAGAGGGCAGTGGCTGGGTTTCCGATATGGTGAGGCCTGGAAAATTGACTATATTGGACCACTGCCATGATCATGCCAAGGCAAGAGCTACATACTCACCATGGTGGAGGCATCTACTGGTTGGCTGGAAACACACCCTGTAAACCATGCCACTGCTCAAAACACCGTCTTAGGTCTTGAAAGGAACATTTTGTGGTGACATGGTACCCTGGAGAGAATTGAATCAGACAATGGGACTCATTTTTGAAAAAAACTCATAAACTCTTGGGCAAAGAAACATGGTATTGAGTGGATATATCACATCCCTTACCACCCACAAGCCTCTGGAAAGATTGAGAGGTATAATGGACTGCTGAAGACTATGTTGAGACTGCTGGGCAATGGGGCATGGAAGCACTGGGATACAAATTTAGCAGAAGTCACTTGGCAGGTTAACACCAGAGAATTTGCTAACTGCCCTGGTCCTGCCCAAAATAAACCCCTACATACTGTGGGAGGAGATAAGGTCCCTGTAGTGCATGTAGCAAAGTGGCTGAGGAAGTTGGTGTGAATTTCTCCTCCCATGGGAAAAGACAGACTCATTCATGGGATTGTCTTTGCCCAAGGACCAGGGTGTACTTCGTGGGTAATGCAGAAGGATGGAGAGACCTGATGTGTACCTCAAAGACATTTAACCTTGGGGGAAAAATTCTCTCTGGTGTAAGTTGTATGTTGCAGGAAGTAAAGTAGCAGGAATGACATGAACTGATGAAGAATGAATTTTGCAAGGAGCAAGGAGAGTGTGACAATGACCTGGGCAGGGCCAGTGTCGGTGTCCAGCACTTGATTGTGCTCTTGTCCTGTCCTGAATACCCATCTTGATGAAATGGAGCCCAAGTCATGGATCTGGAGGGGTGGAGGAAGGCCATGAAATGGGAAAATAATACCTATCTGTGAAAGGACAGGGAATAGTAGTTAATGAATATGTACAAATCTGTATGTTGGGTAAAGAGATGGTTTAAGGATGTAGTTTAAGCTGTATGTGTGGGTAAGAAGGGATTCCAGAAATGAGAAATAAATACAATGGAACAGTTAGAAGATTTATAAATTGTGTGGGTTCTGAGTATGATGCAAATGATATGGAATAAGGGGTGGAGATGGTATTGGGTCTGGCTGAGCTGGAGTTCATTTCCCCATAGCAGCCCTCACAGTGCTGTGCTTTGCCTTGGGAGCTGGAAAGGTGTTGAGAAGACACCAGTGTTTTGGCTACTGCTGAGCAGCATAGGCACAGCATCAGTGCTGTCTCTCAACATTTCCCCTCCACCAAGGGTCTGGGGGTGGGCAAGATCCTGGGAGGGGACACAAGCAGGACAGCTGACCAAAATTTACCAAAGGGATATTCCATACCATATGATGTCAGCTCAGATATAAAAGCTAAGGAAAGTAGGAGGAATGGGGGGGGGGGGGGCATTTATTATTTACAGTGTTGGTCTTCTGTAGCAACTGATCCGCATGGTGAAGCCCTGCTTCCCAGAAAGTGGCTGAATGTTGCCTGCTGATGGAAAATAAACTTTTTTCTTTGCTTATGTGCACCCAAACTTTCACTTTTGCTTTAGGAAACTGCCTTATCTCAATTTGAGTTTTTTTCTATCTTATTTTCTTTCCCATGTCCATCTGGGAAGTGGTAGAGTGGCTTGAAGGGCACCTGGCATCCAGCCAAAGTCAACTCACCACAGCAGGCTGGAACCCTGCATGGCTAAGCAAGGATCTGCTCCTCAAACTGAGGAGTAAGAAGGAAATGCACAGCCAGTGGAATAAGGATACGTAACCTCAGCCTTTACTGGCAGTCAGGCTTCCCACATCTCTCAAGTTCCTGAACTTCTAGGTGGGGGTTGGGGGAAAGAAGTCCCTCCCACTGTATGCAAAGAGCAGGTTCAGAACCACTCGATGAAGCTGAATAGCCACAAGTCTATGGGGCCTGATGACATGCATTCCAGGGTCCTGAGGGAACTGCCTGATGATGTTGCCAAGCCACTCTCCATAATATTTGAAAAGTCATGGCAGTCAGACAAAGTCCCCTGTGACTGGAAAAAGGGAAACATTGATCCTGTTTTTAAAAAGGGAAGAAAAGAAGACCCAGGGAACTATAGACCGGTGAGTCTCACCTCTGTGCCTGGGAAGATCATGGAGCAGATCCTCATAGAAGCAATGTTAAGGCACATGAAAGACAAGAAGGTGATCCAAGACAGCCAGCACAGCTTCACTAAGGGCAGATTGCGCATGACCAATAAGGTGGCCTTCTATGACAGTGACAGCAACGGTCAACAAGGGAAGAATGACTGATGTCATCTATCTAGACTTCTGTAAGGCATTTGATACACTCCCACATGACATCATTTTCTCCAAATTGGAGAGACATGGATTTGATGTATGGACTATTCAGTGGAATAGGAATTTGCTGGATGGACACAGCCAGAGACTTGCGGTCAATGACTCTATGTTCAGGTGGAGGCCAGTGATGAGTGGTGTCCCTCAGGGCTCTGTCTTGGGACCTGTGCTCTTTAATTTTTATCAATGACATAGACAGTGGGATCGAGTGCGCCCTCAGCAAGTTTGCAGATGACACCAAGCTGAGCAGTGTGGCTGACACAACAGAAGGAAGGGATGCCAGCCAGAGGGACCTGGTCAAACCTGAGAATTGGGCCCATGAGAACCTCATGAAGTTCAACAAGTCCAAGTGCAAGGTGTTGCATCTGGGTAAGGACAATCCCAGACATGAGTACTGACTGGGAGAACTCTGTAGGAAGTAACATAGCAGGGACTACTTCAACCAACCAAGAGTGAGCTTCACAAGGATCTGGGTGAGTGCAGTGATGACTCAAACCAAGATGGTGTTTGCACCCAACAATCAAACATGCTGCTTCTCCTGTCCTAAGAGACCACCTTGACAGATGGGGCCCAAGTCATAGACAGTTCTTATGAACATTTGGGGGAATGGCAGAAGCTCATGGAATGGGAAAATGATATCTACCTATCTCTTAAGAAACAGGGAACAGTAGTAAATGGGAATGAATAAATCTGTATGTTGGGTATTGTCTTGGGGTGATTTGATGATGACAATACTTTATTCCCTAATCATCTGCTTTATGCCCAGAAAATGTCTGTGGTATCTTTAAGATTAACCAGGGGGCGGGGCCGGAGCCCAGGAATCCCGGGCGAGGGCTCTGTTCAGTCTCTCTCTCCGGCGTGGTCGGCAGCTACACGGATTGTTACTTCATTGCCTTTTGCTTGGAATAATTTTCGCCAATTTAGGCAAGAAGCTTCTGGGGATTTTTCGGGTTTTTTTCCCTCCCCCTGGCCTGGAGGCTTTTCACCGGCAAATCCTTTTGGCAGCTTTCTGGGTTTTTTTCTTCTGTCCGGCCCGGGGAGCCTGCGGGGTGGCCCCGGCTGGTCCAAACCCCGAGAAAGACTGAACCAACGAAAGAAGGGACATAAAAATCCACCAGTTTCGCCTGCTGTGAGGAGGAAAACCAACACCAGAGGATCAACTGGTGTCCCATCTGCTCTGCTTCGGGCTGCTGTATGACCTCCTCTTCCCCTTCCTGAAGACAAAAGAGACCAGTCGCCATTTTGTTTTCCAGGCCACATGGTCAGCCCGTGTATTTTTCTTCCCTGGGCATTTTTGAGGGTTTTTTGTTCTGCTGGGGGTGGGTGTGTAGGTGTGTGTGGGTGGCTGGAGGGTAAGTTTCTGGGAGTTCATATCTAGCATTTATTCTATCCTTTTCTGTGCCTTGCGGGCACCCCCCCCCCCTTTTTTTTTTCTGTTAATAAGCAGTTCTTTTTTTCGCTTTCACCCTCTGGTATCAGTTTCTCTCATTGGCAGAAGAAAAGGGAGTTATTGAAGCCCTTTCTCTTTAGAGGAAACGCTCATTCCAGGGCGTTTTTTGCCTGAAATTTGTCTCCAAAACCATGATAAAATTTGGCGCCCAACTTAAGGGGCACGAGAAAGTGAAACAAAAAAATACATCCTGGTTTGAATCACTTTGTATTGGGGTACAGCAGTCAGTGGTCACCACGCTGCTTGATTTAATAATGTTTCTCTGGAACCTAGGCATGAGTTCCTGTCCACACATGGGGAATCGGGTCCCTGGCATATACCTTTTACAAATCAGGAATATGAATCAGGACTGCCATGTTAATGTGCCTGGTGCTAGTGATTTATAGAAGTTTAACAGAAGTAATGGGAACCATTGAGGATGTGTATGCTTGGTTGTTTGTCCGTCCTGGCCTTGGTAGCCTTTTTGGGGGGGGTTCTTAGTAATTACACCTAGTCTGTAAGGGGAGAAGTAGGAGATGATATTTCCCAGCCCTTGATCTCCTTCTTCCCCTTCAGATCTGGCACATCACCTTTTGAGAATGTTCAGCTTCCCCTGAATGTTAAAGATACCACCTTCCTGGTGTGTTATCTAGTAGGTTTCCTCTATATGGTCTGCAGCTTGTCTAAAATCAGGGCTGACATTTACAGAGGCGTTGTCCAGACACCTGCCCCTGTTGTGGAAAATTCTGAGTGGTGTGGGGTGTGGGAGGACATAGGCCAAACCCTGAAGGAATTCTCTAACCCAATAGCTTGGAACTTCCCCCCTGAACAAATTCAGAATCCAGCTGAGGTGGGGAAATATCTGAGAGAAAATTGCAGTAACAACTCTAATGAGAAGAAAAAGCTTATTGCAATGTGCTGGGTCCTGGCTAACACTTACCGCACACTGTTAGATACTGTAGGGCAGCAAATACAGCCAGAGGGGCAGGAGGCAGACACGCCAGTCACTCTAGCTGCAGCTAAACTAGACAGGGAGGCTAAGCCAATAGCAGTTGCCCCTGTCCAGAGAAGGAAAAACAAAGCCAAATCTATTCACCCAGTGGATGATGATGGGGAGCCAGGACCCTCACAGCCAGCAGAGGAATCTGAACAAGAAATCATTACTGAGTCTCTGTCCATAGAAAGCCATCGTACCCTAAGAAAAGATTACACCCGGCCACCTGATGAATCTATATTAAGTTGGTTGGTCTGAATCTGGGACACCGCAGGCAATGGTACAATTCTGGACGGTACTGAAGCGAGGCATTTGGGATCTCTGTCACGTGATGTGGGTATTGACCAAGGGATGACAAGGGGGCCTGAAGACACAGCTCTTAAGAAGTGTGAGGGAAAGATACCTGTGCCGAGAAGATCTCCAGGTGCAGGAAACCCCTGGAAGACCATGGAACAAGGTATTCAATGCTTGAGAGAACCGGTGGTGATAGAGATCATTTTCTCAGATGACCAAACAATTAGGAGCCCAAACATGGTAAAATGTACACCAGTGATGTGGCTGAAACTTGCACGACGTGTACCACCACAATATGCCCCTGCTTTAGCAATGATGACGTGGAATAATGGGGACGAGACAGTGAATGCTATGGCAAAGAGGCTCTGGGCGTATGCAGACACCGTGCACGGCCCAACTCAAGCAAGAATCTCAGCTGTGGAAACAAGTCTGTTGGAGCGCATACAGAAAATGGAAAACAAGATTGAGGAGACCCATCAGAAACTCAGGGATGAGATTAAAGAGGGCCTTCTCCAAATCTTATCAGTACAGACCAGAGGCCCTGCTATCAGAAGCAGACTTCCTCCAGCTAGAGAGGGGATACATCCCACGAGCTGAGCTGTGGTTTTTCCTGTGTGACCACTGGGAAAATATGAAAAGGTGGGATGGAAAACCCACTTCTGCCCTTGCAGCACAGGTGTGTGAATTGAAGGAGGGCAGTACTCAAAGAGGGAGTTCCCCCAGAAGAGAAGTAGCTCCAGTTTCAAATGATATCCAGGGCTAGAGGGGCCCTGCCTCTAGCCAGGAAGAGGCACGGGAAAATCGGGTCTTTTGGACGGTGTGGATCCGATGGCCTGGCACATCAGAACCACAAAAATACGAAGCCTTGGTCAACACTGGCACGCAGTGCACCTTGAGCCCATCGGGACATGTGGGGGCAGAACCTGTTTCTATTTCTGGAGTGACAGGGGGATTGCAGCAGTTGACCCTGTTGGAAGATGAGGTGAGCCTGACTGGAAAAGAGTGGAAGAAACATCTCATTGTGACTGGCCCAGAGACCCCGTGTATTCTGGGCATAGACTTCCTCCGGAGCGGGTATTTCAAAGACCTGAAGGGACACAGGTGGGCTTTTGGAATGGCCGCTGTGGAAAAAGAGGGTACTGAGCAATTGAACACCTTGCCTGGGCTGACCGAGAATCCTTCTGCAGTTGGGCTTCTGAAGGGAGAAGAGCAGTGAGTGCCAATTGCCACTTCAACAGTGCGCCGCTGGCAGTACCGGACAAATTGAGATGCCGTGATCCCCATCCACAAGAAGATTCTTGAGCTGGAGAGCCAAGGGGTGATCAGCAAGGCCCACTCACCCTTCAACAGCCCCATTTGGCCTGTGTGCAAATCTGAAGGAGAATGGAGATTGACAGTGGACTATCATGGCTTGAATGAAGTGACTCCACCGCTGAGTGCTGCCGTGCCGGACATGCTGGAGCTCCAGTACAAGCGGGAGCCCAAAGCAGCGAAGTGGTATGCCACTACTGACATTGCTAAAGCATTTTTCTCCATTCCTCTGGCAGCAGAATGCAGGCCTCAGTTTGCCTTCACCTGGAGGGGTGTGCAGTACACCTGGAACCGACTGCCCCAGGGGTGGAAGCACAGTCCCACCATCTGCCATGGGCTGATCCAGACTGCACTGGAAAAGGGTGAGGGTCCAGAACATCTGCAGTACATCGACGACATCATTGTATGGGGGAACATCGCAGCAGAAGTGTTTGAGAAAGGAGAGAAACTCATCCAGATTCTCCTGGAAGCCGGCTTTGCCATCAAAAAGAGTAAAGTCAAGGGACCTGCACGAGAGATCCAGTTCCTGGGAGTAAAGTGTCAAGATGGACGGTGTCAGATACCCACCGAGGTCATCAATAAGATCACTGCAATGTCTCCACTGACCAACGAAAAGGAAACACAAGCTTTCCTAGGTGCCATAGGTTTTTGGAGAATGCACATCCCCGAGTACAGCCAGATCGTGAGCCCTCTCTATCTGGTTACCTGCAAGAAGAATGACTTCCACTGGGGCCCTAAACAGCAACAAGCCTTTGCCCAGATCAAGCAGGAAATCGCTCATGTGGTAGCCCTTGGCCCAGTCAGGATGGGACCAGAGGTGAAGAATGTGCTCTACTCTGCAGCCAGGAACAAGGGTCTGTCCTGGACCCTTTGGCAGAAGGTGCCTGGTGAGACTTGGGGCTGACCACTGGGATTCTGGAGCCAAAGCTACAGAGGGTCCAAAGCCAACTATGCTCCCACAGAGCAGGAAATCCTGGCAGCCTATGAAGGAGTACAAGCTGCCTCAGAAGTAATCAGCACAGAAGCACAACTCCTAGCACCCCGACTACCGGTGCTGGGGTGGATGTTTAAAGGAAAGATTCCCTCTATCCACCACGCCACTGACGCTACTTGGAGTAAATGGATTGCCCTCATCACACAGCACGCCCATATTGGAAACCCAAATCACCCTGAGATCTTGGAAATAATAATGAATTGGCCTGAAGGTGAAAGCTTTGGTCTGACTTAACTTTAACTTAACTTTTATATTTTTCAAATCCTGTACTGCTTAGTGGGTAACTGAAGTTTTGTGTGGCCTGTTAACTACTGTTCTCTCATGCTGATTAGACATAACAAACCTCTCTAGGTTTGCTCTTCAAGGAGACCAGGCCCCAAAATGTGTAAACTAAAGCCTAGGGGGGGGGGCAAACTTGGGGTAATTACATCATAAAAAGGTTATAATTGGAGAATTAACCCTGATATGCAAATGGACCAAACTTATAAAAGGGTCAAGAACCCGTGACCCAGTGTCCATCTTGGGTGTAGCCTTTTGACTGCCCAGGGTGTACCTTTGAAGGCCCTTCAAATAAATACCTACTTTTATTCTCTTATTCTTGTCTAGTCTCTGTTTTTAGGTGGCCACCTCAAGGCATCAACTGACGAAGAGGAGCAGGAACAAGTGACACGTGCTGAGGAAGCTCCACCGTACAACCGCCAGCAGAAGAAACACGCTACGCTCTTTTCACTGACAGTTCCTGTCGCATCATAGGGATGAAATGAAGGTGGAAAGCAGCCGTATGGAGCCCCACACGACAGGTCGCAGAACCTACTGAAAGAGAAGGTGGATCGAGCCAACTTGCTGAACTCAAAGCCATCCAGTTGGCCCTGGACATTGCTGAAAGAGAGAAGTGGCCAAAGTTCTACCTTTACACTGATGCACAGATGGTAGCCAGTGCTCTGTGGGGATGGCTGGAAAGGTGGAAAAAGGCCAATTGGCAGCATAAGGGAAAGCCAATCTGGGCTGCTGAAGAGTGGAAAGACATCACTGCCCAGGTAGAGAAGCTACCTGTGAAGGTCCGCCATATAGATGCCCATGTCCCCAAGACTAGGGCTAATGAGGAACACCGAAACAACGAGCAGGTAGATCAGACTGCAAAGATAGAGGTGTCACAGATAGACTTAGACTGGAAACACAAGGGAGAGTTGTTCCTAGCTCGATGGGCCCATGATGCCTCAGGCCATCAAGGCAGAGATGCCACCTATAAGTGGGCACGAGACTGAGGGGGGGATCTAACCATGGATAGTATATCCCAGGTTATCCATGATTGTGAGATGTGAGCTGCGATCAAGCAGGCCAAGCAGGTAAAGCCCCTGTGGTATGGTGGGCGGTGGTCCAAATATAAATATGCAGAGGCCTGGCAGATTGATTACATCACATTGCCTCAAACCTGCCAAGGCAAGCGCTATGTGCTCACAATGGTAGAAGCCAACACTGGATGGCTGGAGACCTACCCTGTGCCTCATGCTACAGCCTGTAACACCATCCTGGGCCTTGAAAAGCAAGTCCTTTGGAGGCATGGTGTGAATGCTGAAAGCCTGGGTGCAGAGACATTTCTCAGTTTTCTGACAGCATCTGTGTGAAAGCTTTGCTTTCTCACAGACGCTACGGGAAAACAGTTGAAAGATTTTGTAAAGTATGGCATTGTTATGATACCAATGAGAAAATATCTGAAGTAAGTGTTATTGGGTTCAGCCAATCCCTCTGGGGAGTGGCTGGTCAGAGAACCAATGACCTTATGTCAATCCAGCATGCTAAGGTATATAAGCAAATTTGTAAATTAATGAAGCGTCAGTTTCGTTTCACCCTAAACTGTCCATGTCACTTTTTTCTTCGGTCTCTGCTCACTAGCGACAGCATGGTACCCCCGAGAGAATTGAGTCCAACAACGGGATTAATTTCAAGAATAGCCTTATAAATACCTGGGCTAGGGAACATGGCATTGAGTGGGTGTACCATATTCCTTACCATGTACCTGCGGCTGGGAAAGTAGAGCAATGCAATGGCCTGCTCAAAACCACCTTGAAGGCACTGGGCGGGGGGGACTCTAGAAAACTGGGTAATGCATTTAGCGAAGGCCACCTGGATACTTAACACCCGAGGCTCCACAAACCAAGCAGGCCCTGACCAATCTGTGCCCTTGTGAACAGCAGATGGAGACAAGGTTTGAGTAGTGCATGTCAGAGGACTTTTGGGGAAAACTGTTTGGGTCAATTCTGCCTCGAGTAAAGACAAAACCACTCATGGGGTTGTCTTTGCTCAGGGACCTGGTTGCACATGGTGGGTAATGCAGAAGAATGGGGAAACACGTTCTGTACCTCAGGGAGATTTGATTTTGGGTGAGAACTGCTTGTAATGTTGGAATGCCTATATACCACTGTTTGTTGAAGGACACTGCCACTATTTGTATATAGTTATATGTATATATATATAAATGTGTGTACTTAGAATTGAAATGTATTAATTTGGGCATTAAACCAATGATATGGAATAAGGGGTGGAATGTCTTGGGATGATTTGATGATGACGATACTTTATTCCCTAATCATCTGCTTTATGCCCAGAAAATGTCTGTGGTATCTTTAAGATTAACCAGGGGGCGGGGCCGGAGCCCAGGAATCCCGGGCGAGGGCTCTGTTCAGTCTCTCTCTCCGGCGTGGTCGGCAGCTACACGGATTGTTACTTCATTGCCTTTTGCTTGGAATAATTTTCGCCAATTTAGGCAAGAAGCTTCTGGGGATTTTTCGGGTTTTTTCCCTCCCCCTGGCCTGGAGGCTTTTCACCGGCAAATCCTTTTGGCAGCTTTCTGGGTTTTTTTCTTCTGTCCGGCCCGGGGAGCCTGCGGGGCGGCCCCGGCTGGTCCAAACCCCGAGAAAGACTGAACCAGTAAAAGAAGGGACATAAAATCCACCAGTTTCGCCTGCTGTGAGGAGGAAAACCAACACCAGAGGATCAACAGGTGTCCCATCTGCTCTGCTTCGGGCTGCTGTGTGACCTCTTCCCCTTCCTGAAGACAAAAGGGACCAGTCGCCATTTTGTTTTCTGGGCCATGCGGTCAGCCCGTGTATTTTTCTTCCCCGGGCATTTTTGAATTTTTTTGTTCTGCTGTGGGTGGGTGTGTAGGTGTGTGTGGGTGGCTGGAGGGTAAGTTTCTGGGAGTTCATATCTAGCATTTATTCTATCCTTTTCTGTGCCTTGCAGGCACACCCCCCCCCCTTTTTTTTTTTCTGTTAATAAATAGTTCTTTTTTTCACTTTCACCCTCTGGTATCAATTTCTCTCATTGGCAGAAGAAAAAGGAGTTATTGAAGCCCTTTCTCTTTAGAGGAAACGCTCATTCCAGGGCGTTTTTCTCCTGAAATTTGTCTCCAAAACCGAGACAGGTATAAAGATGGATTAAGCATATAGCATAAGTTGAAAATATCAGTAAGAGGGGATTTCCAGAATGAGAATTACCTCCAGAATGAGAAGACTCTGCTTGAGCAGGGAGGTTAGGGCAAATGACCCTACTATGGTCCCTTCCAACCTTATCCATTTTGTGATTCTGTGAAATAGATATAAGGGGATGATAAGAAGATATATAAATGTATGAAATTATGTAGGACCTAAACATGATGCAAAAGGAATGAAAATAAGGGTGGAGATTGTGTTGGGTCTGGTTGGGATGGAGTTAACTTTCCCCATAGCAGGCCTCAGTGCTGTGCTTTGTATTTGTAACTCACCGGTGTTTTGGCTACTGTTGACCAGTGCTTGCACAGCATCAAGGCTCTCTCTTATCCCCCTCACTCACCAACCCTAAAGGTCAGGATAGCCAACCAAAACTGACCAAAGGGATATTTCATACCATATGACATCATGCTCTGCAATAAAAGCTGAGTGAAAGGGGGTGTGGGGGCTGTGAGAGACTGGAGGAGATTGCTGGCTTGAAACATTTTGGGCGGGGCGGGGGGGGGCGGTGAGGGAAAGGCAGGTTGGGCCTTGCCTTTGGGTAGGCAATGCACTGCCCCATACACCCCACCCCTCCTGGGCCTGTATCCCAGCCCTGCAGTGGCTGCCAATCACTGGCACACCAGAGGCAATGCTCCACACCCCACCTCTGGAGCCCCTAACCCAGCTCTTAAGTGGCCAGATGACCAGAAGTCCCACCTGGGGGAAGGACCCAGGAAAGCCAAAGGGTATTTAACCCAGGACATGCGGTGAGTACACCTTGACCCTACATCCTCTTGGAATTTCTATCCGCTGAACACTGCTGGAACCTGGAGTGGTAGCTATTTTTGTTCTTTTCTATATTTTTTCTGTCTTTTTGTCTTTCTTCTAATTCCCTCTTCTTGGAGTTTTGAGTAACATTTTGAGTAACTTAAAATTAGACAGGCTTAGAGTTTGCTAAATTGAATGGGCTAAGTTAATGCTTTGTGGAATATTTTCTGTTGATTGAATGCTGCTCTAAACCTTTTGCCAAAGTTCTCTGATTTTCTAAAGTTGCCGGTAAAGTTTTTTTGTTGTTTTTGACCTCTTGAGAATATCTTGTCGGTATTTCTCCCATGCATCTAACTCAGAGTACATGAAAAACTGTAAGCCCTTTTAAGTGTCTCATTGAGTGAGGTTTTTGGGGCCTTACATGGGCACGTAAGATTATTAAGGCATTTGTCTCCAAAGCAACCACTAGACATACTGGGGCCCTACTTAGGATAGAGTATTTCCAACTGAAAAGGAAACTATAATGAGCATCTAGTCCAACTGTGTGGTCTCCAACTGCAGACCAAAACTTCAAGCACAGTATTAAGGGCATTGTCCAAAAGCCTCCTAAACACTGACAGGCTTGGAGGATCAAGCACCCCTCTAGGAAACCTGGTTCCAGGGTTTGACCACCCTCTAAGTAAAGAAATCTTTCCTGATATCAAGCCTGAACCTCCCCTGATGCAACTTTGAGATATTCCCATGCGTCCTGTCACTGGATACCAGGGAGAAGAGATCAGCACCTCCCTCTCCACTTCCCCTCATCAGAAAGCTGTAGAGAGCAATGAGGGCACCCCCTCAGTCTCATTTTCTCCAGTCCCTAGAAATCTATGGGGCCTGATGGGAATCCTCAAAGATCTGGCTGATTGTATCACAAAACCTCTCTCAATGATTTTTGCAAAGTCTAGGTAATCTGGAGAGGTCCCGGATGACTGGAAGCTGCCAAAATGTTGTCCTGATTTTCAAGAAGGGCAAGAAGGAGGACCCCAGAAACAACAGACCTGTCAGTCTCACTTCACTGCACAATAAAATCATGGAAAAGATTATTCTGGAGGGTACTGAAAATACCTGAAGGACAATGCAGTCATCAGTCACAGCCAGCACAGCTGCATGAGTTGGAAAGTCCTGCTTGTCAAATCTGATTTCCTTCTATGACAGGGTAACCCACCTAGGAAAGCCAGTTGATGTCATCTTTTTGATTTCAGTAAATCTTTCAATACTGTCTCTCACAGATCCTTCTGGATAAACACATCATGCAGTGGGTGAGTAACTAGCTCACAGGTCAGGTGCAAAAGGTTATAGTGAATGGGGTGACATCAGACTGGTGACCTGTCACTAGTGGGGTTCCGCAGGGCTCCATCTTAGGCCCTGTACTCTTCAACATCTTCATAAATGACTTGGATGAAGGACTGGAAGGGATACTAAGCAAGTTCACAGACAGTACAGAACTGGGAGAGTCTGTTGACTCCCTCGAAGGCATAGAGGCCCTGCAGAGAGACCTCGACAAATTAGAGGACTGGGCAATCACCAACCATATGAAGTTCAACAAGGGAAAATGCCAGATTCTGCACCTGGGACAGGGCAACCCTGGATGTACATACAGACTGAGGAATGAGATGCTGGAAAGCAGCGCCCCAGAAAAGGACCTGGGGGTCCTGGTTGAAGGAAAGTTGAATATGAATCAGCAGTGCCCTGGCAGCCAGGAGGGCCAACTGTGTCCTGGGGTGCATCAGGCATAGCATCGCCAGCTGGTCAAGGGAGGTGATTGTCCTGCTCTACTCTGCACTGGTGCAACCTCACCTTGAGTACTGTCCTAGATAACCCAAAAAAATGTGTATTGTATTCCATATTTGTGCTATGCTATTTGCCCGAGATCGTTACTGTCCCTTTAAGACCCAGGGGCTGGAAACAGAATCGCGGAGGCAGGGGGTGCTGGGGTGCCTTTCAGAGACAAGACACTCAGGCAGTGTCTCTCTCTTTCATTCCCACCAGGAGGCAGAGGCTCTCTTTTGTTTTTTCTGTACCTTTAGAATAGTTGGCAACACCTTTTTGGCTGTGGTTGCCAGGGGCAACCCCATCTCCGAAGCTGGAGCCGTCAGAGCCAGGGGGTGCTGGTTTAGGTGCCCAGGAAGACCGTTCCTTTCCCCACCCTAACACACTAATGTGCCAACACAAACTGGATCCAGCTGGCCGAAAAAGAAGCAGAGAAATTGACACCACAGGTTTGCCACTGCCCCAATTCCCAAGTTCCAGCAGCTGCCCAAATTCCAGCCACCACTGTTGACGGAGCTGCCACCATCGGGAGAGAGACACTGTCGGGTGGCATGAAGCAAATGGCTTGAGGGGCATTTAAATGTTTTTGGACTCCAGGTTTCTTTTTGTTTTGTCCTTGTTCCCTGTTGGTTGTTGTTTGGGGGAAGAGGGAGTTTTATAATCGTGGAGGTTCAGTTGCTGTGGTTTTTTTTTCTTTGTTCTTTCTCTCAACCATGCGATCAGAAGGGAGCTTCTTTGCCATTTTGCCTTTGTCCCATGGACAACAGAGTCTTTTACTGAAGCTGCCATTTTGGGGGAGGAGCTTATCTGCCATGTTGCTTTTGTGCCTTGGACTGCGTGTTTGTCTAAGGATGGTGCCATGGTGGGGGGAGGGGCTTCTCCACTATTTTGTTTTCTTTGTTTCCGGGGAGTCCACAGGACTCAACACCTTTGTATCTAGTGATTATTATTGTTATTTTGCCTGTTGCTGTTTCGTCTTTTTAGTAAACTTTTTTCCACTTAGATCTTCTCAAATTCATCTCTCCTTATTGGTGAAAGGGGAGTGTAAGAGACAGTCTGAAAATCCCTCATCTGCCTCACGATCATCGACTAGGACCGAGACTGAAAACCCTAAAAACCCCAGAAAGAAAAGAGGACTTGCACAGGAGTTCTGGCCTGGCTGAGGTGAGATGTTTGCCAAGTGTTGCCTGCAGGTACGCCCACAGAGGACTGGTATGCATTCCTGAGGAACAGGTCCTCGTGCTGGCTAGTGCCCTTCTTGCTGCTTAAGGTGGGAAGGACTGCACTGAAGCGAGAAGGAAGGACCTGTCCTGTACACCTGCTCCCATATCCCAACACAATGGGCCTCACAACACAATGGTTGTAGATTTCCTCACCTTTTGGCCAGCTGCCCCTCGCTTTCAAAAAGACTATAGACTCTCTGAATTAACCCTGTTGAGTACTCCCCACGGAAGGAAGACGGATCTATTGACAGGACCACGAGGATTCGCCTCCTGTTGGTAGCTATTAACCCCCCCTCTTTTTCTCTCTATACTTTGTTTCTCTATATCTCTCTCTCTCTTCTATCGCATAATCGTGTTGTTGGCACTCAATAAAGTGGACTGTTGTGATTTAAAGTTAAAATCCCCGTTTGTGTTTCTTTTGCACTCTGAGATCAGGTAAACGAACCATCACGACTCCCGCTTGTCTTAAGCGGATCGTGACAGGGAGTGGTTAAAACTAAAAGGGGAGGTAACTAATTTTGGAGTGTCCGCCCCTTAAATTGTTTTAAACCCAGATGAGTACTGTGTGCAGTTTTGGGCACCACAATATAAGAAAGGAGGGCAACAAAGATGGTGAAGGGCCTTGAGGTGAAGCCGTATGAGGAGCAGCTAATGTCACTTGGTGTGTTCAGCCTGGAGGAGACTGAGGGGAGACATCATCGCAGTCTACCACCTCCTTGCAAGGTGAAGAGGAGGGGCAGACACTGATCTCTTCTCTGTGGTGATGTATTGGGTCTGGCTGAGCTGGAGTTAATTTTCCCTTAGCAGCCCTCACAGTGCTGTACTTTGCATTGGTAGCTAGAAAGGTGCCAATAACACACCAGTGTTTTGGCTACCGCTGAGCAGCACTGGCACAGCATCAGCGCTGTCTCTCAACATTCCACCCCCCATCAGTAGGCTGGGAGTGGGCAAGATCCTGGGAGGGGACACAACCAGGCCAGCTGACCCAAATTAACCAAAGGTATATTCCATACCATATGACGTAAGCTCAGATATAAAAGCTAAGGGAGGGAGGATGGAACAGAGGGCATTCGTTTTTTCAGTGTTTGCCTTCTGGAGCAACCGCTACACATGCTGAAGCCCTGCTTCCTGGGAAGTGGCTGAACATCGCTCGCCGATGGGAAGTAGAGATTAATGTTTTTACCCTTTGCTTATGCATGTGCAAACTTTCACTTTTTTCTTGCTTTGGTAAACTGTCCTTTTTCAACCTACTAGTTGTTTTCCATCTTATTTTTCTCTCCCCTCTCCCACTGGGAAGGGGAGTGATAGAGTAGCTTGGTAGGCACCTGGCATCTAACCAAGGTTAACCCTCTACAGGTGACCAATGACAGGACCCAAGGGAATGGCCTAAAGTTGTGTCAGGGGAGGTTTAGGTTTGATATTAGAAAAAGGTTCTTCACCCAGAGGGTGGGTGGGCACTGGAAGGGGCTCCCCATGGAAGTGGTCACAGCAGCAAGCCTGACAGAGTTCAAGAAGTGTTTGGACAATGCTCTCAGGCACATGGTGTGAATCCCAGGGCTGTCTTTTGCAGGGCTGAGTTAGACTCAATGATCCTTGTGGGTCCCTTCCAATTCACCATATTCTGTAATCTAGACAAACTCAGTGTCCTTAGGTGTTCCTCATAGGACACGCCTTCCAGCTCCTTCACCAGCTTTCTTTCCCTCCTCTGGATGTATTCAAAGACATTAAGACTTTTTAAATCACAGAACCATTAAGGTTGGAAAAGACCTCTGAGATCACCAAGTCCAACTGCCAACCTAGCACCACTACCATATTCACCACTAAACCATGTCCCCAAGTGCCATGTCCACACATTTTTTGAACACTTCCAGGGATGGTGACTGCACCACTTCCCTAGGCAGCCTGTTCCAATGCATGAAAACCCTTTCTGTGGAGAAATATTTCCTAATATCCAATCTGAACCTCCCCTGGCACAACTTGGGGCCATTTCCTCTTGTCCTGTAACTTTGTCTTGGGGATGGTTTTTATAGCATATCGATTTTTTTGTTTGGTTTTGGTTTTTTTGTGTCCGGAATGGTCACACCCCCACACCTCCCCCCCCGCCCCCGGCTCCGGGAGTATTGCGATGGGTGGGAGACAACCCGGGATCCTCCGAGGGGTGGGGGCAGGGGGCTGCTGCTTCCTTTTCCGGTGGGGCGATTGTCTCATGCGGCCACGCGGCACGGTGCCTCTGACTGGATATACTGTTGCCTTGTGGGTTTTGCCTGTTTCTGTTTTCTTTTCCTTCGGCACTGTGACAGGGGCTTGCCGGCTTGCTTCTTTGCTCCTCTGCTTGCTTGGGAGCCCAGAGCCACTGCATGCTGCACCGGGAGCCCACCGTCCCCCACTGGGGCCGCTCCCTCTGCGCGGCCCGACCCCGGGAATAGCCATCGCCCTTGAGCTATCTAGGGGAGCCCAGCCCCACTGTTTTCTGCCACTGCGTCAGGGCTTCTTGCTACACTTTAACCTGACACCCGGACACCCCGCAGCTTCTGGCACGGCCCCGGAGTCTTTGCTACACTTTGTCACCCCGGGTGCGCCCGCCTCTGCTGTTCCATCCTGTTGCTCTGAGGTTTCCTGCTGCAGTCCATTCAGCTTCCTGAGTGGCACTGAGACCAGCTGCCTCCCCGCCCCACGAGTTTGCAAAGGAAGCCCCTTCTCTCTCTCCCGCTGGCTGCGCCGCCATTACCCATGCGGAGAGAAGCAGCTGAGCTCACGCCACAGTGCCCCTTGCAGCCATGGGGAAATCACACCTACCCTGTCTGGCTGGAAGCCAACAGCACCCCTGCCAGCTGTGGCCATAGCTACACCAAAGGAGAAAGTGCTTGACAGCCGAGAGAAGGCCGTTATTGGGTTTCTGGTTTTGTTTGTTGTTGCTGCCATTGTTGTTGTTTGTTTGCCTTGTTATATATATACATACTAGTAAAGAACTGTTATTCCTTTTCCCATATCTTTGCCTGAAAGCCCTGTGATTTCAAAGTTATAATAATTTGGAGGGAAGTGGGTCATATTTTCCATTTCAAGGGAGGTTCCCGCCTCCCTTGGCAGACGCCTGTCTTTCAAACCAAGACACACTTGTTACTTGAGAACAGAGACCAACACCTACCTCATTACAACCTCCTTTCAGGTACTTGTAGAGAGCAATAAGGTCCCCCCAAGTGTGCTGATTTGGCACAGCCTAGTTTTTAGTAGTGGGGAAGGGCCACAAAAGTAGCTTCTGTGAGAAGCTGCTAGAAGCTTCCACCATGTCCGACAGAGCCAATCTCTGATGGCTCTGAAGATGGACATGCTGTTGGCCCAATTAGAGAGGTTGGTAATGCCTCTGTGATGACATATTTAAGAAAATAATCAAAACAACGCAAGCGCAGTTTTTCCCAGGGGTGGCATGGCGCCACCGCCGGAAGCCATCCTGGCGCCATGCGCAGTGATGTGGCCGCCGCGGTCACCGCCATCTGGGCGCGGCCTGCGGCGAGCCTCGCCTGCCTAGCTGCCCCTAGCCATGCCGTGCTGCGGGCAGGAAGGCAGAGGCGGTGGTGGCGGCTTCTCCTTCTCAGCACCCCGCATGAAGAAAGGCGTTAAATAGCGCCAGCGCTGCAGCGGCTGCTGCTGCCCGCACTACCGCATGACCGGCAGCGAAAACATGGCGAACAATTCCCCAATGTGGAACCTAGACGAAAATCAACCTCTTAGCGCTGTGAGATCCTATCGAAATCTTTGAATTAGTGGAATTTATTGGCAATGGTACTTATGAGCAGCAGTTTTTCTTCTGGTCGGAGAAGAGGAGGAAGTAAGAACATGTGGGGAAAGACAACATGGCGGCACCAAGGTCAGCGGAAAAAAAGAAGGGGAGGAAGTGCTCCAAGCATCAGAGCTGCGATTCCTCTGCAAGCCGTGGTGAGGACTATAGTGAAACAAACTCTTCCCCTGTAATCCATGAAGTCCACAGGGGGATGCAGAAATCCACTCGCAGCCTGTGGGAAAGATGCCCACGCTGGAGCAAGTGGAGGCCAGAGAAAGCTGCAATCCAGTAGGAGACCTGAATAGAGAGAGACCCCCTGCTTCCAGAGATAAAGAGGGCCCTTGCTTCCAAGCTAGAGCAGCCTATCCTTAAAAGACTGTACCCCATGGACTAGTGACCCACACCATAGCAGTTTTTGGAAGACTGTTTGCCCATGGGAGGGACTCACGTTACAGCAGTTTTGGCAGGACTGCTACTCGTGAAATTAAAACCACGCTGGAGAAGTTCACGGAGAACTGTCTCCCGTGGGAAGGACCCCATGGCACAGCAAAATACTCCTCTCCCTAAGCGAACAGAAGAAGATCTCGAGTGACGAACTGATCAAACCCCCTCCCCACGCCCTGTCTCCCTGCACTGTCGGTGGGAAGGAGGGAGGGGCTGGGGGAGAAAAAAGTATTTTAAAGGCTTATTTTACTCCTCATTATCCTCCTCTGACTCTGTTAATAATAAATTTACTTTATACCTTTAAATTTGAACCTGTTTTGCCTTTAGAATGTTTTCTCCCAATCCTTATCTCAACTCATTAGCCCTTCATTTTTTTCCCCCTCCTCTGCTCAGATATAACAGAGGAGAGTGAATGAACAGTTTTCATGGGTGCCTGGCGTTTTAACCAATGTCAAACCACGACACCGAGCCTCCTTTTCTCCAGGCTAAACAACCCCAGTTCCCTCAGTTGCTCCTCATAAGACTTGTGCTCCAGACACTTCACCAGCTTTGTTGCCCTTCTCTGGACATGCTTCAGCCCCTCAATGACCTTTTTGAAGTGAGGTGCCCAAAACTGAACACAGTACTCGAGGTGCAGCTTCACCAGTGCCGACTACAGGGGAACGATCACTTCCCTGGTCCTGCTGGCCACACTATTGCTGATATAAGCCAGGATGCCATTGGCCTTCTTGCCCACCTGGGCCCATACTGGCTACTATTCAGCCAGCTGTCAACCAACACTCCCACATCCTTTTCTGCCAGGCAGCTTTACAGCCACTCTTCCCCTAGCCTGTAGCATTGTATGGGGCTGTTGTGACCCAAGTGTAGGACTTGGCACTTTACCTTATTGAACCTCATACAATTGGCCTCAGCCAGCCTGTCCAGATCCCTCTGCAGAGCCTTCCTACCCTCCAGCAAATCAACACTCCTGCCCAACTTTGCGTCATCTGTGAACTGGCTTAGGGTGCACTTGATCCCCTTGTCCAGATGTGCTGGTTTTGGCTGGGGTAGAGTTCATTTTCTTCCCAGTGGCTGGAATGGGGCTGTGTTTTGGATTTCTGCTGAACACAGGGTTGATAATATAGAGATGTTTTTGCTATTGCTGAGCAGGGCTTACACAGAGCCAAGGCCTTTCCTGCTTTTCATACTGCCATGTTGGCAAGGAAGCTGGGGGTGCATGGGATGTTGGGAAGAGACACAGCTAGGACAGGTGACCCAAACTGACCAAAGGGATATTCCAGACCATATGACATCATGCTCAGTATATAAAGTTGGGGGGAAGAAGGAGGAAGGGGGCGGGGGTGTTTGGAGTGATGGCGTTTGTCTTCCCAAATAACCATTATGTATGATGGGGCCCTGCTCTCCTGGAGATGGCTGAACATGTGCCTGTCCATGGGAGGCAGTGAATGAATTTCTTGTTTTGCTTTGCTTGTATGCATGGCTTTGGCTTTCCCTATCAAACTGTCTTAATCTCAACTCATGAGTTCTCCAGCTTTTACACTTCTGATTCTCTCCCCGATCCCATTGGTGGGGGAGTGAGTGAGCGGCTGCATGGTACTTAATTGCTGGCTGGGGTCAAACCACATGTCTTGGAGTGACTCTATGATGTGTATCCCCTATCAAGCTCTATGCCCAAAAAGTAATTTTGTGCCTTTTCTGTGCCTTTAAACTGAGCTTGAGAAAAAAAAACCAAACAAACTTTTCAAAGCAGTTTCTCAAGGACACAGAGATACACTCCTCTGCGTTCTCTGGCTGCGGTAGCACGGAGGGAGCACCCTGCTTGCTTTCTTCAGCCAGCTGTTTCGGTTTTTTTTCTTCCCGGCGTGAGATGGAAAGCTGAACTTTGTTTCCTGGGACTTTAGTTTTTCCCTTCTTCTCTTCTGGACTGTTTCAACAACATCAGAACACATCCGGAGAATTTCCTCCCCGAGGCCCAGGGGGTGGGCCCTCGCCGACCCAGCTCCGAGGAGGAGAGAGACCACACCTACAGAAGGACTCTGAAATCTTCCCAGGTTTCTCTCTATAGCGAGAGATTTCATTATTTAGCATCATTATTCTTATCCTGTGTGTTTGTTAAAATAAATAGTTTTTTATCTCTTTCACTTTCCTTCGAGGAAAATTTTTTTCCCAAACCTGGTGGGGGGAAGGGTGGTTGTAACCTGTTTTTCTCTCAGAGGATATATTGCTGGATTTTAGCCAAACCAGTACACCACAACAGTCCTTTTTGGCGCCCAATGTGGAGCTCAAAGGGTTCAAGATTACAACAGATTTGATGGGGATGTGCTAGATTGAATTTATATCTGTTAGTGCTGTTTAGGTAGTAATGAGCAGGCTCCTGAACTTGCATTAGGACTCATTTTCTTGATTGTATATTAAAGTCTTGTGCTCGTTAGTGGCTGCTTTTAGCTTTCGCTGCTTGCTGTAGCACTGTACTGTTTATCACCTTACTGAGTTGTGACTGGGAACATTTTGATAACAGCCATGGCGATGTGCCTGGGCTGGCAGATGGCCAGGGCAGTGGTGCTGTTTTCTGTGCTGCTGTACCAGACAGGTTGGAACTCCAGTGTGAACTTGAGTTGAAGGGACTATGATGCACGATGAGTCCATGATGGAGCAGAGATCCACCTGCAGCCTGTGGAGGATGAGACCCACTGAGAAGCCTGTGCTGGAGCGGGTTTGCTGGCAGGACATGTGATGTCACAGGGGATACATGCTAGAGAAGTTCATCAAGAACTGCAGCCCATGGGAAAGCCCCACATTGAAGAAGTTCAAGGAGGACTGTCTCCCATGGGTGGGACCCCACCCTGGAGCAGCAGAAGCAAAGATTTCCTTGCAGCCCATGGTGCAGATCATGGTGAAGCAGCTGTCCCCCTGCAGTCCATGGAGGACTAGGATGTGACTATACTAATGGTGAACTATCACAGGAACCCCGTGTTGCAACCAGGCTGGGGACAAGAGGAGGAGTTCACTGCAATGTCAAGCCCTATAACCTGGCCCAAAAGGACCAGGGTGGAGATTGTAATGGATATGCCTTTAAATTGTTGTAAGCCACGATTTGAGTTGCATGTTACAGGAATTACTACAGCAGGAACCACCCAAACAAATGCAGGAGAAGCCTTACAAGAAGTAGTGCAGGTGCAGCAGTGACCTGACCTCAGCTGGCTTTGGTGCCCAGTAACTCCAAGCAACACACCACCTCTCCTGTCCCAAGTGACCACTAGAACAGATGGAGCCCAAAGTCATGAACAAGACAAATTCAACAGACATTTTGTGGACATTTTATGGACATTTTGCAGGGGTGGTCCATAGACTAAGGGAACAATATCTGTATATTATATCAAAGAATGGGAAGGGGGATGTTGGGTAATGAGGTTGTATTGGATAGGGTGGGATCTTTTGGCAGGACCTTTCACTCTTGATACAGCAAAAGCTTATCTCCCCGTAACATATGGCTAGGTTAGGCCAGAATGATTTGTCATGAGATGAATTATCTCGGCTGGGAACCTCCTTAGCCAGCAATACACATCCTGTCTTTAATGGTGAGAAAGGAAAACCTAAAATTTGTGACTGCAGAACACAAGCATTTTTACAACTATAAAAGACCACTATGATTTTCATGAAATCAGAAATCTCTTATACACTCTCTGAGTGTGTGGAGAGTTCTCCTTGATGTTAAGATGTTGACATGAAGTTACTTCCCTGGGACTGAGAGAAATTAGAAGATTCTCTGCACACCACTATCATTCATTGGTAAGTGACATTGACTCCTAATCGATACTATTTCTTCACTAGCTGTAACATAAGGTATCTTTATTATTATTATCGTGCACTGTATTTTTTATCTACTAGTAGCTCTTTTGTGCTATCCTGTGTAGTAAGTAATCTGTTTAAGTCTTATGTCTGCTTCCTTGGCCTATTCAAATAAATAATTCATGTTGTAATAGGCCTGATCGGTCATTATTAAGAACTTGCAAGCGAGAGTGGGTTTTGGGATGCTGGCTGCCTCAATAAAGCCACTGCCTACTGCCAGAAACCTGGAAAGGCAGGGATTTGTCTAAGCTCTCCCCTCTCCATTCGTAACACACCTGAGCATGATGTAAATGGTATGGAATAAGGGGTGGAATCCCTGTGCTCCCACATTTTGCAGGCATGCTCCATGGGATGGCAGTGAATTAATTTCTTGTTTTGCTTTGCTTGTGTGCGCGGCTTTTGCTTTGCCTATTAAACTGTCTTTATCTCAACCCACGAGTTTTCTAGCTTGTACACTTCCGATTCTTTCCCCGATCCTGCTAATGGGAAAGTGAGCGAGCAGCTGCATGGGGATTGGCTGCTAGATGGGGTTAAACAGAATCAATTAGGTTGGAAAAGACCTTGGAGATCATCAAGTCCAACCTATGACCTAACGCCACCATGTCAACTAGACCATGGCACTAAGTGCCACATCCAGTCTTTTCTTAAACACCTCCAGGGACAGTGACTCCACCATCTCCCTGGGCAGCCCATTCCAATGCCCAATCACCCTTTCTTTGAAGAATTTCTTCCTAATGTCCAACCTAAACATCCCCTAGCATATCTTAAGACTGTGTCCTCTTGTCTGATTGCTAGTTGCCTAGGGGAAGAGACCAACCCTCACCTGGCTAAAACCACCTTTCAGGTAGTTGTAGAGAGTGATAGGGTCTCCCTGAGCCTCCTCTTCTCCAGGCTAAACAATCCCAGCTCCCTCAGTCGCTCCTCATAGGACTTGTGAGGATTTGTGTTCCAGACCCTTCACCAGCCTTGTTGCCCTAAACAATGACACCAGGTCATCAGTTAAGATGTTAAACAGAACTGTCCCCAATACTGAGCCCTGGGGAACACCACTCATGACTGACCGCCAGCTGGATGTTACTCCATTCACCACCACTCTCTGGGCCTGGCCATCCAGCCAGTTTTTTACCCAGTGAAGAGTTCACCTGTCCAAGCCATGGGAAACCAATTTCTCCAGGAGAATGCTGTGGGAAATGGTGTCAAAGGCTTTACTGATGTCTAGGTAGACAATATCTACAGCTTTTCTGTCATCTACTAAGCAGGTCACTGTGGTAGCCGATGTTAAAGTGACCAGAGGGCTTCTCCCAGGTTGTATGGTTCTGTTAAGTTAATGTATTCTAGTTTGGATTCCCCGGTTGGCTACTGGCCTTGGCCCCTCACCACTCCCCCGGGGCTCTCCCATTGGTCCATGCTCCCTGATCCCGCCTTTCCCCCAGCTCCGGGAAAAATCCTGAGTGAGCCATTGTCCTCGTATTTGCTTGTCTACCCTTCGAGAGTGAGGATGGAATAAACCCGCCTGTTGGAATGAAGGCAAAGCAAATACCCTTCCTACCTCTTTGCTACGGACTATAATACTGAACCTGCCTGTGCGTCTGTGGGGGCACGCGGGACCCCACGGAGCCAGGCAGAAACAGTATTAGGTCACTTTGTCATAGAAGGAGATCAGGTTTGTCAAGCAGGTCCTGCTTTTCATAAACCCATGCTGGCTGGGCCTGATCCCCTGGTTGTCCTGTACGTGTCACATGATGGCACTCAAGATGATCTGCTCCATGCCCTTCCCCGGCACTGAGGTCAGGCTGACAGGTCTGTTGTTCCCCAGATCCCCCTTTCGGCCCTTCTTATAGATGGGTGTCACATTTGCTAATTTCCAGTCACCCAGGACCTCCCTGGTTAACCAGGACTGCTGGTAAATGATTGAAAGTGGCTTGGTAAGCACTTTGGCCAGCTCCCTCAGTACCCTTGGGTGAATCCCATCTACCCCCATCGACTTGTGGAGGTCTAAGTGGCACTGCAGGTCACTGACCATTCCCTCCTGGATGATGGGGGCTTTATTCTGCTCCCCGTCTCTGTCTTCCAGCTCAGGAGGCTGGGTACCCTGAGGACAACTGGTCTTACTAAAGATTGAGGCAAAGAAGACATTCAGTACCTTGGCCTTTTCCTCATCCTTTGTCACTATGTTTCCCCTCACATCCAAAAAAGGATGGAGATTCTCCTTGTCCCTGCTTTTGTTGCTGGTGTATTTGTAGAAACACTTTTTGTTGTCTTTTACAGCAGTGGCCAGATTAAGTTCTAGCTGGGCTTTTTGGCCCTTGTAATTTTCTCCCTGCATGACCTCATGACATCCTTGTAGTCCTGAGCTGCCTGCCCCTTTTTCCAGAGGTGATAAAACTCTTTTTCTTCCTGAGTTTGAGCCAAAGCTCTCTGTTCTGCCAGGCCAGTTGTCTTCCGTGCTGGCTTGTCTTTCAGCATGGAGATGGCCTGCTCCTGCTCCTCTAAGATTTCTTTCTTAAAGCACGTCCAGCCTTCCTGGACTCCTTTGCCCTTCAGGACTGCCTCCCAAGGGACCCTCTCAACCAGTCTTCTAAACAGGCCGAAATCTGCCCTCCAGAAGTCCAGGGTGGCAGTTCTGCTGACTCCAGCATTTTGTGGGGCCCAGAACTACACACAATACTCAAGGTGAGGCTGCACCAATGCTAAATACAGAAGGATAATTACCTCTTTTGACCAGCTGTGTTTGATGCACCCTGGAACACATTTTGCCCTAATGGCTGCCAGGGCACACTGCTGAGTTGTGTTGAGCCTGTTGTCAACCAGCACCCCCAAATCCTTTCCTGCAGGGCTGTTCTCCAGCCACTCCTCTCCCAATTTATACTTGTCCCTGGTGCAGAATCCAGCATTTGTTCTTGCTAAATTTCATGCCATTAATGACTGCCCAATGCTCCAATCTATCCATATACCTCTGCAAGGCCTCTTGACCCTCAAGAGAGTCAGCAGCACCTCCCAGTTTGGTATCCTCTGCAGACTTGCTGATAGTGTATTCAACTCCTGCATCCAGATCATTGATCAAAATATTGAACAGAACTGGCCCTAGAATTGAGCCCTGAGGAACACTGCTAGTGACCGGTCACCAGCCTGATGTAGCCCCACTAACTACAACGCTTTGGGCTCTGCCCTTCAGCCAGTTCTTCACCCAGTACACCATGAACCTGCTCATCTCACAGTTGGACAATTTGTCCAAAAGGATGCTGTGAGGGGCAGTATCAAAAGCCTTACTAAAATCCAAGAAAACCTACATCCACCACCTTCCCTTCATCTACTAGGTGGGTGACCTTATCACAGAAGGATATCAAATTAGAGAGGACTTCCCAGGAAGTTGCTGGACATTGTCTGCTGATACAAAGTAGAAAATAAAACTTTTTGCTCCTATGTACAGCCTTTGCTTTTCTTCAATAAAATGCTTTTATCTTACCCCATGAGTTTTTCATTTTATTTTCTCCCCATCCTGTTGACAAGGGGGAGTAACAGAATGGCTTAGTAGGTACCTGGCAGCCAGTCAAGGTCAACCCACCATAGGTAGATGCAAGTGAACTTCAAGTAGTAGAATGCAAGTGTTTTGTCCTTACTCATTGTGGTGGTACATCCCCCATCTCCCCCAGGGCGCACTATGATCTCAGAAATGTTTGTTAGGCCTTGGGCTTGATGAACAGCACCTGGGCTCAGCTCCTCTTGAGCTTATCAGAAACACTGTCTGCTCCCAGGAACTAGTGCTGGCTTATGAGCTCCTGCTCTTTTTTAATGAACAACCTTGGAAACTTTTTTTGCCTGAATAACAAGCCAAGTGGAATGATATTTTTGTTCTCACACTTTCAAAGAGAGTTTCCAACCTGAAGTGTGGCCATGATGAAACACTGTTATGACCAAAGCCCACTCTCTTATGAGCCTATAAACAGCAGTCCAAACTGAGACCTTTTGAGCTCTCCTGGACCACAGCAGCTGCAACCAGCAACCTCCCTCTGAGTAGAGCCTCTCAGAGCCAGCGAACTCTCGAGTATACTCGAGGACTAGCAAATGACAACAGATCCTGGGCTGATACCCCCATTCCTCAAGGCTCAACCCTTCACTGGTTGAGAAGATTCAAAGGCATCTGAAGTGAGTATTTCACTACTTTCGAGGGGAATTTTTCACAGGTACATTGTGCAGACTATGTATGTGTGCATGCAGGTGTGCATATGCTGTATCAAATGTGGGAGAAATGCTGCTCTCCTAGATTCTTAAATACTTTAGATTTCTAAGTTAGGCCTGTAAGTAAGTTACTGTTGTGGTATAGTAAATCCTATATGAATCCTTTGCTAAATTGTTTAACTTAAGTTATAAGTTAAGTTAAATACTGTTAAAATGCTGTTAAGTGCTGTTGGGCCTTTAGGCCATATTCCTTTTTATTGTTACCCTTTCTATCCTTTTGTCTCTCCTCCTCCCTCCTTCCCCCCTCCATCCCCACCTCCACATAGTTTTATTTCGGTTTGGATTGATATGGTCCCACACAACATCATTATCTCCAAATTGGAGAGACATGGATTTGATGTATGGACTATTCAGTGGAATAGGAATTCGCTGGATGGACACAGCCAGAGACTTGCGGTCAATGACTCTATGTTCAGGTGGAGGCCAGTGATGAGTGGTGTCCCTCAGGGCTCTGTCTTGGGACCTGTGCTCTTTAATTTTTATCAATGACATAGACAGTGGGATCGAGTGCGCCCTCAGCAAGTTTGCAGCTGAGCAGTGTGGCTGACACAACAGAAGGAAGGGATGCCAGCCAGAGGGACCTGGTCAAACCTGAGAATTGGGCCCATGAGAACCTCATGAAGTTCAACAAGTCCAAGTGCAAGGTGTTGCATCTGGGTCAGGACAATCCCAGACATGAGCACTGACTGGGAGAAAAACTCCTTGAGAGCAGCCCTGCTAAATATTCTATATATTTATAAACTGGAAAGGTCAGTGAAAAATAGTTATTTAAAGTGAAGTGTTGCTTGTAGAAGAGTAGCACAGCTGTAGAAAAGAAATCATAGCCCTGTAATACTGATAATTTAAATATTGTAATTAACAGTGAAATCATCAGCAAGGGCAAATGAGAATTTAAACTGCTTACTATACTGGTGTGTTGTGAGTTTGGTTTTTCCCCGCACACACACAAAAGATTACTCCTCAGCATCATAGCACTGTATGTTATTTTTTATTTATATACAGGTCTTTCATATTTTTCATGGAAAACAACTAACATCCTGCATAATTAAAAAAAGAAAAGAAAAGAAAAAGGAACGGGGGGGGAATAAAGTTGTAAAACTGACAACCCTTCCCAGAAGGGGAGGAAAAAACAGAGAACAGTGATCATGATACTGCTGATGCTTTAAGAAGTGGAGGGAAAAATGCACAAAGAACTGACTCTGAAACTAATGCATATTTGCATATCCATGAAAATAAATGAGAACCAGAAGATCTCGAGGAAGTATTTAAGAGGAAGAATAAACATTTTAAGTTATTTGGTGAAAAGTTATATATTGGGCTGTGAAAAAATATACTTTCAGAGAACACCTGCATAAGTTTATAAGTATATGAACAGTTTTTCTTCAGTAATTAGCAAAACTGGTTTAAATTTCTTTTAACTGAGCTGTCAAAACCAACCTGTAGCTCAAGAATTCACACTGTATTCTATGCTTATCCCCTCTTGCTAGAATGTTTTTTCAGAACACAAAATACCTAGCATCTTGGGAAAACAACAGTCCCCTTATGAACCAGACCAGTATTTGGTAGCACTTACCAAAACCTAGAATAATTTACAGATGTGAGAATTCATCAGAAAAAGAAGGTAATTTTATTATGTTATTGTACTTCAAAAGATTATATAATTGGAAGGACTGTCTGTGAATAGACTTTGAGGAATTACTTCTACAGACAAGCAAAATGTATGCCTCAAACATTTAGTTCTTCTTGTCCTGTATTAGCAGAGGTGAAAAAATATGGCAAGAAAGAAGCCAAGACTCTAAGAATGAAGGCCATCTTGGAATCTTTTTTTTTTTCCCTAGCATACCTTGTTTGTCCTACAGAAAATGTGTATTGATTTCTTACTTTGATAATAATTTTTTATTAAAAAATCTTGCTTCTAAATTATTTTATTTATTGTACATGTGGCACAAATGGAAAAGAAATGGGAAAGTACATTCACCAAGATAGGACTTTAGAGGGAGAACTTTTGGCAGGGACAAGGGGTAGATCCTCCTCCTCTTAGATTGAAAAAATTTTGCAGAAAGCTTTATGTCTGACCTGAACTGGATTCAACAACATAAACACTTAATTATGTCCTGGATTTCCTGAGATCTTGGATAAATATATATTGGCAATAACAAAAAAAACTCACAGAAAGGGAAAAAGTTAGGATCTCAGAAAGCAGGGTATCCCTCCCCTTATATACAGGTAGGGCTTTCTAGAAGTCTATCCTATGGATAAATAGAGCACACACAAAAACAGACACCTCCCTCTGCCTTTCATAGTCCATTGGGTGTATGTGGCAAGAAGTTAGGGACTACCCTGTGCCTGCCACAGCCAGTTCCAGCCTGCTCAGCAATAAATCCATCACCGGCCAAAGCTGAACCAATCAGCAAAGCTGATGGCACCTCTGTGGAAACATTTAAAAATGGGAGAAGGGAACAAAAAGAAGTGAAAAACAACAGAGGAAACACCAAGGTCAGAATAGAAAGAGCTTCATAGCAGAGCAAACATTCCTGAAGGAACTGCAGTCTGCAGAGAACCCATGCCAGAGCAGATATTCCTGAAAGGACTACAGCTTGTAGAGAACCCATGCCAGAACAGAAAAAAAGTGACAAGGAATGAGCAGCAGAGAAGCTGCTATATGCTGACCATAACAACTTACACATACACACACTGCATCACTGAAGGGACTGAGTGTAACCTGCAGACATAAGGGGCAAGGGGAAGAGTTTGGAGTAAAGCAGAGGCTGGGAAAAGAGGAAGGAAAAGCATTTTCCTAAGTGTGTTCTCCATAAGTCTCTTAATGTTTATTTTAATTATGTTTCCCAATACTTGAATTAGTAATTTTATATCTATATATATATATGAATTGGCAATAAATTAAGCTTTTTCAAAAACTCACTCCTCCGGTGATTAAATTCCCTAAGTCAAGTCTGTTTTGCTCATGGCAGTTAATTGGCAAGTGATCTCCCTGTCTTTGTTTTGACCCACAAAACTTGCTCCTGTTCTTCCTATTTTCTCCCACCACATCCCTGCTTCATATTTAAACTTGCCCTACCCCCACCCAAACATACAGTCTCCCAGAATCGTGGTTAGAGGCCTCAGCATGACTGACAACTAGGATGTTTATTCACAGCAAAGAATCCTGTCCTAAGTCATTATCATTTAAAAATATACTTTTCATCCAACATTGACAGCTACATCTCTAGTCATATGAATTAAATTTGCCTCATCATCCTCTCAATACAAGCCAACACTGCTATAACTGAGGGTAGGAGTCAGTCAATCCCTCCCTCCCCCCCAACTTTAAACAAGTGAATTGTTAGTGATAAATAACATAGAGAATAGAAATTTTCAGTTTCCCTGAAGTTGCTGAATAGAGCTTAAAGACTAACTGGCAAAAAAAGATAAAAGGATGTAAAGGTATGCACACAGGATGATAAACATAGCTGGAACCAGTGGAGAACCAGATAGAGGCCTACAGTGGGTTTTTTTGCAAGTTACCTAACAAGAAGCAACAGTGCATGCCCAAAGAAAAAGTTCAAGGAAAGGTCACCTTTAATATCGAAGCATTCAGTGAATACAACTAACAGAGGCCCCTTTTGATGACCCTCCAGGACCATAAAAGGACTTCCAGTAGGAGTCAGATGCATGCAAATTAGTTCTAGGAAAGTGATGTTTATGTATCAGATAGGTGATATGCTGTAATGAATATGTATGATTATGATGGATAAATACTTTGTTGTAAAGCCTCATCGTACACATAGAATAAGGAGAGATCCTCTGTGTGTTCTACGCAGATAAAGAATGCCTGCTTTCTAATGCTTCAAATTGTGTTAGAAAGTTTATTCCGTCCGATTTCAGTATCATTAGGACAGCACATAAACCAGAAGAGAGGTTGCTTGCTCTCTGTCCTATTGCTGACACCTAACAGTAAAGTATGCTTATAAAATGGGGGGGGGAGGGACAGAGGACACACATAGAAGATCAAAAGAGATTTCATTCACAAATACTAGCAATAAAAATAAGCCAGTAGTCACCTGAGGCGCCCTCAGCAGTCAATGGACCAAGAGAGATTTCTATCTTGATTCCCTTCTAGAAAAAGCCTTTTCCTCAGTAGAGATGACTCTATGGGACCTGAGGGCAGCTTTTGTGAATGCTCCCCCTACTCACAAAATGTCAAGCAATAAGTACCCAATGATTTCCAATTTCCAAATATGTCAAACACCTGTGTATTCCCTAACTCCAAAAGCATTTAAGAGTGAGATTTTTGAAAAGTATTTGCACCACACAAGAGACAGAATTTTCTGTTAAGCTTTTTTTTGAAGACACTCCTGTCAGTGGATATTTTGACAGATCAGATATCCTATAACTGCAGTTCCACTCATGGCAAATCAACCATTAATGAAACCTTGTGTCTTCTTTCAACATTAAGACAGAGATCTTATGACTACCCAATATACAGGAGATTAAGGAACAGGATGGGCAAACAGCCATCCAAAATCATACAAATGTAGCTGTCTTTTGAGTACAAGATGTGTTAGACAACCTACATTTTCCAAGCCTTATTTTCATTATTTGTAGAATTCCTAGAAAATTTAAAGACAGTTTACTCTCCAAACATTTTACAATTCAAGTTGAAGACCAGATAAGTTACAGATATACAGAAGAACTAAAAAAAAATATTCATCGGTATGATGATGTCCATTAGCTAAGCATACCAGAGACCTAAGAACTGTACTGAATTTTAGTTGTTTGACACAGTATTTGAAAAAGGATAACAAGAAAACTTAACATAAATGTGTTATGAGCAAAATGCTTACTGATTTTTGGGGAATTTCAATCAATTTAATTTGTTGTCAATTAAAAACTTTTAATTACCAATTCTGTTACTGAAACAAACAAAAAGCCATGCTCATTCTCCCTCAGAAATCACAAAATAACAGAATGATTGAGGTTGGAAGGGACCTCCGAAGGTCATCTGGTTCAACCCCCCTGGCTCAAGCAGGGCCACCTAGCGCCAGTACTATGTCCAGACAGATTTTGAATATTTGCAAGTGTCACTGTTTTCCCCACGGACGAGTAGAGAAACGACACGAAGCCCAGGCTCAGGGATAAATGGATGGTGATTTAATGAATTCTCAGAAGACTTTTATATGTTAGTTCGCAAAGTGTATTAAGTGGCATAAGGTAATTGGTTTTTGCCATCCACCCCCTAAGGGGATTGGTCAAGTTCTAAGACACACATCTCTGAGTGTTTTTCTAGTTAGAACCATAACAATTCTACCCAAACAATCTGCAGCTGCAAGAAGTTTACAAAACGGTAACATTGTTTTGTCTTACTTGCATGGGAAAGACAGAACTCACAAAATGCTGCAGAAAGCCGGAAAATCTCTCTGCTAAAGCTTTTCAGTGTCCACATCCAAGGACAGAGACTCCACCATCTCTCTGGGCAACCTGTCCCAGTGCTCGGTCACCCTCACAGTAAAGAAGTGTTTTCTAATGTTCAGATGGAATCTCCTGTGTTTCACTGTGTGCCCATTCCCTCTGATCCTGTCCCTGTGTACCACTGGAAAGAGTCTGGCTCCATTTCAGCCTCTCTTCAGGTATTTATAGATAATAAGATTCTACCCGAGCCTTTTTTTCTTCAGGCTAAACATTCCCAGCTCTCTCAGCCTTTCCTCAGATGTGAGATGCTCTAGTCCCTTAATCATCTTAGTCGCCCTTCACTGGATTCTGTCCAGTATGTCCATATCTCTCCTGTACTCTGGAGCCCAGAACTGGACATGGTACTCCGTGTGCGACCTCACCAGTGCTTAATATAAGGGAAGGATCATCTCCCTTGACCTGCTGGCAATACTTTGCCTAACGCAGCCAAGCATAACATCAGGCTTCTTTGCCACAAGGGCACATTGCTGGCTCATGTTCAACCTGGTGCTCACCAGGATCTCCAGGTCCTTTTCTGCAAAGCTGCTTTCCAGATGGGTGGCTCCCAGCATGTACTGGTACATGAGGTTGTTCCTCAGGGGCAGAACTTGACACTTCCCTTTGGTGATTTTCATGAGGTTTTTGTCAGCCCATTTCTCCTGCCTGTCCAGGTCCCTCTGGATGGCAGCACAACCCTCTGGTATATCAGTCACTCCCTCCCTTGTTGAGGGCACACTCTGCCCCATCCATCGAGACCATTAATGAAGATGTTAAAAAGGACTGGATCCAGTATTGACCCCTGGGCTACACCACTAGCTACTGGCCTCCAACTAGACTTTGTGCTACTGAGCACCACTCTCTGGGTCCAGCCATTCAGACAGCTTTTGATCCACTTCATCATCCCTTGCCTCTGAAAAATCTCTCCTTCCCTCTGTTCTTTCTCCAATCCCATCACCACACATAAAAGTCTCTTTTATGGGGCAACAGGCAGCTCAGGAAATTTGGGTCAGTGTGTGGTGGTTCCTGTACTGGCAGCGGTCCCTTTAGAGTCAGGCCTCTCAGCTCCTGCTCAGACTACCACTTGAGCTCCTGCTCTCTTCCTGTTCCAGCATGGTCTTCTGTCTCCTCTTTCTTCTGCTCTGTTGTTATTTCTTTTCTTCCTTTTTTTCAGCATTTACTACCCTTCCTTGCTTTATTTTCACAGAGGCACCACAAAGTTTACTGATTGGCTCATCTTTGACCTGCAATGGGGTTGCTGATGAGCTGTCTGGAACCAACTCTAACTAGTACAGGGCAGTCAACAAGTTTCTCCCACAGAAGTCACTTGTGAAGCCACACTCTGCTCTCCCCCCACACCTCAACCTTGCCAATTATACCCAATTAAAGAAATGTCACAAGAGAACTATTCTAGAACATGCTTTCTTCTATGCTGCTGGGAAATTCCAGATTTAAAAATCTCAACAGCAAGCTTGAAATTATACAGTGCAGTTAAGTTACCTTTTTTGAACACACTAGGGAAGAATTTCTAATAAAGAAAATACATACTAAACTAGGAAACTGTGTTGTGAAAATTATTGTTTAATCTTAACACATACCAGACCGGAAATGTGATGTTTGATATGTCTTTCAGTTGTGCTTCTTGGAGTAAGAGGTCATGATCCAGTAAAGCTCATTTTTACATTTAAATGGGATTAATACAGGTTCAGAAAAAAAAGAAAAGAGTAGTCTATATTTTTGAAAGGGGGGTCAACTTAAGGTGTAGATAGGTGAAGGTTTTTTTTCAGAAATTAGCATAATGGCAGCTTAGTATGCTTTAGATCAAGTCAGTGAACACTACTGAAAATGTCAAGCTTACTTCTTCATTTTAGAAGTGACTGGCAACATCTGGGCAAAGCAATATCACCTTAAGAAGTAGCACCGGTGGTAGACATCAGTTTGCTAGGTAAGGTTATACTTTACAACCTAGTCACCATAGTAATCTTAAAACAGAATAGTTACCCATGTTCCCTATATTCATTACTTGTTCTGACCTAATAGTAATGTGGGGAAAACAAAAAAACCCACCAAGCAATACAGTGGATAGAATTAAAAAGCCTTTGAGGTACACATTCAGAGGGAATTATCATCTTAATAGGCTATACCCAAAGTTGCATAGGGAACTTGGTATTCAGGACTACCTCTGAACCACTAGGAAGACTCTGAAAACAGAAGGATGAGAGATCAACCAGTGACCTTAAACATTAACAATATATTTTATTGGAGCACTTTTATCCTAAAGCATTTCCAAACTTGCAGATACAAGCAGTCTTAAACTTAAGCAAACAGATAGGCTCCCCAGAACTCTGACACTAAAACAAGCCAAAAACTCCAGAAAGGAACATTAAGACTAGCCAGGTTACCATACACCACTGATCACTCCCAGAAAATGGAACTGCAGGGATTGAATCCAAAGCACTTCAATTAAAGTAGCTGGCACTGTTAATACAAGGGGACTATCAGCTACACAATGGTCAAAGAATAGGAAAACATTCTCCTCAACCTCTCAAATAGTCAAATCAATTCACCTCCTACATTTCTGTGTGTCATCACCAAATTCACATTTTAGATTAAAACAGAAAGTTAAATCCAACCACTGTCACATGAAAAAAAGTAATAAGTACTGTATATTATTCAATTAAATAATTTCACCATTACTTGAAAATTACTTTAGCAATGCCAGGCCCATTTTACACCGTTCATAGATAAAATACAAATTAGTTAACTAATGTTTTAATTAGTTAATGATCGTTAGAGTAACTGAGTGCTGCACAAATTCACCAACATATCAAGTTACAGACTTTGGCTCAGACTTTTCCATCTAGAAATATTACAACTGGCTTGGGAGCCATGACATGAATACATATTTCAAAATGCAATTTGGATTATTCCACTCAAGTTTTACATTGTGGTAAACTCGATCCTATAATTTATTGTCTCCTCCAGTTAATCAACACTTGTTAATGGTGAGGGAAAAAGCGGGGGGGGGGAAATTAAATAACTTATTAATATATGATACTTAATTCTAGCATTAAAATGCAATAACTACTTCTATCTCAATAAGAACAATGATTATGCTATGCCAGCGCTCCTCCACTGGAAGCTTCCAAAGCAAAGTAGCAAAAACAAACAAACAAAAAGTTAGGACATTTAGGTCACTGCTCTGATAGAAGCCATGGCTATCAATAGGCTCATACTTTGAATAAAGACTGAGTTTTTAAATATAATCTTTGAAAATGAAACACTGACTATGAGTTACAGTAACACATATATTTAGAAAGCAATAGCATCACATCCTTTGCACCTTGGGTACTCATCCTTAAAACCTAGATATGCTGTTCCCCAGCAGATCATTTTAGGTCTGCCCAAGACATTAAAATGTTATTTTGGCTTTATGCCATTAAAAAACCCCAACAACCCAATAAAATATATGTTATTTTCTTTGAAGTCAGAAGGGAGTACTCTGAATAAATGTGGTTGGGAGGTGCTGAACTGAACATTTATCTTGTGTTAGAAGTCAGAAATATGCTGTTATGTAGTTCAGTATCACACTTCAGTTCACAATGCCATGCCTTTTTACTTTTTAAGAAAAAATGTTCCTTTTAACAACAAAAACAACACACTTCTGTTTATACTATTGTCATCACAAGGGCAAATAATTCTGTGACAGAAAACTAGCAACACAAAGAGACCTGGCAAGTGTTAATTCCAGTTTTATATCTTGTGATCTGTGAGCTATTTAAGATATTGACAAGGAGATACAGAGAAAGCCAAGAATACCTATGCTATGTTTTTTCACTACACAATGCCTATTCTAACATAAGTAGCTCAGGTTTTTTTAATAAGACTGTGCCAAGTTGATATCTTATACTGAGCTACATCCCAAAATGAAAGAAATTACTAGATCATTTTGCAAGCATAATACAGCATTTCATCTCTGCCAGCACTTTGGTGCACCAGCCCCCTCCCCCCAAAGAGATACGCGCATTCCAACCGAGCCTCTCTCAGCAAGGCTCAGCCAATTCTCCCCCTCCGTCCAGGCCTTGCTAAGTTCCCAAACCCCCTCTAATTTTAGGTTTGGATTTTGTTGTAAACGGCAAAACGAAAGGAGAAAGCCTCCAAAGCGATGATCCTTACCCTTGAAATCCCGCCATGGGCGCAATAAGGAGGGTGAATTCTTTTTTTTTTTAATGGGAGATGAATGAGAAGAAACAAAAGACTAAATGGAGAAGAGGATAAGCAGTGGAGACAGAGCGAGAAAGAGGAGAGCCCGGTGAAGGAGCAGGGCGAACGTCAGCCATGTTGTGTGTGTTAGTCCAGTATTTACAAACCTGCAGCTGCAGCAGCGTTTTGAGTCTGGAAGAGAGGGGAAAGAAGGGAGGGGGAAAGAAAGGAGAGGAGGGAGGAGAGAGAGGGAATCGAGGAGGGAGGAGAGAGAGGGAATCAAAGGGAGGAGGGGAAAGTGGCGACAGCAGCAGACAAAGGAACCCAGAAAAGCGCGAGCAAAGCGCGCGCATACGTACACACACTCTGGGTGTCCCAGACAGAAGCGGTGGCGTGTGCAACTCCAGTGCTGCCAGCCCGACGCGTTAGCAACTTTCGCAGCTCCAGCCTTTGGCTACTGAGGCACGGCCGAGCCCGGCCACCACCCTCACATCCCCTTCACCACATTTTCTCATGAGGGGAGCGAATAGAAGACAGGTCAGAGATACATGCCTCCTTCAACGTGCACTCTGCTGGGAGCCCCTTAGCGGGCCCCAGCCCACAGTACAATAGATCCACAGAAAGGAAGGGGGAATGTGCAGCTGCGACGCCTTCTCTCCAGCAACGGACGCGATGTGGGCGGGGTAGATACCGGGAGGGGCCATGCCAAACGAGGGCAGCAGTCCCCCGGAGCCCAAAAGAGTGGTGGTTGCCAAGGAGTCGGGGCGCTACGTGGGAAGGGAGCCCGAGGGCCCCCACTCTCTCCCGCCTCCCGCGGCTTCCAGGCGGGCTGCTGAGGCAGACAGTGAGGAAGAAAGGGTTAACAGAGACGGAACACCGCAAGTATATAAATAACGTCAGCCGCAGGGGTGGAGGAGGGGAGGGAAAGCTAGGAACAGCGGCTCCCTCCGGTTCTACCCGGTCCTAGGCTGCGCTTTTCTTTCCCTTCCCCCTTCCCCCGCATTCACTACTCACCTGCTGGGGGGATGGGCGCCTGGGAGTGCCAGGAGGATGGTCTAGAAGCGTTAGCACTGCAGCTGCAGCAGTCCTCTTGTCTCACTAGGCCACTCAGATTCTCTGCGGCAGCAGTATAGGGAGCTGCTCCTCTTGTTTCGTTTGTCCCACTCCGCAGTCACCACTGCTGCCTCCAATTCGCCTCTGCTAC
Source organism: Lycocorax pyrrhopterus obiensis (assembly GCA_014706295.1). Classification (NCBI taxonomy): domain Eukaryota; kingdom Metazoa; phylum Chordata; class Aves; order Passeriformes; family Paradisaeidae; genus Lycocorax; species Lycocorax pyrrhopterus. The sequence continues at coordinate 17,164,880 of JACSVZ010000030.1, forward strand.
ATTTGGATCCTCCTCTCCGGACACGAACTCTACCACCAGGATAGAGGCCTCCTCACCTTCCTGCCAAATAGTGAGCTACCCGCATCGAGACGTTCAAAACACGGGACCGGACACCGCCCTCTTCCCCTCCACCAACACGCAGGCGCACTGCAAATTCCGAACTGCGACAGGAGCGCAGGAAGCAATCCTCCACCTAGTCCACCGCTACTCGTTACCGCGCAGGCGCTTCTTTTCCTCCACTGCCGTCTCTCGGCGCTCCGTCGAGGAGAGTGGCGTCGTAGCGGAGAGTGGTGTGGGCTTGACCCCAGTTGGCTGTCTGTTAGCCCTTCTCCAAATTCAGGCCACTAGGCCCTGGGGCGGTGAATGTCCGTCTTTCCCCTCCCATCCGCCCACCCACCGCGGTGGATCTAGTGCTGCCTCGTGAAGTGGCCACAGTGCTTTATGGCAGCGGTACCGCTTCCTTAAACAGGTCTTGGGAGCCAGTGGCTGTACACTGCCCTCTCGCCATCATAGGAAAGAAAATGTGTAAGCCATCATAAGAAAGAAAAATCAGCTATGGATATCCTGTGTTACAAATTTGGCCCGTGGCGACTGAGGAGAGAGGCTAGAACGCAAAGCATAGAATTACAAAGGTATGTATTTATTCATGTGCATGAGATGTCTCAGCCAAACAAGGGATTTTTAGGGGGTTTATACCTTATGCGACAAGGGTATGATATGAATCATCCACCTACTAATGCAGATTTCTAATTGTCTGATCATAAACGTGGTACAGCATAGCAACATACATTACAAAAATGTATTTTGTAGGTAGTGCAGTATAATTATCTGTCAGCATCCTTGTGATTTATCTGTTAATCTAGATGTTTCCATCATTAACTTCTGCAAATTTATTAGGCATCAGCAATTTATCTTTCTTTTAGATATGGATCCTTTGGATAAGAAACCTCTGTTCTTGTAAAAATTAATTTAGTTGATCACTTGCCCTCAGTAGGGGTCTTGGGTCTCCAGATAATGATTCAGCAATTATACACTAATAATGTTCTTAGCTCCTATTGACTGTGTGGTCTCAATAATTTATATAATGCCTACTAGAAATGAAAATATTTGACCAGGTGCCTTTGGACCTTCAAAGCCAGTAAGGAGGGGAGTAGTCAGCATGGTGCCCAAAAACCTGGAGGCCAATAGGGAAGGGGAGAAGTCAGCCTGATGCGAAGGACCTTCAAGACCTGATGAGGAGGCAAAAAGGGACCGATACTTGACCAGCTCAGTCACAGAGAATGGCAATTTACCTTATAAAATGGCATTAGTTATGCTAACCACATTACCAGAGATCAGGAGCAGGAGGTACCAGTTGCAGCTGTACATAAACTTCCTAGCCTTTTTGGATGCTTTGAAGTACCACCTGGTTTGGTTAGGAATAAAATGGCTGAAGTCTTACAGAACCTTTGAATGTTATTGAGTAGCTTTGCATGAGAACCAGGTTCCCTCTGGTCCCAGAAAATTTTGCTTTCTTGATATCCTTCCAAACTAAAGAGAAACAGCCTTAGCTGATTTAAAAAAACCACAGCCCTCTTGATTTGATGGGAGAATCAAGAACCCTCAGAAATCAAGTGGCTAGATCTTTGCTTGATCTGAATTTGAAGGAGGAATGTCTTGATTCTGATCTTGATCTTCAATTAATATCTTTAAATGCAAATACCACTTTTGCTTTAATGTAACTTTAAAGAAGCAATTATCTGTTTGAGATAACTATCTGGCTACCTAGCTAATTTCTCTTTTTCAAGCAAGCTACTGTAGAGCTATCACAGGAATTATATTAAGTCAACAGAAACAGAAGCCTCCTTCCAATGTGTTTCCTTTCTGACATGGTTACAACTGATTAAATTTATTATGTCAGCAGGAACCAACCTATCTTTTAGCAACTTGAATAAAACATAAATAAGTTTCAAATTCAGGTGATGTAAATTAAATAAATAGAATAGTTCCAGTTGGAAGAGACCTACAATGATCATCTAGTCAACTGTGTGACTATTTCAGGAAAATTTGCCTTCTTTAAGTGAATTCTTGCATACTACAGGAAGTAGTGAATAAAGCCAATCTTTTAAGATAAATGCTCCAATTACTACTAAATTAAAAGTCAACTGTATCAGATATTATTTCCTTCTGCTAGCAGTGACTTCTGGAAAACATATTTAACTTCTAGGAACAGGCTTGTAACAAAGCAGCCTTATTTAGAATTGGAAAAAAGATGGACAAACATATTTAAAAGAAATAGTACTTCAATTTGAGCAAAATCTGAAAACTGAGGTTTAAGAGGTTGGATGAGTTCAGTCTCCAGTTTATTAGGCTAGATGAATTTAACTCAGTAAAAAAGGTTTTCAAAATGCAACAATTAATAATAGAGAGTTGGTGGGTTTGCTGTAAAAATATATAACATATAGGTCCAGATTTTAATCCTCAAGATTTGGTCGATATGGGAAAGTTTTAGTGCCTTCCCTTCCCAAATTTCAGTATCAATCCATGATTAGTTTTTTACTTTTACCAGTTGTATTGGGTCTGGCTGAGCTGGAGTTCATTTTCCCATAGCAGCTCTCGCAGTGCTGTGCTTTGCATTGGGAGCTGGAAAGGTGTTGAGAACACACCAGTGTTTTGGCTACTGCTGAGCAGCGCTAGCACAGCATCAGCGCTGTCTCTCAACATTCCACCCCCCATCAGTAGGCTGGGAGTGGGCAAGATCCTGGGAGGGGACAACCAGGCCAGCTGACCCAAATTAACCAAAGGTATATTCCATACCATATTGACGCTTTACCGTGCCTTAATTATGTCTCCCCGGATGGAGGAGTTTCCAGAGCCCTTGCCTGGGCTCTGCAGACGAACGGGACTTTTCCACGCTTTTGGTCTCAGATAGTTGTTTATTAAGTCTTATCAGAGGAGCTCAGCCAGAGAGATGTGACTCCCCTTAGGAAGCGTGAAGGAGAAGCCAAGTTATCAAGATAACACTGTTCTTTTAAAGGTAAATTACCCAATGAAATCCCGAAACGAAAGATATTTTTACTTTTCTACCAATGTTCAATAAATCGTTCTGTCACATGAAAGGAACTGTGGCATTTTTCACCCAATCATCTCAATCCACTTTTGCCGCAGAATATGGAGTGAAGAAAGAAGAAGGCCTAAAACAACAACAATCCTCCATTTTGAAGGTTTTGCTTCTTATCTATTTTGCTATATTAACAAACCCAACACCTCTAAATTTTCACCCTGTGACAATCTTATGTAATGTTCTATCACCTAATTCACACCAGTGTAGATTCTGCTTCTTCCCAGAGGGTAGGTAATTTTCTCCATGGACAAAGGTCAAAGACAGGGTGTCCAGGGGGGTAGAACTCTTCAAAACAGGCAGAGAAATATTCCCTGCACTTTGGACTCCAACATCTCCCCCTTCTGTTTGAACCAAAAACACCTCTTTGACAGCTTTGTCCATGGTTCGTCTGGCACAGTGAAGCGTACATGGAACAAATACTAAAAGAGTAACAACAACAATTAACACATACACACCTATCTTCCAAATTTTTCTCCATAAGGGTGTAAGGTCAAACCAATTGAACAGATGGTTCAACAAAGATCCATTTTCTTCTCCGAGTTTAGCGATTCCATCCTCTAACTGCCGTATACTTTCATGGATGGATTTCGAATGATCCGACAAATTCATACAACACATACCTTCAAATTCTTCACATCCATGTCCATGCGCTAATAGAAGATAATCAATTGCTGCTCTGTTCTGTAGAGTCGCTTGTCTCATACTTTGAACATCAGTTAACGTCGCTCAGTGCGAGAGAGACAGCATGGGAATTCTTACTTAGCCAGCAGCCTAATTGATCTAATTGTCTCAAGGCTGCTCCTGCAGCAGCACCAGGTAGAAGAAGAGCTGCAGTAAACCTTTGCCCAAAATTTCAAGCTGTACATTTGTCATTACAATCAGATTTATATTGTTCAACAAATCTTTTTTCCCTATGTTTATGTTCTTTTATCATGTTTGCATCAGGCGTTTGCAAGGAAAGTTTCCCAATGCTGCATGGACCACCTTTGACATTTGAGGAGATCGCAGGCTAAATTCTGTCCCCACAAATGAGAAGCATCTCTTGTGGCAATTGCAATGGATCCTGGTTGAACAATGCATTCATCTTTACTGTTGAATTGCACCAAGATGTTGCATTTTTATATATTTTGTGATTTGGAGTGACATCTGTTACTTTGTCTTTATTTTGTTTCAACCCTGGAGAACTGAATATCACACAAAACTTCATCTTTGCTGAACCAAGAATTTCCAGTTCCTGAGGTTCGTAAGGAGCTTCAGGAAGGGATTTGGTCCAAGCATCCAAGCTTTCCACTTGATTCAAACTGGACTGTGAAAGCTTTAGATGAGCATGTTTGGAAGGTAGCCATTTGTCTCCTGGCAAACCAACCAGACATGTTGAAAATGGTTTCTTTGGCCTTGAGTGAGTTAGACAAATGGTGTCTAGCCCTGATGCATTGGCCAAAGTTTCCCAAACATTTTCTTTTGGTTGTCTCACTGGGAAAACTACATTGCTTAAGGCAACCAGTGAGATGAGGCACAAGTATAATACCTGATTGAGCTTCATGTTCAACAGCTTTATCTCACACAGGAATCTTTGATCTGCAACACAATCTATACAGCACTTTTACATACAAGATTGACACCATTAACTTTCTCCACACTTTTGTATAAAACTCAGTCCATAGTTCTTGCACATAAGGATGACCGATGTCTGTGGCATCAGCAGCAGTGTTGACACTGATTCACGTTTGCGTGCTCGCTTCCTTGTTCGCAGAGTTGATTCCTGCTTGTTTCTGGACTCGATAAGGTTTCACGTTTTTTGCTGGAATCCACTTCGTTCCGGCACCTGTTGAGACACAAGCATACCCTTTGCCCCAAGTTATTAGTTGAAATGCAAATTTAAAACATACAAAGCTTTGTTCAATCGTATCTGAGGCATAGACTCTGCTTCCCCCTTTTCTGTCTGTCTAAAAGGGATTTTAAGGTGTGGTGTGTTCTTTCAATGATGATTTGGCCTGTAGAAGAATTAGGAATGCCAAATGTGTGACAAACACCCCAATTTTTCAGAAATGTGTCAAGGGTTCGTCCTCTATAAGTTGGACCATTGTCTGTTTTAATTTCTTGAGGAATGCCCAATGATGCAAATGCTTGCAAAAGATGCCGACATGCATCTTTCGCTGTTTCGCCTGTGTGAAGGGAAGCAAAGACTGCACCTGAAAAAGTGTCCACAGAAACATGAATATTTTTAAATCTCCCAAAAGATGGGTTTTTTGTAACACCTGTCTGCCATAACTGCAGACTTTGCAATCCTCTTGGATTGACTGCTCCTGTGGATACAGAGGGTTGCACAAGCTGACAGTCCGGACAAGCACTAATGATGGCTTTCGCTTGATCTTTGGAAATGCGAAATGTCCACATCAGTGCTTGTGCGTTCTGATGAAAAAATGCATGACTCTGTTTTGCTTGTTCAAAAATGTTTGGCAAAGTGTTTGAAATGACCATGGTCAATTTATCTGCTTGTACATTTCCTTTTGCCAAAAATCCTAGAAGAGAAAAATGTGTTCTGATGTGAGAAACATCAAATGAATCCTGTGGCCATCACTTCTGTGGAGTTATGTTGTTGTAGATCTGGACGAAGCACTGCTAAAGTTTTTAAAAGTTTTTCGTCTTGCGCTTGAAGAATTTTTCTGATTTCTTGTCCTAAAATGCTTGCTTGGAGTGTTGCAACATGCTGAGGTGTGCCCACCTTGCTGCATGCTTCTATCATTTCAGCTGTGGTCGGGTGGCCAGTCATGGCACTGATTATACGTTTGCAATAGGTGTTTGCGTTCGCAAATGCAAGACTTCGTAGTAGATGTGGTTTTGCTGCTTCCTCACTGACTTGTCTGTCCACAGCTTGTGTGAGACGATCGACAAATGAAGTGAAAGTTTCAGCAGGACCTTGCTTTACTTCTGTGTAAACATCTTCTGGAGTTCCGGTTGGTGGAATTTGTAAAACTGCCTTTTGTGCTGCTTCTTTAATGTCTGCAAGCACATCTCGAGGCAAGAACACTACTTGATCTTCTGGTATGTCATGAGGTTCGTCACCAGCTAATTGTGGCAATGTGAGAGCTGCATGTGGTCCTCCTGCGTATTTTCGCCTCAGCTCTTGAAGTGCTCTTCTCCATCTTACATCCCATAGAAAGAGTTGTGCATCTGTAAAAATTGTTGAGGCAGTACTTCTACAGTCGAAAGGTACCATATCATAGTTGCTGAATGTGCCTCTTAAAAGTTGTTTGAAGTATGGACTTCCCAATCCATGGTTTTTCACTGCCTTCATTAGATCTTTAATGATTTGATGATCCATGGGTCTCCAGACAGGAAGGTTTTGTTTGGAATATGTAACTGGCATTACAATGCTATCTGTGTCTACCATGTTAAAATCTCTCTCATTGAGTCCTTTTTTCCTAATGCTTGACCAGTCTGTTATAACAGACTTATCTCTTGAAATATATCTGTCAGATGGGACCAAGTCCATAACAGCATTCTGTGGACTTGCAACTTGAGAGGATGCAGTTCCTTCTTGACCGAAGAATCCATGCATTCCATCCTCACCTCCCCCTCTTGTTTGAGGAATAGGGAAGGTAATTTGTGGCTGTGCACTGAAAGGAAATGCGGCATTTTTCACCCAATCATCTCAATCCACTTTTGCCGCAGAATATGGAGTAAAGAAAGAAGAAGGCCTAAAACAACAACAATCCTCCATTTTGAAGGTTTTGCTTCTTATCTATTTTGCTATATTAACAAACCCAACACCTCTAAATTTTCACCCTGTGACAATCTTACATAATGTTCTATCACCTAATTCACACCGGTGTAGATTCTGCTTCTTCCCAGAGGGTAGGTAATTTTCTCCATGGACAAAGGTCAAAGACAGGGTGTCCAGGGGGGTAGAACTCTTCAAAACAGGCAGAGAAATATTCCCTGCACTTTGGACTCCAACACCATATGACGTAAGCTCAGATATAAAAGCTAAGGGAGGGAAAAGGAATGGGGGGGGTGGGGGACACGCATTTGTTATTTTACAGTGTTTGCCTTCTGGAGCAACTGCTACACATGCTGAAGTCCTGCTTCCCAGGAAGTGGTTGGACATCACTATCTGATGGGAAGTCGAGAATAAACTTTTTTTCCTCTTTGCTAATGCATGTGCAATTTTTCACTTTTTGTTTTAGTTAACTGTTTTATCTCCACCTACTAGTTGTTTTCCATCTTATTTTCACTCCCCTGTCCTGCTGGGAAGGGGAGTGATAGAGTGGCTTGGTGGGCACCTGGTGTCCAGCCAAGGTCAACGCACTAGACCAGCGTAGTTACATTGATTTTTGTGAATAAATGATCCCTACTATGTTTCAAAGAATGATAAACCACTGAAAGGAAAAAAGCAAGTCTAATAAATGTCCCTGGAGGGAAAAGTCACTGATAGTAGTCAGAAATCCCTTTGAAACAGATATGACTTACTGTTATTTGAGACCAATTCTTCAACAGACTGTCTGGTCACAGTAAGACAATACTAAATGAATCATACTCCTGTTGCAGATATTTAAGCCCTTCTCCCACTCCTCACTTGTGTCTTCAGTTCTCCATTACACAGATGCAGTACTCCTCAGGCTTTTGGTAGACAATGTATAGTATTTTTCCCCCTAAATAATTACATTTAGGTAGAGAAAATCTCTATGATAGTCAAAGAAGTCCAAACTGTACCTCTTATTTCCTCTTTATTTTCTTTATATGGACTTTGAAGCATAAAAGGCTTGATGAGCAACTTAATTTGCAAATACTGTTAAGAGATGTTAGGAGTCTGGCAACCTCCTCCAGCCACTTCAGCCCAGGACTCCCTCCTGCCCAGTTGCTTAAGCCCAGCCCAGTATCCTGGGCACTCGGAGTCTCTGCCCAGGTTGAGGGACTCAGCTGTCACTTATCTGTTTGCAGGTTCAACCAGTAGCAAAGCTGAACATGTTTCCCAGAAACACAGAGAGCACACTGACATGGCTGGTTATACAGACTGCCCCAGACAAGGTGCTGCCTTCAACAGCACCTAACATACAGGACCTGCATAAAACATAAAAATAGACAGCCAAGCCCCCTTTCTCCTCTGGCTGGTAGAGATAAAAAGTCACTAGTGAAAGTGCACACACATGTTTGAGGATCCCTCAAGTACTGTCATGGACCCTCTGGTAGCCCTACCCCAATCCCGGAGCCTCTTACTTGCTTCATGGATGCCTACTCAGGCTAATTGAGCTTGATGCTGGATAGCAAACATGAATGTGCTCACAAGCTCATCCCCCAGGCACTCTACATTGACAAGTCCCCATGGGCATACCAGCATTAACCCTTGCCTGCCCAATGCCACAGCCCAGACCCAAGACCCCTCTGCTACTTGCTGGCAAGTACAGCTTGAAGTTTGCTAGTGAATATGCTTGCACATGCATACCCACACAGCTGGTTTGGGGAAGATACAGACACTCCACTTCCCCCTGACCCTCAGCAGCCAGATCTAGGCATGCAAGCTGTGACCTGCTGTCCTGCTTCAGCTATTGGCATTGAGCCTCTCACTCACCTCACTGATGCTGGTTCCCCCCAATATCTGGCTTTCAGGACACATGCTGTTCCCCACCCAGTGGCTGAAGGTAGAAGACCCCCACTCATTCCAGTAGCTGATGCTGACCCCCCCCCCGCCACTCCAGTAGCTGACACTACTGGCTGTGGGGCACCTATACCCCCAGTCTGACTCTAGTAGCCAACAGCTCTGGTGGCTGGTGAGCCTATGATACAAGGGACAAAGGGAGTCCACTGGTGGGACAGTCCCTAGTACCAAAGATTCCTCCCCAGGTTAGGGTGAGAAAAGAAGCTTCTCCCAGGATGCTTTGCCCTGCTATGTTAATGTACTCCAGTTCTGCTTCCCTGGTTGGCTGTTGGCCTCCCCGCCCCCTTGTTACCTTATATGTCCCATGCCCTAGAAGGTTCTCCACTCCAAGTTCCCCCCATTGGCCCTTGCCCCTCGCCACTCCCCAGAGTTTCCCCATTGGCTCCCATTCCCTAGTCCTGCCTGTGTACCGCCCCCATGCCCTCAGATCATTGGTCCCTGATGCTCGATCCGCTCCTGTACTTAAACCTGGACCCTCCATTGTTGTCTTCATCCCTGGAACCCTTCACGCGTGTGGCTGCAATAAACCTCATCCGTGGAACCCCATACGAGCACCCTTCCTGGCTCTTTGTCATCGATCTATTCCTGGAGCTATCCGTGTGTGTGTGCGTGCACGTGTGTGTGAGTGTGCGGTGGTCCTGCCAAGCGGCTTCGCTAAGGAGATGCTTTTAGGAAGGTCGCAGCACCTCGCGCTCCAACAAGCCCAGGCGCCTGGCTAGTGACAGAGTGGTGCCTGAACAGGGACCTCGTCGGAGCTTCCCTGAAAGTGTCTCCAGCGGCTTTTTGCTGCTGGAAGCAAGCCACTTTTGATGCAGCCGTTTCCCCGGAGAGAGCGCTGAGTTTTATCAAGGCGATCCGAGGGGCGACCAACAACCTTCTCAGGAAAGAGAAGACTGGTCGGGGATCGACGAACCATCCCGAGAATTTCAGTTGACCCTTTGGTGAGTGTATTTCGGGTCACTTTTTATCCTTTTCATTCTTCTCTTTTGTCTCGAGTGTTGGGAAGAGCGCGGAGATGGGGGCTTTAACCCACATCCAGCGGGAAGCCTTTCTCCAAGTTTTGAGAGCCCTTGTTTGGGGGAATTTTCATTTTTCAAAGGAAGATTTAATGCGTTTTGTTCATTGGTTGTTTAAGCAGTTTAGGGGAGATTTAAAGCGTCTTGTTCCTTGGTTGTTTGTGTTGGGAAAAATTTATTAGTTTTACAGGCTAGTTAGAAAGCTGTTGAGAGTGTTGGGGATCATTCGGGGAAAAACCCTTTCACTGCTTTCCTCTCCTAGCGTCCCTGCCCCCTCTCCCCTGCCTCAGGAGAGATCAGGAGACGGATCCCGCCCAAGGGCACAGGATTGCTACCGTCTTCCTGATGTCTCCCGGTCTCCTCTGTTTCCTTCCCAGGACAGTAGTGGCCATGCTGTCCTAGGCTCTTCCCTAACCCTCCTGCCTATGCCCACCTACCCAGTTCTGCCACTCCCGGTTATCTCCCAAGATGGCGCCAGCAACGTGGCCAGCCCCATCTTGTCTTCTCCCTCTCCAAGTTTTCCCGCCCTCACCCCAGCCGCACAAAATGGCGCCGGTCATGTGGCGGCAGCCATTTCACAAACTCGCGACCCCCCTCTGCCCTTCTCCTCCCTTGTGTCAATGGGCGTGTTTGCATCGGGACCCCCCCCCTCCACCAGGAGTCCCCTTCCAGCTGCTGACCCCGCCTCTCCTTCCTGTGTTCCCACCCCCTCCATCGGTGGCTCCGCCCCTGGGAACCAACCCACTCCCAGTTCCCACACTATTGGGACCGGAAGTGGGCGCGGTGGCAACCGGAAGGACGCCATCTTGCTGTCCACTGCTGCACCACACCAGGCGGCTCTGGTTTGCCAACAACTCCGCACCCCTGCCAGGCACTCTCCCTCCTCTTCGGAGGAGAGCAGTGACTCCTCAGATTCCGACGCTGAGTCTGAGGATCACTGGGCTGGGGTGAGGAAGTGGGCAGCCAGGGACGGTAACTGGGAGCTGGCAAATAAGATTGCGCCATATACCGCCCCAGTTATTTATAAGAGGGGCAGGAGAAATACCCACTGGGAACCCATTCCTTACCAACAGTTAAAAGAGCTATGCAAGGCCTGCAAGGAATATGGCCGGGGGTCGCCGTACTTTAAGAATCTGCTCCAGGTTACCGTCTCCGCGCATACCCTAGTACCCCATGACATTAAAAACATCATGTCGTGCCTCCTCTCTCCCGTGGAATATATGCTTTGGGAGAGAACTTGGAAGAAACAGTTAAAGGGGCTCATATAATCTTACAGAGGAGATGGCGCTAGGGCTCATTTAAACATCGAGCGCCTGAGCAGAGAAGGTAACTTTGAGCGCCCACAAGACCAGGCCCAAGACCTCCGCGAGGCTGTCCTTAGAGACATTAAAAAAGCAGCGGAAGCAGCGCTGCTTCAAACACCTGATGATGCCACTCCCACCCTGAACTTTTCGTATGTTAGACAAGGCACAGAGGAGTCTTTTATTAAATTTATTGACCGTCTAAAGGGTTCAGTTGAGAGGCAGGTTGAGAACGCAGAGGTCCGCAGGGAACTGCTGCAGAACTTGGCTATGGCCAATGCAAATACAGAGTGTAAAAAGATTTTAAGGGCCCTCCCTCTCGACCCTGAGCCTACAATAGACCAGATGATTGAGGCCTGGGCCAAATTAACATCCACTGAACACACAATAGCAATGGCGGTATCAAAAGGGGTGGCTGAAGCCTTGGTGGCATCACCCAAGGAAGAACAAAGATGCTTTAATTGTGGGGAATTTGGACACTTTATTAAGGACTGCCAGGAACATCGTGTGGCCAAGGACTTTCACCGACCTTTGGGGTGCCCACGATCAGATTGCCCGACTTGTCAACACCACCACCAGCGCCACTCGGGAAATGGCCAGCAGAGTGCAGGACCGCCCCGCGCTTATACACCAAATGCCAAGCCGTCCCGCCCTGCCCTGCCTGCTGTCCCGGAGTCTCTGAGACAATTCCCGATTACACCTATGCGGACCAGGAGCTCCGGGTCGCCGAGACATTCCAACAGATCCAGGTTGGTGAGAGACCCAACAGCAGCTGGTGAGTGCCCTTTCTATTCAGTTTGATGATGAGGGCATGTACAAAATCCCTACAGGACAATTTGGGCCCCCGGATGGCCCAAGAGACATTTTAATTACAGGTGATAGACTTTATGGGCCAGATGGACTTTATGTTACTACGGAAGTCCAAACCATCGGCCCTCAAGACAAAATTTTTGTAACTGTTTCATGCAATGAGCCCCCTTGGTTTTTATACCAAGGAATGGCCATTGCCCAATTTTTCCTCCTGCCACATCATATAGACTGCATCCTGGAGAACCCGATAGCGTGCTAGGTTGAAGTTGTGGGCCCAGATAAACCTATGGTAGAGTGCGGCCTGCTTAACAAGGGTTCTAAGTTATATCTTCCAGGGATGGCGGACACCGGAGCGGATGTCACCATCATTGCCCTCTCCGAGTGGCCACGGGACTGGGAACTGACTCTGGTCAATGGAGTCATCTCGGGGATTGGAGGTGCTGCGGTCTCCATGCGCAGCAGAGACAACATCATTGTGGAGGGACCCGAGGGTCAAGTTGCCACCATCAGGCCCTTCATGGTCAGGTCGGGTATCACTCTGTGGGGCAGGGACCTGTTATCTCAATGGGGGGCTCGACTAGAAATCCCCACACCATCTCGGGGATTTTTAGGTGGAGCCACTGCGAGCGTGCCACCCCACCGCTGATGTGGAAAACCGATAGTCCGGTGTGGATTGACCAGTGGTCCCTTTCAACTGAGAAGCTGCGCAGTCTCGAATCCCTCATGGAGGAGCAGCTTTCCAAGGGCCATATAGTACCCACCAACAGCCCTTGGAACTCTCCTGTCTTTGTTATTAAGAAACCTGGCCAAGACAGGTGGAGGTTCCTCCACAACCTCAGAAAGATCAATGAGGTCATTGAGGACATGGGTCCCCTGCAGCCCGGCCTGCCCTCACCCTCCATGCTGCCGCGCAATTGGAGACTAGCAGTCATAGATATCAAGGACTGCTTTTTTAACATCCCCCTCCGTCCTCGAGATGCACCCCGGTTTGCCTTCTCAGTCCCATCCCTAAACAAGCAAGCCCCTCTAAAAAGGTACCACTGGCGAATCCTCCCTCAGGGGATGAAAAACTCACCTTCCATCTGCCAGTGGTACGTGGCCCACATCCTCTCACCCATAAGAAAGACTTTTCCAGGCGCCATCATCCTGCACTACATGGATGACATACTAATTTGTTCCCAGGACCAGTCCTACTTGGACATTGTTTTAACAAAGGCTATAAGAGCCATCGAAGAAGCCAGATTTGAAATCCGCGAGGACAAGATCCAGCAAACCTGCCCCTGGACCTACCTGGGACTCCAGATCGGCGAGTGGACCGTTGTACCCCAGCAGCTCACCATCAGAGATAACTCAAAGACCCTCCGCGATGTCCACCAGCTCTGTGGGTCCATCAACTGGGTGCGTCCCCTGCTGGGGATTACGACGGAAGACCTCGCGTTGCTCTTCAACTTCCTCCGAGGCAGCAAGGACCTCGATTCGCCCCGTACCATCACCCTAGAGGCCCAGGAATCCATCACGAAGGTCCAGGAGGCGTTGTCTTCCTGGCAAGCGCACAGGACTGACCCCACTCTCCCGTTCCAGCTCATCATCCTGGGTAAGTCGCCCAGATTCCATGTGCTCATTTTTCAGTGGGACTCCACGCTGAAAGACCCACTCCTCATTACTGAGTGGGTGTTCCTTCATAATCAACCAATCAAGACTATCATGACGCCACAAGAGCTCATGGCCCAATTTATCATTAAGGCCAGGGCACGCCTCCGCACCCTTGCAGGGTGTGATTTCACATGCATTTACCTTCCATTGACCACTGGGGTTCTGGACCATTTGCTCCAGAACAATGAGCACCTCCAGTTTGCCCTTGACAGCTACACAGGCCAAATTTCCATCCACAAACCCAGTCATAAGCTGTTTAATTCAACTTTCCATTTGGCCCAAAAATCACTCCAAAATCGAACACCTCTAAAGGCCCTGACCATTTTTACCGACGGCTCGGGGGGATCCCACAAGTCAGTTATGACTTGGAAAGATCCAAAGACGCAGAAGTGGGAATCTGATGTCCAAATTGTTGAGGGATCCCTGCAGATTGCAGAGCTAGCAGCTGTCGTCAGGGCTTTTGAGAGATTCAAAGAACCAATTAATTTGGTCACTGATTCGGCATATGTAGCCGGTGTAGTTACTAGGACCGAACATTCCTTACTAAAAGAGGTGTCAAACCCAAATTTACACAGGTTGCTTTCGAAGTTAATCTACCTTCTCTCCCACCGAAAGCAACCGTTCCATATAATGCGAGGTCACACAGCGACCTCCCAGGGCCCATTGCAGAGGGCAACAGAAGAGCAAACGCCCTGGCCATGCCTGTCCAGAATGCCAACGTACCAGACATCTTTTCACAGGCCAAGCTGAGCCATGAGTTCTATCATCAAAATGTGCCAGCCCTCATGCGCATGTTCCACCTACTGCGCGACCAGGCGAGGGCGATAGTGGCCACATGCCCCAACTGTCAGCAGCACCAGATTCTATTGTTAGGCTCCGGGGTTAACCCCCGAGGACTCAACAGCTGCCAGTTGTGGCAGACAGATGTGACCCACTATCCAGCATTTGGCAGGCAAAAATACATACATGTGTCCATTGACACATTTTCGGGAGCAATGTTTGCTTTGGCTCACGTGGGAGAGAAAGCCAAAGATGCCATCAGGCACTTCCTCCTGGCGTTTGCCACCTTAGGCATCCTGGAAGAAATCAAGACCGACAATGGCCCTGCTTACACCTCCCACAAACTTAGAGATTTCTTTAATCAGTGGGGGGTGAAGCATGGCACTAGCATACCCCATTCTCCTACAGGACAGTCTATTGTTGAAAGGGCCCACGGCACCATTAAGCAGGTCCTCGATCAGCAGTGAGGAGGGACAGAGACCAGTTCTCCCATTGAGAGGCTCTGTAAAGCCCTTCTCACAATAAATTTCCTGAACTGCTCATTCACGGAACCAACTCCCCCCGTATTCCGGCACTTCTCCAATTCGGCCCAAGCTAAGCTCGATGAGAAGCTGCCGGTGCTGATCAAAGATCCTGAAAGCCAACAAATACTGGGCCCTTTTCCTTTAATAACCTGGGGGAGGGGGTATGCCTGTGTGTCAACACCGTCAGGCCCGAGGTGGCTTCCAGGCAAGAACATCAAGCCTTACACCGGCCCAGCAAACACTGCTCCCAAAGACACAGCCGTGCCTTAAGCTGACGCAGAACAACCAAAAGACCAAAGAAGCGCAGCCTGGAGATGCAGTATTCACGCAAGGGCATGACTCCACACACAAGATGGAGAAATGCAAAGCGTTTATTGCGCAGGAAAATATTCCCTAAATACCAGTACCCAACAGGATATCACATCATATAAACAGGAAAGATGTTCACCTCAGTGTCCCCCAATCACCTGGGATAGTGCACACACATTGCCTATTATAGTAAGAAGTAAACAATACCCTATAAGGTCACAAACTACAATTATCACATCTCATAGGTCCAGCACTGTCCAGAAACCCACAATCCTCTCTCAGCCCATCCCTGGTGACCTGGATGCACTCTCAGGATCACCTCCGGGTTCAGGAAAGAGGCTCTCTCTCCGGCCTTCTGGGCCTATCTCTCTTCCAGCACATAGTGCATCCCAACATGGAGACAGAGATGACGTAGATCTCCACCGCAGACACCGACTCGCTGTCCCACAACCAGAGCTGCGACCGGATAAGTTTTACACTGTTGATGTTTTCCCAAATCTTACCCATTTTTTTCCTCCACGTTATCCATTTCCTTTTTTCCCAGTGTCCTGGGTTGCAGTGTATTCTATTACTATCCTCATGAGCTGTTGAAACCAGGTGGGGCAGTGTTTTCCTTGCCTCCTCTCTCCGGACTATCTTCTGATTAATGGCCTATCAATGCCTTGCCGCGTGACTCAGAGATAACTCCCTCCGGACTATTTTCTGTTAATGAGCCAAATCAACGCCTTGCCTCATGACTCATCATCCCATTGTGAGATGCTCCACCCAGAAGGAGGAACCAAGCATCCCATCCTGGATATAATCTGAGATTCCGAACACCAGAAACCACCTTTCCACTGGATTCCCAGAGGACAGGAGCTACATAGCCACCACTGGACCTTCTGAGGAAGAGCAGACCCTTCTACTGGACCACCACTTCAACAGAGCCACATCCATCACTTCAGGAGGACTGCAGCCACCAGCTTATTGGACTGCTACTGCCACCCTGATTAACAGGGTGTCAGGTTGTATCTTGACTCTGTCAGTTTAACCCACTGTTTTCTGCCTTTACTTTTTTTTTTAATTTCCCTATTAAATTGTTATTCTGACTTGGTGCCTCCCACTGGTTTGTTTTCAAACTAGTACACCCGGCTTCTTAGTTAATAAAGGGGAATGCAAAGAGGGAGGGAATGGAAGGCCCCCCCGAAATTGCAATTTTTTAACTTTGTTTAAAACTCTAGCAGAAGCACCTGCCAGCCAATACTCCATCATGAGACCCAGCACTTGTCACGCTGCCATCCTCTGGATGCTCCTGGTACTACTGGCAGTGGATGCTTGGACTGTACCGCAGCCAAAAGAGACCCTGGCAAAGACTACCCCCCTCTGCGAGAGCATCCACACCAGCATCCAGAGGAAAGATCCCCTGAAGTATTTGAAGACTTGCTGGGACGTTGAGTTGTGGGTGCTTGTAGTGGGTTGACCCTGAGTTGATGTACAGTTTTTTAGACTAATGACGCTTCTCACAATTTACCTATTTAAACCATGCGGAAAGGCGGGAATCTCCCCTTTTCGTTCCAGCTCGCCTGCCGGAAGGTGGGGGGGGCCTTGGAGCCTCTGGGCCCCGCAGGGCCGGGCCGGGGCCCCTGCCCCCCTCCCCTTTTCTCAACACCACGGCACGGACCCTGGGTCGCTGGGAGGGAGAACTATCCCAGAGCTGCAGGCAGCTAAAGCCAGCCATGGACTGCCTCACAGCTAAACTCAATCGGCGCGGCTTTGAAAGACCAGCGGGTCCCTGTCCTCACCACAGGGAGCCGGCGGAAGCCAGCGTAGCCTCTTGTCGGCAGCCAGCACCCTTCATGCCAAACTGAAGAAGACACCATGCAGCCAGCAGCACAAAGCGAGCGAGGCTTTTTCTCTCGTAAAGCCTGAACAAAAACACTTTGCAACGTGGCGGCTTCAGAGTCAGAGAGAAAGAGAAAGTGAGTCATGTGAGACGGAGCTGAAGATGGCGGCGGGAGAAAAGAGGGCGGCGCCGCGTTTCTCGCACGTAGCTTAAAAATACTTCTTGCATGCCGTGGTAAGAAACTGTAATGTCACAAACTGTTTGTCTCTTTAATCCATTTGAAGTACATGGGGGGATGGAGAATTCACGTGTGGCCCATGAAGATTGTGAAGAGTGCCTATGCCAGGCTATATAGAAGCAGTGAGAGACTTCTAGAGACTTGTGGCGAAGAAAGCCTTTGTGTTCAGGCCAAAATAACTCATCCTTAAAAAGATTAATAACCCCATGTGATGGCCCATGTTTAGCAGTGTGAAAGAACTGTGAGATTTTTCATGGAAGAGATGTTTTACAGCACAGCAGATTGTTTCTTTCCGGGCGGATCTGCTGTTGGTAGCAGTTTGGGAACCAGGTAAAGCAGAAGAAAACCCTTTTTTCCTTAAGCATAAGAAAGAGACTTTTCAAGAACTGCAACTCTGACTGAAATCCCATGTTCTGTTATCCTTTGTGTGAGTTGAGTAGAAGGAGAAAAGTGCTGCAGGAGGGGGGAGGTTTGCTTTAAATTTCTTGTTGGTTTTTTTTTTACTTTTAATTCTATTAGTAATAAAACTCTTTCTTTGTATCACAGCTGTTTAAAGTTTGTGCCTGCTTTGTTTTTCTCTTAATTCTTATCTCACAAAAAGAAAATAAGTAAATAATAAATAATTCAAACCAAAACCACTACATTTAATTGTGTTTCTGCCCGGTTTCGAACTGAACCCTATACAGTGCTTCTGATAATTTTTGTTGTTTTGTGGATATTTAGTTGTTTGAAACGTTTGGTTCTAAAATCCCTAGGGGAAGCCTTTTTAATTAATACAGAAGGGGGAGTTGTGGTGGCCAGTGAGCCTACGATACACGGGACAAAGAGAGTCCACTGGTGGGACAGTCCCTAGTACCAAAGATTCCTCCCCAGGTTAGGGTGAGAAAAGAAGCTTCTCCCAGGATGCTTTGCCCTGCTATGTTAATGTACTCCAGTTCTGCTTCCCTGGTTGGCTGTTGGCCTCCCCGCCCCCTTGTTACCTTATATGTCCCATGCCCTAGAAGGTTCTCCACTCCAAGTTCCCCCCATTGGCCCTTGCCCCTCGCCACTCCCCCAGAGTTTCCCCATTGGCTCCCATTCCCTAGTCCTGCCTGTGTACCGCCCCCATGCCCTCAGATCATTGGTCCCTGATGCTCGATCCGCTCCTGTACTTAAACCTGGACCCTCCATTGTTCTTTGTCTTCATCCCTGGAAACCTTCATGGTGTGGCAGCAATAAACCTCATCCGTGGAACCCCATACGAGGACCCTTCCTGGCTCTTTGTCGTCGATCTATTCCTGGAGCTATCCGTGTGTGTGTGCGTGCACGCATGTGAGTGTGTGGTGGTCCTGCCAAGCGGCTTCGCTAAGGAGATGCTTTTAGGAAGGTCGCAGCACCTCATGCTCCGACGAGCTGCAGCGCCTGGCTAGCGACAAACAACAAATTTCACTTGCACACACGCAGGTCTCATCAGTAGCTGGCACTGAGAACCCCACCACTTGCTCCAGTAGCTGACACCACAGGCCAGGGTCTCCTACACCTCTGGTTTGACTCCAGTAGATGGAACCAAATCCATTTACTCTGGTCCTCCCAGTAGCTAGCACCTGGTCCTTTCAGATCACATACATGTGTGTGCACACACACCATAGTCATGCCAGTCCCCCCAGTAGCTGGTTTTCGGGACACACACAGTTCCCACTCCAATGGCTGGAGGTTAGACACCACTTGCTCCAGTAGCTGGCACCACAGGCCAGGGGTGCTTACACTCCCAGTCTGATTTCAGTAGCTATCACCAAATTCACTCACACCAGTCAACCCAGTAGCTGGCAATCTGGGCTTAAAGTCTGCAGGACCCTCCCTAGATCCAAAAAGCTGTGGCCCCTCAACTACTGATACTAGGACCCCCACTTGCTCCTTTCATAGAATCATAGAATATCCTGAGTTGGAAAGGACCCACAAGCATCATGGAGGATCAACATACAGGTACGTTTCCCAGAAAAGGAAGATTAAAGAAAATTTCCCCCCCCCCCGATAAATAAGACAGGAAAACTAGTGACACCCGACATGGAGAAGGCTGAGGTTCTCACCAATTTTTTTTTGCCACAGTTTTCAATGGTAATCTCTCTTCCCATATCTCTAGAGTCCCCAAACCTCAGGACAGGGACTGGGAGAATGAAGTCACTCCTGTCATTGTAGGTTTGGTTTGAGACCATCTGAGGAATGTGAACATACACAGGTCCATGGGACCCAACAAGATGCATCCCAGGGTCCTGAGGGAACTGGCTGATGTAGTTGCCAAGCCACTCTCCACCATATTTTAAAAGTCATGGCAGTCAGGCAAACTCCCCAGTGACTGGAAAAAGGAAAGTGTCACACTCATTTTTAAAAGGGTAAAAAGAACTAGCCTGAACAGTCAGCCTCACCTCTGTGCCCAGTAAGATCATGGAACAGATCCTCCTGGAAGACACATCAAAAACATATGGAAGACAGAGAAGTGATTAGAGATGGCCAACATGGCTTCAGCAAGGGCAAGTCATGCCTGGCTAATCTAGTGGCCTTCTACGATGGGGTGACTGCATCAGTGGACAAGGGAAGAGCAACTGATGTTATCTATTGTGGACTTATTCTTGCCTCTAAATTGGAGAGACATGGGTTTGATAGATGGACTATTGGATAAGGAATTAGCTAATGGCTGCATTCAAAGTCAACAGCTCAATGTCCAAGTAGAACCAGTAATGAGTGATGTCCCTCAAGGGTACTGGGACCAGTAGTGTTCATTATCTTCATCAATGACATAGACAGTGGGATTGAGTGCACTCACAGCAAGTTTGCAGAGAATACCAAGCTGAGCAGTGCAGTTGATTCACTTGAGGGAAAGGATGCCATCCAGAGGAACCTTGACAGGCTCAAGGAGTGGGTCCATGTGATCCTTATGAAGTTCAACAAGGCCTGCACCTGGGTCAGGGCAATCCCCAGTATCAATACAGACTGGGGGATTAATGGATTGAGAGCAGCCCTGCAGAGAAGGACTTGGGGATACTGGTGGAATGAAAATTTGAACATGAGCTGGCAATGTGTGCTTACAGCCCAGAAAGCCAATTGTATCCTGTGCTGAATCAAAAAAGTGTGGCCAGCAGGTCAAGAGAGGTGATTCTGCCCGCCCCTCTACTCTGCTCTGATGAGACCCTGCCTGGAGTACTGTGTGCAGCTCTGGGGCCCCCAATGCAAGAAAGATGTGGACCTATTGGAGCAGGTCCAGAGGATGACCATTAAAATGGTCAGAGGACTGGAACACCTCTCCTATGAAGAAAGGCAGAAAGAGCTGGAATTCTTTAGTCTCGAGAAGTCTCTGGGGAGACCTTATTGTGTCTTTTCAATACTTAAAGGAGGTTTATAAGAAAGACAGACTTTTTACCAGGGCCTTTAGTGATATAAAGAGGGGCAATGGCTTTAAACTGTAAGAGGGCAGTTTAGATTAGATATCAGGAAGAAATTCTTTACTGTGAGAGTGGTGAGGCACTGGAACAGGTTGCCCAGAGAAGCTGTGTATGCCTTATCATTGGGAAGTGTTCAAGGTCAGTTTGGATGGGGCTTTGAGCAACCTGTTATAGTGAAAGATGTCCCTGCCCATGTCAGGGGGGTTGGACTAAATGATCTTCAAATATTCCTTCCAACCCAAATCATTCTATGATTCTTTGAAGTCCTGATTCCACACAAGGCAGCCTAGAAGTTAAACCATATCTCTCAGAGCATGGTCTAGACACTTCTTGAACACTGACAGGCTTGGTGCCATGACCACTTTCCCTGGGGAGCTTTTTCCAGTGCTTTACCACCCTCTCATTAAAGAACTTTTTCCTAATATCCAGTCTGAACTTCCCCTGACACAGCTTTAAGCTATTACCCTATCACTGGCCACCAGAGAGGAGATCAACATCTCCCTCTCTGCTCCTCCTCATGAGGAAGTTTTGTAGACAGCAATGAGGTTGCCCTTTGGTCTCTAAGCTGAGCAAGCCTAGTATCCTCAGCTGCTCCTCATAAGTCATGGCCTCTAATCCATTCACCATCTTTCTTGCCTTCCTTTGGACACATTCTGTTATTTTTCTATCTTCCTTATATTGTGGAGCCCAAAACTGAACACAGTACTCAAGGTGAGGCTGGACCAATCCTGAGTATGGTGGTATAAGTACTTCTTTTGATCAGTTAGCTATACTGTGCTTGATGCACCCGAGGATGTAGTTGGCCCTTTTGGCCATCAGGGCATTTTGTTGAGTCATATTGAGTTTACCATCAACCAAAACTCCTAGATCCCTGTTGGAGGTTTAGGAATTTTCTCTTTTTTTCAGGGAATTTTCTCCCATTCTTTGCCTAAGAGATGATAACAACAAGAGAGACAAAAGATGTAGCCAAGGAGGAGGGGGAGGGGTGCAGCAGGCTGCATTCTCTTGGGAAGGGCAGAGATACAATTACGGCACGGACCCTGGGTCGCTGGGAGGGGAGAACTATCCAGAGCTGCAGGCAGCTAAAGCCAGCCATGGACTGCCCTCACAGCTAAACTCAATCGAGCGCGGCTTTGAAAGACCAGCGGGTCCCTGTCCTCACCACAGGGAGCCGGCGGAAGCCAGCGTAGCCTCTTGTCGGCAGCCAGCACCCTCTCATAGCCAAACTGAAGAAAGACACCATGCAGCCAGCAGCACAAAGCGAGCGAGGCTTTTCTCTCGTAAAGCCTGAACAAAAACACTTTGCAAACGTGGCGGCTTCAGAGTCAGAGAGAAAGAGAAAGTGAGTCATGTTGAGACGGAGCTGAAGATGGCGGCGGGGAGAAAAGAGGGCGGCGCCGCGTTTCTCGCACGTAGCTTAAAAATAACTTCTTGCATGCCGTGGTAAGAAAACTGTTAATGTCACAAACTGTTTGTCTCTTTAATCCATTTGAAGTACATGGGGGGATGGAGAATTCACGTGTGGCCCATGAAGATTGTGAAGAGTGCCTATGCCCAGGCCTATATAGAAGCAGTGAGAGACTTCTAGAGACTTGTGGCGAAGAAAGCCTTTGTGTTCAGGCCAAAATAACTCATCCTTAAAAAGATTAATAACCCCATGTGATGGCCCATGTTTTAGCAGTGTGAAAGAACTGTGAGATTTTTCATGGAAGAGATGTTTTACAGCACAGCAGATTTGTTCTTTCCGGGCGGATCTGCTGTTGGTTAGCAGTTTGGGAACCAGGTAAAGCAGAAGAAAACCCTTTTTTCCTTAAGCATAAGAAAGAGACTTTTCAAGAACTGCAACTCTGACTGAAATCCCATGTTCTGTTATCCTTTGTGTGAAGTTTGAGTAGAAGGAGAAAAGTGCTGCAGGAGGGGGGAGGTTTGCTTTAAATTTTCTTGTTGGTTTTTTTTTACTTTTAATTCTATTAGTAATAAAACTTCTTTCTTTGTATCACAGCTGTTTAAAGTTTGTGCCTGCTTTGTTTTTCTCTTAATTTCTTATCTCACAAAAAGAAAATAAGTAAATAATAAATAATTCAAACCAAAACCACTACATTTAATTGTGTTTTCTGCCCGGTTTTCGAACTGAACCCTATACAGTGCTTCCTGATAATTTTTGTTGTTTTGTGGATAATTTAGTTGTTTGAAACGTTTGGTTCTAAAATCCCTAGGGGAAGCCTTTTTAATTAATACAGAAGGGGGAGTTGTGGTGGCCAGTGAGCCTACGATACACGGGACAAAGAGAGTCCACTGGTGGGGACAGTCCCTAGTACCAAAGATTCCTCCCCAGGTTAGGGTGAGAAAAGAAGCTTCTCCCAGGATGCTTTGCCCTGCTATGTTAATGTACTCCAGTTCTGCTTCCCTGGTTGGCTGTTGGCCTCCCCGCCCCTTGTTACCTTATATGTCCCATGCCCTAGAAGGTTCTCCACTCCAAGTTCCCCCCATTGGCCCTTGCCCCTCGCCACTCCCCCAGAGTTTCCCCATTGGCTCCCATTCCCTAGTCCTGCTGTGTACCGCCCCATGCCCTCAGATCATTGGTCCCTGATGCTCGATCCGCTCCTGTACTTAAACCTGGACCCTCCATTGTTCTTTGTCTTCATCCCTGGAAACCTTCATGGTGTGGCAGCCAATAAACCTCATCCGTGGAACCCCATACGAGGACCCTTCCTGGCTCTTTGTCGTCGATCTATTCCTGGAGCTATCCGTGTGTGTGTGCGTGCACGCATGTGAGTGTGTGGTGGTCCTGCCAAGCGCTTCGCTAAGGAGATGCTTTTAGGAAGGTCGCAGCACCTCATGCTCCGACGAGCTGCAGCGCCTGGCTAGCGACAAACAACAAATTTCACTTGCACACACGCAGGTCTCATCAGTAGCTGGCACTGAGAACCCCACCACTTGCTCCAGTAGCTGACACCACAGGCCAGGGTCTCCTACACCTCTGGTTTGACTCCAGTAGATGGAACCAAATCCATTTACTCTGGTCCTCCCAGTAGCTAGCACCTGGTCCTTTCAGATCACATACATGTGTGTGCACACACACCATAGTCATGCCAGTCCCCCCAGTAGCTGGTTTTCGGGACACACACAGTTCCCACTCCAATGGCTGGAGGTTAGACACCACTTGCTCCAGTAGCTGGCACCACAGGCCAGGGGTGCTTACACTCCCAGTCTGATTTCAGTAGCTATCACCAAATTCACTCACACCAGTCAACCCAGTAGCTGGCAATCTGGGCTTAAAGTCTGCAGGACCCTCCCTAGATCCAAAAAAGCTGTGGCCCCTCAACTACTGATACTAGGACCCCCACTTGCTCCTTTCATAGAATCATAGAATATCCTGAGTTGGAAAGGACCCACAAGCATCATGGAGGATCAACATACAGGTACGTTTCCCAGAAAAGGAAGATTAAAGAAATTTCCCCCCCCCCCGATAAATAAGACAGGAAAACTAGTGACACCCGACATGGAGAAGGCTGAGGTTCTCACCAATTTTTTTTTGCCACAGTTTTCAATGGTAATCTCTCTTCCCATATCTCTAGAGTCCCCAAACCTCAGGACAGGGACTGGGAGAATGAAGTCACTCCTGTCATTGTAGGTTTGGTTTGAGACCATCTGAGGAATGTGAACATACACAGGTCCATGGGACCCAACAAGATGCATCCCAGGGTCCTGAGGGAACTGGCTGATGTAGTTGCCAAGCCACTCTCCACCATATTTTAAAAGTCATGGCAGTCAGGCAAACTCCCCAGTGACTGGAAAAAGGAAAGTGTCACACTCATTTTTTAAAAGGGTAAAAAGAACTAGCCTGAACAGTCAGCCTCACCTCTGTGCCCAGTAAGATCATGGAACAGATCCTCCTGGAAGACACATCAAAACATATGGAAGACAGAGAAGTGATTAGAGATGGCCAACATGGCTTCAGCAAGGGCAAGTCATGCCTGGCTAATCTAGTGGCCTTCTACGATGGGGTGACTGCATCAGTGGACAAGGGAAGAGCAACTGATGTTATCTATTGTGGACTTATTCTTGCCTCTAAATTGGAGAGACATGGGTTTGATAGATGGACTATTGGATAAGGAATTAGCTAATGGCTGCATTCAAAGTCAACAGCTCAATGTCCAAGTAGAACCAGTAATGAGTGATGTCCCTCAAGGGTACTGGGACCAGTAGTGTTCATTATCTTCATCAATGACATAGACAGTGGGATTGAGTGCACTCACAGCAAGTTTGCAGAGAATACCAAGCTGAGCAGTGCAGTTGATTCACTTGAGGGAAAGGATGCCATCCAGAGGAACCTTGACAGGCTCAAGGAGTGGGTCCATGTGATCCTTATGAAGTTCAACAAGGCCTGCACCTGGGTCAGGGCAATCCCCAGTATCAATACAGACTGGGGGATTAATGGATTGAGAGCAGCCCTGCAGAGAAGGACTTGGGGATACTGGTGGATGAAAATTTGAACATGAGCTGGCAATGTGTGCTTACAGCCCAGAAAGCCAATTGTATCCTGTGCTGAATCAAAAAAGTGTGGCCAGCAGGTCAAGAGAGGTGATTCTGCCCGCCCCTCTACTCTGCTCTGATGAGACCCTGCCTGGAGTACTGTGTGCAGCTCTGGGGCCCCCAATGCAAGAAAGATGTGGACCTATTGGAGCAGGTCCAGAGGATGACCATTAAAATGGTCAGAGGACTGGAACACCTCTCCTATGAAGAAAGGCAGAAAGAGCTGGAATTCTTTAGTCTCGAGAAGTCTCTGGGGAGACCTTATTGTGTCTTTTCAATACTTAAAGGAGGTTTATAAGAAAGACAGACTTTTTACCAGGGCCTTTAGTGATATAAAGAGGGGCAATGGCTTTAAACTGTAAGAGGGCAGTTTAGATTAGATATCAGGAAGAAATTCTTTACTGTGAGAGTGGTGAGGCACTGGAACAGGTTGCCCAGAGAAGCTGTGTATGCCTTATCATTGGGAAGTGTTCAAGGTCAGTTTGGATGGGGCTTTGAGCAACCTGTTATAGTGAAAGATGTCCCTGCCCATGTCAGGGGGGTTGGACTAAATGATCTTCAAATATTCCTTCCAACCCAAATCATTCTATGATTCTTTGAAGTCCTGATTCCACACAAGGCAGCCTAGAAGTTAAACCATATCTCTCAGAGCATGGTCTAGACACTTCTTGAACACTGACAGGCTTGGTGCCATGACCACTTTCCTGGGGAGCTTTTTCCAGTGCTTTACCACCCTCTCATTAAAGAACTTTTTCCTAATATCCAGTCTGAACTTCCCCTGACACAGCTTTAAGCTATTACCCTATCACTGGCCACCAGAGAGGAGATCAACATCTCCCTCTCTGCTCCTCCTCATGAGGAAGTTTTGTAGACAGCAATGAGGTTGCCCTTTGGTCTCTAAGCTGAGCAAGCCTAGTATCCTCAGCTGCTCCTCATAAGTCATGGCCTCTAATCCATTCACCATCTTTCTTGCCTTCCTTTGGACACATTCTGTTATTTTTCTATCTTCCTTATATTGTGGAGCCCAAAACTGAACACAGTACTCAAGGTGAGGCTGGACCAATCCTGAGTATGGTGGTATAAGTACTTCTTTTGATCAGTTAGCTATACTGTGCTTGATGCACCCGAGGATGTAGTTGGCCCTTTTGGCCATCAGGGCATTTTGTTGAGTCATATTGAGTTTACCATCAACCAAAACTCCTAGATCCCTGTTGGAGGTTAGGAATTTTCTCTTTTTTTCAGGGAATTTTCTCCCATTCTTTGCCTAAGAGATGATAACAACAAGAGAGACAAAAGATGTAGCCAAGGAGGAGGGGGAGGGGTGCAGCAGGCTGCATTCTCTTGGGAAGGGCAGAGATACCAAGAGATTTTGGTTGGGGGCTGAGGGACTGGGCTCGGCTCCTCTCTCATTCTCAGGACCGGAGGAGGAGACGGTACTGTTGCTGCTCTGGGGAGAATTCGCTGCCACTGCAGAGTTCCGTCCTTTACTGCTTCTTCTTTACCGTGGGTGAGACTTTGCTCGTAAGAGCAGCTGTTGAACTGGGACCTTATTAACACCCAACCTCACTGGGAAGGACCCTCACCATCTACTTGGGCGCGCCAGGGGAAAACCCGGGACCCTGAGCCCCTCCAAGGGAGCATCTAATGGCTGTTTGCAGGGGCCCAGCTGCCGCTGCCCAGCCCCGCTGTTTTTCTGCCGCTGCTTTGGGTTTTTTGCTACACTTTAACTCAACACCCCGTGTCCGCCCAACCCCCCACGGCTCCTGCTATGGCTGCAGAGTTTCTGCTACATTTTGTTTGCCACCCCAGGGTCTGCTCGCCTCTGCTGTTCCAGCTTGCTGCTCCAAGTTTCCTGCTAGAGTCCATTTCACCATCCAGAGGGGCACCAGGATCGGCTGCCCCTGTGAGTTTGTAAAGGAAGCCCCTTTTCTATCTCTTCCGCCGGCTCACTCGCCATTACCCACGTGGAGAGAGATGGCTGAGCTCGCACCACAGCACCCCCTGAAGCCGCGGGGGGATCATCGCACCTGCCCTGCCCAGCCAGGAACCAACAGCGCCCCGCCAGCTGTGCCCATAACTACACCAAAGCGGAAAGTGCTTGACAGCCGAGAGACGGCTGTCATTGGGTCTCTGTTTTTTTTCTGTTTGTTGTTGCTGCTGTTGTTGTTTGTTTGCCTTGTCATATATATATATATATATTCTAGTAAAGAACTGTTATTCCTTTTCCCATATCTTTGCCTGAAAGCCCCGTAATTTCAAAGTTATAATAATTTGGAGGGAAGGGGGTCATATTTTCCATTCCAAGGGAGGTTCCCACCTTCCTTGGCAGACGCCTGTCTTTCAAACCAAAACAATCCCTTTCTGCAGGGCTGTACTCCAACCTCTTGTCCCCCCAGTCTATATGTTCATCCAGGATTACACCATCCCAGGTGCAGAATCTGGCATTTGTCCTTGTTAAATTTCATAAGGCTGGCAATTGCTTAGTGCTCTAATCTATCAATATCTCTCTGTAAGGCCCCTCTACCTTTGAGGGAATTGCCTCCTCCTAATTTAGTATCATCAACAAACTTAGTGTGTACTCAACTTCTATGTCCAGGTCATTGATAAAAGCATTGAAGAGAACTGACTCTAAAATTTAGCCCTGTGGAACACCACTAAGTGACTGGCTGCCAGCCAGATGTTGCCCCACTTACTAGAACTCTTTGAGCCTGACTCTTCAGCCAATTGTCCACCCATTGTATTGTGTGTGTGTGTCTAGCTGTATGCTGGACATTTGTCCGGAAGGATACTGTCATGGGTTGATGCTGGCTGCATGCCAGGCACCCATGAAAGCCACTCACTCACTCCCCTCTGCAGCCAAACAAAGGAGAGAAAATATAATGAAGGGTTCATGGGTTGAGATATGGACCAGGAGACGTTATTCACCAAATACCATCATGGGCAAAACAGTCTCAACTTACAGATATGAAGTGAATTTATTACTAACAAAATCAGAACAGGACAATAAGAAGTAAAATAAGCCCTTAAAAACACCTTCTCCCCACTCCTCCCTCCTTCCCAGCTCTACCTCCTACCCCAGTGGCGCAAAGAGACAGGGAATGGGGGTTATGGTCAGTTCATCACACATGGCTTCTCCCGCTGTTCAGGGAGAGGAGTTCTTCCCCTGCTGTCCTGTGGGGTCCCTCCCACGGGAGACAGTTCTCCGTGAACTTTTCCAATGTGAGTCCATGTCACGAGCAACAGCTCTCTGCAAACTTCTGCAACATGAGTCCATCCCACGGGCAAACAGTCCCCCTCAAACTGCTGCAGCATGGGTCACTCTTCCACGGGGTATAGTCCTCTAAGGACAGGTTGCTCCAGCATGGGAGCAGGGCCTGTCTCTCCACGGTGCTCCCACAGGATCACAGTGTCCTCTAGGCATCCACCTGCTCTGGCATGGGGCTCTTCCACGGGCTGCAGGTGGATCTCTGCATCCCCATGGACCTCCATGGGCTGCAGGGGGACAGCCTGCTTCACCATGGTCTTCACCACAGGCTGCAGAGGAATCTTGGCTCCAGTACCTGGAGCACCTCCTCCCCCTCCTTCTTCACTGACTTTGGTGCCTACATATTTGTTTGTCTCACATGCTCTCACTCTGCTCTTCTCTGTCCGAAATTAAAACTGCAGAAACACTTTTTGTTTTGATTTCTTCTTAAATATGTTATCACAGAGGTGTTACCACTATTTCTAATTGACCCAGACTTGGCCAGCGGCACGTCCATCTTTGGAGCCACCAGGGATTGGCTCTGCTGGACACTGAGGAAGCTTCTAGAAGCTTCTCGCAGGAGCCACTCCTGTAGCCCCCCCCGCTACCAAAATCAGGCCATGCAAACCCAATACAGATACTATGAGAGACAGTATTGAAAGCTTTGCTAAAATCTCCCAAATCCTACTGCCACTGCCTTACCTTTGTCCACCAGGTGGGTAACCGTGTCATAAAAGAATATTAAGTTAGTAAGGCATGACTTTCCCTTCATGAACCCATGTTGACTTTGATTGATGACTTTCAAGTGTTTTTCTATAACTCCCAGAATAATCTTCTCCCTAATATTACCAGGCACCAAAGTAAGATTGACAGGCCTATAGTTACCAGGGTCTTCTTTCTTGCCCTTCTTGAAAATGGGAAAAATATTTACTATCTTCCAGTCGACTGGAATGTCTTCCATTTCCCAAGACCATTGATAAGTAACTCAGAGAGGTCCTGCAAGAACATCAGCCAACTTGCAGTACTATGAGATGAATCCTATCGAGCCCCATAGACTTCTGTGCATTCACTTGCAGCAGCAAATCCCATAAAAGTTCGAAGTTGACTGGAAACTTGGTACTCCCCCAGTCATAACCCTCCAGCCTAGGGCTTCTGGGGTCCCAGGGCCCATCATTGGTGTTAAAGACAGAGGTGAAGAAGGCATTAACTGTCTCTGCTTGATGTTCATCCCTATTGGCAAGGTGACCAACCTCATCAAGTAATGGACCAATGTTTTCTTTAGTCCTTCTTTTGTTGTTAACATATGTAAAAAAGCATTTTTTGTTATTCAGCACAGTACTGGCCAGCTTCAATTGAGCTTTGGTTGTATGAATTTTTTCCATACAGTGGTGAACAGCATCTCTGTAGTCCTCCTTTGTAGCCTGACTTTGCTTCCTAAGTTCATACACTCTTTTTCTGCCTAAGTTCCAGGAGATCCCTGTTCAGCCAAGCTGGCCTTCTACCCCAATTGCTTGATTTCCGACACACTGGAATTGCCTGCTCCTGTGTTCTTAAAAGATGATTCTTAGGAAGTGATCAGCATTTATGGGCTCCAGTATCCTTGAAAGCAGATTCCCAGGGGACCTTACTAGCTCCTTGAACAACCCTAAGTCTGCTTCCCCAAAATCCAGGGTAGCACCTCTGCTTCCAGTTTTTCTCATATCACCAAACATTTTCAACTCAACCATTTCATGATCACTGTGGCCAAGACAGCCACCAATCATCACTTCACCCATGAGACCATCTCTGTTTACAAAAAAAAGGTCTATGAGGGCACCTTTCCTAGTTGGTCCCCTAGTACCTTTATCAAAAAGTTATCTTTAATGCGCTTCAGGAATTTCTTGGATCTATTTGTGTCTGGTGTCTGATAGTTCCAGTTAACATCTGGGACACTGAAGTCACCCGTAATGACAAGGGCAAGTGATCTAGATATTTCCCTTAATTCCTTATAGAATAATACATTGATGTCATCATCCTGGCTGGGTGATCTATAGTAGACTCCCACAACAACATCCACTTTATTAGTTTTTTCCCCTAAACCTTACCCAGAGGCTCTCAACCATGTCATCCCCAAGTGCAAGTGCTGTACAGTCCAACCCCTTCTTTACATACATACATCTTTACATATTTTTCTCTTAGCTTACAATGCAAGATGTAACCAAAACTATGTATTCTATCACCATCTGTTGAAACCAGGTGGTGCAGGGTTCTTTGTCTCTTCCATGACACATCCCTGATAACTCCCTCTGGAGAAATATTTTTCTGTTAATGGGCTATCTAACCTCACTGCATGACTCATAAAATTACATCAGCCCATTGTGAGATGCTCCGCCCAGGGGGAGGAACCAAGCATTCCTACCTGGATATAATCTGAGGTTCTGAACACCACACTCAGCCCTTACCTACTGGATTCCCAGAGGACAAGAGCTACATAACCACCACTGGACCTTCAGAGGAAGACCAGACCCTTCTACAGGATCACTGCTTCAACAGAACCATATCTATCACTTCCACAGGACTGCAGCCACCATTTAATTGGACTGCTACCACCACCCTGACTGACAGGGTGTCAGGTTGTATCCTGACTCTGTCAGTTTGAGCCAGTGTTTTCTGCCTTTATTTTAATTTTCCTATTAAATTGTGTCAGCGATTGAATGACGGACCCAGACCGGCAGGGAATCTGAATCGTTTATTCAAAGGAGTGAGTTGGTTTTATACACTTATCTAAGGCACAGTATTTCCTTATATGGCATGACCTATCCCATGTTGCCACATCAGCAACACACTTTTTCAATGTCCTTTTCTGGGATGATCACTCACTGTTCACTCGTCTGTCAGCTCCTGGCAGGCTCCTTTCCATAGGGGTCTGCAGTGTGACACCTCCTCCCCCCAGGGTCCTCTGTGTGCCGCCATGTGCTCCTTTGTTCTGCCATGTGCCTCTGCAGGCAAATTTTACAGCTCACAACCCAATTCTACCTTATAATTCCCCATAAATTGTAGTTCTGACTTGGAATCTCCTGCTGGTTTATTTTCAAACCAGTACATATTTTGGCACCCAACGTGAGGCCAGTCCTGAGAGAAGTCAGAATTACAATTTTGTATTACAGAATTCACCTATTCACCATGACGCTCAACATGTTTACATGGCTCTTGTGCCTTGCTCTCTATATTTTTCCGCACATGGGGAACTACCTGCCTGTTGCAGTGCTCCTGCGGAGACCAGGGAATGGTATGAAAATTTCTGTATTGGTTTATTATGTCTATTGTATGATAACCTCCAAGGCAATGAACATCATTCGGAATACATACTCAAGTTTGTTTGCTTGTCCTAGTCTGGGCTGCTATGTCTGGGGCCTCCTCAACAATCGCACCCAGCCCCTAGGGGGAAGAGTAGAGAGTGGTTTCTTCCAGCCTTTCAGACCTGACAGAGCAGTTTTTGAAAATATTGAGATTCCTCTGGATGTCAAGGACGGCATAATCCTGTTGTCAGTTCTGCTTTCTCTTCTCTCTAGGACCTGCACCGTGTACACCATACTTAGAAACAGAACAGTACTTGGTGTGGTACAGCATCTTCTCGAGGAGGAGGAGGAGAAAAGAAGCAAGTCAGCAGGCACCATGTCTATGCGACCTGTCACAGAGAGAAAAGGAACCAAAGGAACAGTCAATGCTTCCAAACTGTCACCGAGTGTCTTGGTTTGAAAGACAGGTGTCTGTCAAGGAAGGCAGGAGCCTCCCCTGAAATGGAAAATGCAACCTCCTTCCCTCCAAATTATTATAATTTTGAAATTAAGGGGCTTTCAGGCAAAGACATGACAGGTAGGAATAGCAGTTCTTTACTAATATATATATGTATGACAAGGCAAACAAGCAACAATAACTATGGCAGTAACAGCAAACAGAACCACAAACCCAGTGACAGCCTCTCTCGGCTGTCAGGCACTTTCCCCTTTGGTGCAGTTCCAGTCACAGCTGGCAGGGGTGCTGGTGGCTCCCGGTGAGCAGGGTGGGTGCGATGGTTCCCCCGCGGCAGCAGGGGGCGCTCTAGAGCGAGCTCGGGGAGCACGCGGTGATGGCGGCTCGGGGTCCCGGGAGGGATGGACGAAAAGCTTCACAAACCCTCTGGGCAGCTGATCCCGGTGCCCGGCCGGACCGTCGGGAGCAGCAGGCTGGAACAGCAGAGACGAGCACAGATCCTGGGTGGCAGACGAGCTTCATCAAACTCCGGAGCTGCAGTGGGAGCTCCGGGAGGTCTCAGCCGGCAAGGGTGTGCAGGGCTACAGCGGAGCAAAGGATCCAAGTGGCGGCGGAGGGCAGAGCGGCTGCGGCCCGGCTCCCAGCAGGGCAGGGAAAGGTGGGCTTGGGAATCCCGGGTTTCTCGGGTAGAAGGCTCAATCCACACTGGGTCCTTTCATTTCCAGGTGAGCCAAGGGATGGAAGGTGGTGTGTGCCTCTCAGTGGCCCCAGTTAGAAATCCTGACTGGGGACGTGTAGGGAAGCCCCCCATTGGGTCAAGAGGTCCCTGCCCCATAAGGTGATGGGGGCCTTTACCACGAATGGCCAGATGGTCGCTATCTTGCCTTCAGGGCCTTCGACGATGACATTCCACTTGCTCCGCATAGACACTGTGGATCCACCAATCCCAGAAATCACGCCTGCCACCGGCTGCAGTTCCCAGTTCACTGGCCACTCGGAGCGGGCAATGATGGTCATGTCTGGGCCGGTGTCCAGCATCCCTGGTCGGTAGATCTGCTCCCCCTTACAAAGCAGGCCGCACTCAATGGTAGGCTTATTTGAGCCTACAACCTGTGCCCACATAATGGTTGGATTGAGTGGGGCCCGTTCTGTGCAGTCCTGTGGAAGCAAAAAGGCTTGTGCAATTGGTGTTCCCCGTGAAAGGTAAAAGGGTGTGTCTGTGCAGCAAAGCTGGACAAAGATCTCTTGTCCAGGATGTAATGTTTGTATTACTGGTAATACGAAAATTTGTTCTGGACCATTAAAAGTGTCACCTAAGATGAGAATGTCCCATGGACCGTTTTGCGGTCCGTACTTCCCTGTGGGGATATGGTAAAAACACTCATCTGTAAAGTTAATGGACAGCGCGGTTACCAGCTGGCGCCGGGTTCCCATTGGTATCGCTCCGTGTGACGGGTCTCTTTCGTGTGCGCTGGGATCTCCGGGGAGGATGGTGCCTTCCGAGATCCACCTGTTTGCTCCTGGCGCATGGCGCTGGACTTCGCATACTGGTCGAAGTGATATGGCTTTTGATTTGGTGTCAAAGCATGGGGCCGTCCCAAGCTCCGATGGAAGTTTCCCAGCTGCTGTGGGTACCACTGCTGTCTCTGGGGCCTCTGGTAGCTGGTGCGACGATCCTGGGGGGGTGACTTTTCTGGGCAGTCCTTTATAAAGTGTCCAAATTCCTCACAATTGAAACAACGGGCATTATCTTTTGAAGCCACCACTGCAAATGCACCAGATACCCCTTCTGCAATGCCCTTTGCAACTGCTTGGGCAACTGTGTTTTCGGTGGATGTATAGCGTATGCAGCCTTCCACCATTTGGTCTATGGTGGGTTCTGTGTCCAGGGGTAAAGCCCTTAGGATAGACTTACATTGTTCATTAGCATTTGCCATAGCAAGTTTACTCAACAGTTCCTTTCGTCCCTCTGGACTTTCTATTTGTTTTTCCAGGGTTACCTTTAACCTGTCCACGAATTTAATAAAACTCTCGTCCACCCCTCGTTTGATGTTAGAAAAATGTTGTGTGGGCATCGAGTCATCAGGGGTAAGAAGCAGTGATGTTTTTGCTGCAATGGATATATCCTGCAGTGCAGCTTCAGGTATAGTGTTTGTTTGGTCTGAGGGTTTTTGAAGTTCACCTTCTCGGGCTAATTGCTCAACGGTCAAATTTGGCAGACTCGCGTCTTTAGAATAGGAGTCAGATAATGTTTTTAATTGTCTTTTCCAAAGTGTCTCCCAGAGCATATATTCTGCTGGGCTAAGAAGGCAGTTAACAGTGTTTTTAATGTCATGCGGAACGAGCGTGTAGGCAGAGAAGGTGGCTTCTAATAAGTTTCTAAAAAAATGGGATCCCCACCCGTGTTCTTTAGCGACCTTGCAAAGCTCCCTGATTTCTCTATAGGGGATTGGCTCCCATATTCTTATATTAGTTGGTCCCCCCCCGCCTCCCTTTTGAAAAAACGACTGGGAAGGCTGAGATCTTTTGGGCTAATTCCCAGTCTCCCTCCCGGGTGTCTTCTCTCCGTGTCTGTGTCCAGCGATCGTCGGGCTCTGATTCAGAGTCTGCGGTGCTGCTGTCATCCTCTTAAAAGGAGGAGGGGTGCTCCCTGGGGCGGGCCGAGGCAGCCTGGAGCTGAACAGCAGGGGGAAAAGCGTGGCAGGATGCCAGCACAGCTCGAGTCAGGCTGGGGGAGGGAGTCGCGGGGGACCGGGAGTGCTGTGCTGGAGCAGGGGGCACGTCCCGGCGGCGGGAAGGTGGCGGGGAGGCCGCAGCCATACGGCAACTACAGATGTCAGGAGAAGCAGGCGTTAGGGTACTGCCGCTGCTGCTAGGCTGTTTGAAGTCAGCGGCAGTGGCTGGAAACGGTTGCGGGGAAGGGGTTAAAGCAGTAGAGTTTAAAGCAGAAACTTCGGAAGCGGGGTTTGCGGGAGAAGCTGAAAAGGCAGGGGGGGAAACGGGACCCGGGCTCCCG
Organism: Lycocorax pyrrhopterus obiensis; assembly: GCA_014706295.1. Lineage (NCBI taxonomy): Eukaryota > Metazoa > Chordata > Aves > Passeriformes > Paradisaeidae > Lycocorax > Lycocorax pyrrhopterus. The sequence goes on from JACSVZ010000030.1 coordinate 17,200,039, forward strand.
TCCCCTGAGGGGGGAAGGGTGGGGGGTTGCAAGGTTTGAGGCAGCAAAACTGGTAGAACAGGTTTGTATGGAGAGGCAGAGACTACCTCATTAGCGATTGAAAGGGAGCAAGGACGAGTGACAGCAAGGGAATTGCCTGCAGGCACAGAGACTAGGGAATCCCTCTTCAGGCAGCCAGGCGTTTGTTCACTCGGTGCTGAGGTGTGGGTGGGGGGGGGTGTATGAACATGGCTGGGGGATTGTAATGTGCGAAAAGCGGTGGGAGGGGAGCGGCAAGGGGCTGAGGGTGCGGGGCGTGCAGGGGCGCGCCTGCAGCCGGGGAACAGCTGCAGACGGTAGCTGGGAGGGGTGGTATTGCGGGGGGGCAGAATAGCTTGGAACGGGGGGAGGCAGGGTAGCAGAGAGGGCTGCGTCTCCTGTCATCTTTTGGGGAGAGAGATGGATACATAGCAGGGAATAGGGGTTCGGATCTGAGGGCGGGGGGAGGTTCCAAGGCAACTTGGCCAGAATCGTCCTGGCAGGGGGGAAGAGAGGATCGGAAGGCGTCAGGGTCTCCATGGCAACCCTGCTCCATACGGGAATCTCTGTCTTCCGATTCTCTCTCAGGCGGAGAATCGGGTTTGGGAGCACAGCGAGGGGAAGGTGGAGGGGGGGAGGTTTTTGACTGGGGATTTCCCAACATTCTGGAAATACTACAGGCTTTTTCTACTAATTTAACAACTATATGAAGGAAGGGGATAAACTGAGAAACAGAAAAATCACCAGAAGCTTGAAGAGAGTAGATTTTTTTCCCAACACGATCCCAAAAGGAATTAGAAAGGATAGAGTCCCCGTTAACATCAGAGAAATACTTAGAAATCCAAATAATAAAGAACGTGAGTTTCCTTTTAGAAAGGTTTCCCTTAGAAAACTTAAAATCACTAACAAGAAGGATTTTTAGAACTTGGGAATAAAGGTCTCTCTCAGGTTGGGTAAGGCTAGGTTTTCCCAGCCTCTGTCCCATCTTTGTGGTCCCACTCCCTTACCCAGCAGAAAAAAGAGAAAAAAAAGCAAAAAGGACCCAAAAATATAAAAGCGCGCAGAAAAACCCCCATTTTAACTTAGAATTCTTTCTCCAGGCGTGGGGACAGCCAGTAGGGTCAAAATAAAATCTGCTGGGAAGGTAGTCAGCCTGAAGGTCGATCCTCAGAAGTGTTTCTTCTCTGAGATGGTAGGCGAGGGTCTCGACGTGTCTCTTTGGATAGCCTCTACTAGAACGTAGGGGTGTCTCCTCAGAGAAGAGACGATCCAACAGTGGCTTCAGTCCCGCAAACAGCTGTGCAGGAGTCGTTCTCTCCAAGGACTTCCAGGATCAGTCCAAGCAGTTCGGGGTGCCACTATGTCTCAGAGAGTCTGATGCTGGTCAAGCACCAGTATGCCACGACCTTCCTAGAGAGAGCGTCCTGCAAAGAACAACTCTTCTAGGGGCAAGGGCAAGCCTCTCTGGACAGCGAGTGATCTCAGCAAGTGTAGCAATTTCTCAGCTACAAGTGATTCCAGCTCTTGTGATTCAGCTCTTTGTGAGATCACCCGAGGCAAACTCAGGGACAGAGAGACAGGAGCCCTGTATAGCAATTCCACAGAGGTAGCTTTACTTGTCCAGCAGTCCTTGTGAAGGGGAGGCCAGGGACAGGAGCTCCCTATCTTCAGGGCAGACTCAGGGCCTTTTTATGGGAAAGGCAGGGGGTGGGGTAGAAACCAATTAGCCAACTGGGTACAAGGTATTACCATAAGGAAGCAAGGCATGCTGGGGGAGGTTCACTTGGTCACTGTAATCTAGAAGTAAGTTGCTTATCTCTGGGTAGAGTCTTTTTGCCCTCAGGCCCCTCTTCTCCAAGGGAGCACAGAGGGCTCTTGTGCCAAGAGTTCACAGCCCTCCACAACACCCCAGGTGAAAGACAAGTAGCTAGTTGGATCCCCCGCCCTCTGTGGCCAGGTCTTTTGTTTTTCTTAAGGACCTACCAATTTGTCCCCCTGGCAACATCTATGGGGAAAATTCTTTAAGAGAAAAAGAAAACAGGAGAACTCCTAAAAACCCAACATTATCCACCCTGAATTTTTCCCATACTAACATGTTACATCAAACGTAACCCTTTTAACCATATACACACATGCATCTCCCTAATTATATATATATATATATATATGCAGATACTGATACAAATACAGTGCCATGGGTAGTTCACCCTAAAACAAGGTCCCCTTGAGGTATGCATCGGGTCTCTCCATCCTTTTGCATCACCCACCAGGTGCAACCTGGTCCCTGAGCGAAGACAACCCCAGGGATGGGTTTGTCTTTGCTCGAGGCAGAATTAACCCAAACAGTTTTTCCAAGCATACCTCTCATGTGTACCACTGGAACCTTATCCCCATCTGTTGTTTGTAGGGGTTCAGATTGAGCAGGGCCTGCTCGGTTGGTGGAGCCTCGGGTGTTCACTAACCAGGTGGCTTTTTCTAAATGCATCTCCCAGTTTTTGAACGTCCCCCCACCCAGTGCCTTCAAGGTGGTTTTTAACAATCCATTACACCGCTCAACGTTCCCAGCTGCTGGTGCATGGTAAGGGATATGGTACACCCATTCAATGCCATGTTCTCTAGCCCAGGTGTTGATAAGGCTGTTCTTGAAATGAGTCCCATTGTCGGATTCAATTCTCTTGGGGGTACCGTGCCTCCAAAGGACTTGCTTTTCAAGGCCCGGGATGGTGTTTTGGGCAGTAGCATGAGGCACAGGGTAGGTCTCCAGCCATCCAGTGGTGGCTTCTACCCTTGTGAGCACATAGCGCTTGCCTTGGCGTGTTTGAGGCAGTGTGATGTAATCAATCTGCCAGGCCTCCCCATACTTGTATTTGGACTATCGCCCACCATACCATAGGGGTTTCACTCACTTGGCCTGCTGGATTGCAGCGCACGTCTCACAATCATGGATCACCTGGGAGATACTGTCCATGGTTAGATCCACCCCTCAGCCTCGTGCCCACTTATAGGTGCCATCTCTGCTCTGATGGCCTGAGGCATCATGGGCCCATCGAGCTAAGAACAACTCTCCTTTATGTTGCAAATTCAAGTCTATCTGTGACACCTCTATTTCCGCGGCCTGATGTACCTGTTTGTTGTTACGATGTTCTTCATTAGCCCGACTCTTGGGGACGTGAGCATCTACATGGCGGACTCTCACGGACAGCTTCTCTACCCGAGCGGCAATGTCTTGCCACTCTTCGGCAGCCCAGACTGGTCATCCTCTACGCTGCCAATTAGCCTTTTTCCACCTTTCCAGCCAACCCCACAGAGCATTAGCTACCATCCATGAATCAGTGTAAAGGTAGAGCTTCGGCCACTTCTCTCTTTCAGCTATGTCCAGAGCTAATTGGACAGCTTTGAGTTCAGCAAGCTGGCTCAATCCACCTTCTCCTTCAGTAGCTTGTGCAACTTGTCATGTGGGGCTCCATACAGCAGCTTTCCATTTCCGGCTAGCACCTACAATTTGGCAGGAACCATCAGTGAAGAGGGCGTATTGTTTTTCACTCTCTGGTAGCTCGTTATATGGTGGGGCTTCTTCAGCACGTGTCACTTGCTCCTCTTCTTCAGAAGATAACCCAAAAGTCTCACCTTCCGGCCAATTCGTAATTATTTCTAAGATCACAGGGCCATTCGGATTCCCAATTCAGGAGCGCTGCATGATGAGGGCAATCCATTTGCTCCAAGTAGCGTCAGGAAGGAAGGAACGTGGAAGGAACCTTTCCCTTGAACATCCACCCCAGCACCGGTAGTCGGGGTGCCAGGAGGAGTTATGCCTCTGTGCCGATTACTTCTGAGGCAGCTTGGATTCCTTCATAGGCAGCCAGGATTTCCTTCTCTGTGGGAGTGTAGTTGGCTTCGGACTCTCTGTAGCTTTGGCTCCAGAATCCCAGTGGTCAGCCCCGAGTCTCACCAGGCACCTTCTGCCAAAGGCTCCAGGACAGACCCGTGTTCCCGGCTGCAGAGTAGAGCGCGTTCTTCACCTCAGGTCCTGTCCTGACTGGGCCCAGGGCTACTGCGTGAGCGATTTCTTGCTTGATCTGGGTGAAGGCTTGTTGCTGCTCAGGGCCCCAATGGAAATTGTTCTTCATGCGGGTAACCAGGTAGAGAGGACTCACAATCTGGCTGTACTTGGGAATGTGCATCCTCCAAAAACCTATGGTGCCTAGGAAAGCTTGCGTTTCCTTTTTGTTGGTTGGTGGAGACGTAGCAGTGATCTTGTTGATGACCTCAGTGGGAATCTGACTTCGTCCATCTTGCCACTTTATTCCCAGGAACTGGATCTCTCGGGCAGGTCCCTTGACTTTGCTCTTCTTGATGGCGAAGCCAGCTTCCAGGAGAATCTGGATGATTTTCTCTCCTTTCTCAAATACCTCCGTTGCCGTGTTCCCCCACACAATGATGTCGTCAATGTACTGCAGATGTTCTGGAGCCTCGCCCTTTTCCAGTGCGGCCTGGATGAGTCCATGGCAGATGGTGGGACTGTGCTTCCACCCCTGGGGCCATCAATTCCAGGTATACTGCACTCCCCTCCAGGTGAAGGCAAACTGAGGCCTGCACTCTGCTGCCAGAGGAATGGAAAAGAACGCATTTGCCATGTCAGTGGTGGCGTACCACTTCACTGCCTTGGACTCCAGCTCGAACTGAAGCTCCAACATGTCCGGCACGGCAGCGCTCAGTGGTGGAGTCACTTCATTCAAGCCACAATAATCCACAGTCCATCTCCATTCCCCGTCAGACTTGCGTACAGGCCAAATGGGGCTGTTGAAGGGTGAGTGGGTCTTGCTGATCACCCCTTGGCTCTCTAGCTCGCGGATCACCTTGAGGATGGGGATCACGGCATCTCGATTTGTCCAATACTGCTGGCGGTGCACTGTCGAGGTGGCAATTGGTACTCGTTGCTCTTCCACTTTCAGGAGCCCAACTGCAGAAGGATTCTCAGATAGTCCAGGCAGGGTGTTCAATTGCCTAATGCCCTCTGCCTCCACAGCAGCTATTCCAAACGCCCACCTGAGTCCTTTTGGGTTTTTGTAGTAGTCGTTCCGGAGGAAGTCTATGCCCAGAATACACAGGGCCTCTGGGCCAGTCACAATCGGATGCTTTTGCCACTCCTTCCCAGTCAGGCTCACCTCAGCTTCCAACAGGGTCAACTGCTGTGATCCCCCGGTCACCCCAGCAATAGAAACGGGTTCTGCCCCCACATGTCCCGATGGCATTAAAGTACACTGTGCACCAGTATCAACCAATGCATCATATTTCTGTGGCTCTGATGTGCCAGGCCATCGGATCCATACCGTCCAAAAGACCCGGTTCTCCCGTGCCTCTTCCTGGCTACAGGCAGAGCCCCTCTAGCCCTGGTTTTCATTTCCTCCCTGGGCATACATGCTAGAAGTTCCTTCAAGGGGATCCGACATACCATCCTCCCTTCTGGAATACCTGGCAGCTCGGTCACGGGAGGCTGAGGCTACTCTCACTCTAGCAGAACCCCCTTGGTCAGCATCTCTCTCCTTGAGTTCACGCACCCGTGCTGCCAGGACAGAAGTGGGTTTCCTATCCCACCTTCTCATGTCTTCCCCATGGTCACATAGAAAAAACCACAGCTCATCTCGTGAGGTGTACCCTCTCTCTCTAGCTGGGGAATGTCGGGCTCTGATTTGGGGGCCTGTGACTTGCACTGGTGCCACACTGATCTTCTTCAACTCCTCCCTCATCCCCCTAATCTCCTCTTTAAATTCCTCTTTGAGGTCCTTAACCATGGCAGAGACACGAGCCTTCAGTGGGCCATTAACCATACTCTCATAATTTCTGAGCTTGTTGGCAACGGAACCCACTGTTTCTCGGTTGTCCTCGGCATTAATCATTGCAATGAAGGGGGTGTATTGCTGTGGCCCTACCTTTGCCAGGTTCCACAACATCTGCCCTGTGCACTTGACCTTGTTGGGGTCATTATCATGCTGTCCACCCCTCCCAAAGAGTACCTCTAATACTGCCACTTCTCTTAGCTGTTGGATCCCTTCCTCAAGTGTCTTCCATTGCATTCTATGATGGTACTCCTGCATTCTCTCTTTGTGGACAAACCTCTCTCTCACACTCATTAAAAGCTGCTCCCAGAGAGAAAGGGCCCTGGCTCCCTCACGAATATCTGATCCACACCTGGGTCCTGGGTCAAGGGTCCCAAATACCTTGCCTCGCCACTATCCAGTTGCACGCCTGTACCCGTAAGGTCCCAAACCCGAAGTAACCAGGTTGTATAAGCCTCACGCCCCCGCCGCACAATGTCTTTTCGCATATTACGGAGACTGTCATACGACAGGGACTCGGTGATGATTTCAGGTTCTGACTCCCCTGCTGGTTGCGAGGGCCCTGGTTCCCCATCATCATTAACTGGGCGTACTGACTTGGTCTTATATTTCCTCCTCTGCACAGGGGCGACTGCTGCTGGCTGTGATTGCCCTTGTGGTTCAGCTGGAGCCTGGACAGTTGTAACATCCGTGGGTTCCACTGCTGCACCATCAGGCTCTCCCTCTTTGGAGCAGAGAGAGGGTTTTCCACTAGCTGGGGAGGTGTATTCCCTCAGCACCCGGCATATCTTCTCCTCCATTACCCCCATCCAATCCGAGTGGTTCATTTCTGAGGTGGCCTGTGGGGCAGTGTCAGGCTGTGGGGCAGGATCTCTGGTCTCTGGGGTCGTGTCAGGTTCTGGGGCAGCATTCCTAGCCTCTGGGGTGGGTGTCTGGGTAGTTATCCAAATCAATCTCAACTTATCTCTGAATGCTAAATAGAGTAGGCCTATCAGCATCACTTGGTTAGTATCCAGAGGAAATCTAAACCCTTCGAAAACTGGTGGGGTAGACCCAAAGAACTGGTTGAGGGGTTGGGAGAAAACTTCCCCTGGTGTCATTTCCTCACAGAAGGTACCATTTTTAACATAACCCCAAAAACATGCACTTAGTGTGTGATAACCATTTATCCATGTGCCCACATTCTGGAGGAAGTTAAAAGCCCATGAATTCCTCACCTTATCAACCCATAGTGCAAACTGGATAACAGCTACGGTAGCCTTAGTCAGAGGACCCATGTATAGAAAAGGAGCCGCAAAGGGGAGAAATATAGCCACAACCCCGTGCCACCCCAACCAGGGTAAGCTGGACCACATAGTGCTGCCTAACAAGGTTTATATAGTCAGCACACAAAATTAAGTTACCCAGGAACTGTTATTCCTTTTTCACCCCTTTCTCTTGATGCCCTCGAGCCCCCCATTGGGTGCCAAGGTCTGTCTCGGTTTGAAAGACAGGTGTCTGTCAAGGAAGGCAGGAGCCTCCCCTGAAATGGAAAATGCAACCTCCTTCCCTCCAAATTAGTATAATTTTGAAATTAAGGGGCTTTCAGGCAAAGACATGACAGGTAGGAATAACAGTTCTTCACTTATATATATATATATGTATGACAAGGCAAACAAGCTACAATAACTATGTCAGTAACAGCAAACAGAACCACAAACCCAGTGACAGCCTCTCTCGGCTGTCAGGCACTTTCCCCTTTGGTGCAGTTCCAGTCACAGCCGGCAGGGGCGCCGGTGGCTCCCGGTGAGCAGGGCGGGTGCGATGGTTCCCCCGTGGCAGCAGGGGGCGCTCTAGAGCGAGCTCGGGGAGCACGCGGTGATGGCGGCTCGGGGTCCCGGGAGGGATGGACGAAAAGCTTCACAAACCCTCTGGGCAGCTGATCCCGGTGCCCGGCCGGACTGTCGGGAGCAGCAGGCTGGAACAGCAGAGACGAGCACAGATCCCGGGTGGCAGATGAGATGTATCAAACTCCGAAGTTGCAGTGGGAGCTCCGGGAGGTCTCAGCCGGCAAGGGTGTGCAGGGCTACAGTGTAGCGGAGGATCCAAGCAGTGGCAGAGGGCCGAGCGGCTGCGGCCCAGCTCCCAGCAGGGCAGGGAAAGGTGGGCTTGGGAATCCCAGGTTTCTCAGGTAGAAGGAAAGCAGCCGAAAAGCAGAAACCTCCAGCCCTGACAAACTCCTTCTGAACACTCAGAGCACCAGCAGCCCCCGGCTGCACCCAACCCCCCAGGTGAAAGACAAGTAGCTAGTTGGACCCCCGCCCTCTGTGGCCAGGTCTTTTGTTTTTCTTAAGCACCTAGCAATTTGTCCCCCTGGCAACATATATGGGGAAAATTCTTTAAGAGAAAAAGAAAACAGGAAAACTCCTAAAAACCCCAACACCGAGCCAGGACAGCCTAAGCCCGTAGCAGTTGCCCCCATTCAGAAGAAGAAATCTAAGAGCAAATCAGTCCGCATAATGACTGATGAGGACGAGGGTGGACCTTCACACCCAGCAGAAGAGACCGAGCCGGAGATCATCACTCGCTCTCTATCCCTGGGTGAACTGCATGACCTGCGGAGGGAGTTCACCTGCCAGGCAAACTAATCGATCCTGACCTGGCTGCTCCGCATCTGGGACGCCGCAGCTAATGACACCATTCTGGACAGAAGTGAGGCCAGGCAACTGGGATCCCTGTCCCTGGATGTGGTCATTGACCAGGGGATCGGGAGAACCAAGGAAACTCTCAGCCTCTGGCAGCAACTGCTGGCGAGTGTAAGGGATAGATACCTTTGTAAAGAAGACCTCCAGGTGCACCAAGGAAAATGGAGCACAATGGAACAAGGTATCCGATGCCTGAGGGAATTGGCTCTGCTGGAGATAATTTTTTTGGAAGACACGAGATTCCTTAAGAGCCCAAATGGTGTCCAGTGCATGTCACAGATGTGGTTGAGATTCGCACGTCTTGGACCAGAGATATACTCCTGTTACCTAGCGACACTGCAATGGAGGGAAGGAGAGGACAAGGTGGGAGGGTTTGTCAACAAGCTAAGAATTTACGAGGATGCTGTCACCACCCTGTTACGCACCTATGTCTCGTCTGTGGAAACAAAGCTGGCTGAGCACGTCTGGAGCTTGGAAGAGAAAATTGAAGAAGGCCATCAGAAACTGAGAAAGGAGCTTAAGGAAGGAATTTACCACATCTCGCCAGAACCAACGAGAGTCTCTGCCATTAGGCGCAGACATCCCCCAGCCAAGGAGAGAGGATACACTCCACAAGGTAACCTCTGTTTTTTTCTTCAGGAGCATGGGGAAGACATGAGAAAGTGGGATGGAAAACCCACCTCTTCCTTAGCCGCCCAGGTACATGAATTGAAAAGAGGAACATCTACCACAAGAAGCTCATGTAGGGTCAACGCTGCTCCGGTCTCTCGTGGACAGAACTCCAGATGGTATAGGAGTGATAATATGACCGATTCTCTTGAAGGGACCTCAGGAACATATTTACAGGAAGAGAGCAATGTGTACCATGACCAGGAATAGAGGGGCCCTGACTCTAGCCAGGTAGAGGAAAGGGACAATTGGATCTATCAGACTGTGTGGATCCGATGGCCTGGCACGTCTGACCCACAAAGATATACAGCTTTGGTTGACACTGGCGCTCAATGCACTCTGATGCCATCCAGGTATGTGGGGACTGAATCCATTTCTATTTCTGGGGTGACAGGAGCATCCCAGCAACTGACAGTACTGGACGCTGAAGTGAGTTTAACTGGGAACGAGTGGCAGAAACATCCCATCATGACTGGCCCAGAGGCCCCATACATCCTTGGCATAGACTATCTCAAAAATGGGTATTTCAAAGACCCAAAAGGACATCATTTGGCTTTTGGGATAGCTGCTCTAGAGACAGAAGACATCAGACAACTGAATACCCTGCCTGGCCTCTCAGGCGACCCCTCTGCTGTGGGACTGCTGAGAGTTGAAGAACAACAAGTACCAATCGCCACAGCAACAGTGCACCGTCAGCAATACCGCACCGGCAGAGACTCTATGGTTCCCATCCATGAGATGATTCGCAAACTGGAGAGCCAAGGGGTGGTCAGCAAGGCCCTCTCACCCTTCAACAGCTCTATATGGCCAGTGCACAAGTCCAGTGGAGAATGGAGACTGACCATGGATTACCGTGGCCTGAATGAAGTCATGCCACCACTGAGTGCTGCTGTGCCAGACATGTGGGAGCTTCAGTACGAGCTGGAGTCCAAGGCAGCAAAGTGGTATGTGACCGTCGATACTGCCAATGCCTTTTTCTCCATTCCTTTGGCAGCAGAATGCAGGCCCCAGTTTGCCTTCACCTGGAGGGGTGTGCAATACACTTGGAACCAGCTGCCCCAGGGGTGGAAGCACAGCCGTGCCATCTGCCATGGACTGATCCAGACTGCACTGGAAAAGGGCGAGGCTCTGGAACATCTGCAGTATATAGATGACATCATCGTATGGGGGTACACAGCAGGCAAAGTCTTTGAGAAAGGAGAGAAGATTATCCAGATTCTTCTGAAAGCTAGTTTTGCCATTAAGTGAAGTGAGGTTAAGGGACCTCCTCAAGAAATTCAGTTTCTAGGAGTCAAGTGGCAAGATCCCGACAGAGGTAATCAACAAAATCACCGCTATGTCCCCATCTACCAACAAGAAGGAAATCCAGGCTTTCCTAGGAGCCATGGGCTTTTGGAGGATGCAGTGTTTTCTGCCTTTATTTTAATTTTCCTATTAAATTGTAGTTCTGACTTGGAATCTCCTGCTGGTTTATTTTCAAACTAGTACAAGGCCTTAGCATGAGCTGTGAGTTAGCCAAAAACTGAGCAAGAGTTTAGTGAACAGTCAGGGAAGGCATCACTGACCATAAGAGGATCGCGAGTTTTGCCATCCAGAATATCTCATGTGCTGTTACGATGCCCTGTTACATAATGAGTGTCACCAAATCCTGGCAACAATGCTGTTGTCAACCAGTTGTCAGAAGCAGAGGGTACTGGTCACGTGGCTAAAGCCTCTCGTGTCACCATAGACACAGGCAGATCATAATCTAGTCACAAGATAGCTATTTACTTTAGATAAGGACTGTGATGACTTATCAAATCGTTTGTACCTATGTATACCTATTGCAATGTAACTAGCTTCTTTAAAATTAGTGTTAGCTAATCATAATGTAAATGCAAAATACGTAGGAACAACTGTATGGTGAAGAGTGTTGAAGTAAGTTCAATATTATTTACATGCCACCTTTTCCTTCTTAGGTGTTTTCTGTTTGCCTTCTGTATATGTTTATCTTAATTCCATGTTATATAAGCTTGTTTTTTATTTTCCAATAAGCAGTTTTCTTTAAGGTGGATGAGTGTGTTGTAACTTTAACCAGCCAGACACTTCAGACAGTTGCACAGCAAAAGGAGAAGAGGAAGCAGTCATGTTTCAACAAAGGAAATTCTGGCTGGACATAAAGAACAACTCCCTCCCAGTGTGAGGGGTCAGACCCTGGAATAAGCTGCCCAAAGATAAAATAGAATTTTTGGAGATTTTAAAAATTTGGCTGGACAAGGCCTTTAGCAACCTCATCTAACTTTGAGGTTAGCCCTGCTTTGGGCAGGTAATTTGTCTCATGACCTCATGGCACACCTAATTAGAGATATCCTCTGAGTGTCCAGTGCACTGAGAAAAAAGAATGCCTGCTTTCTAATACTTCAAATTGTGTTAGAAAGTTTGTTTTCTAGCCTAATTTGGTATCACTAGCACTTCCTGGGGCTGCCCTTTGTGCAAGTGTGGGATGGCCCCATACTCCTGACCTTGCCTGCACCTCGTCAGCCACTCTCATGTGAGCTGCTGGCTCCTGCTGGGTTTCAGCACTCAGGAAACACCCTCTCTATGCCAAGATACCCTGCTTTGCTGCAGAGCACTTTTACCTGATCTGTTTGCCTCGGAGAGTGCTGTTAAGTACATGAAAGAGAAGGAACTGTCTGTGGGGTACTCACAAAAGAATTGAGGGAGCAACTGAAGTCTGTAACATATGCAATTGGATCCAGTCATACAAGGATCTCTTTGTACTGGTTTTAGCTAGGATAGAGTTAAATTTCTGGAATGGGGCTATGTTTTGGATTTGTTCTGAACATATTGTTGATAACACAGGGATGTTAAAGTTATTGCTGAGCAGTCCTTTCACAGCATCAAAGCCTTTTCTTGCTTCTCACACTGCCCTGAAAATGAGTAGGCTGGAAGGGTATAAGAAGTTGGGCGAGGACACATCTGGGACAATGTTGCAGTGAACCATGACCAGCAGAACCAAGGGGATCATAGAATTCTCTGATTTGAGGCGCCTGCAGCCCAGAACCCCTAAAGTTACCGGAAGCACCCCAGAAGCCGTGGTCAGTGCCTTGCCATTGGCTTCAGTTCTCCCCACCTACCCTTTATCTCATTTGCTGTAATCCCTCCTCCCCGCCTTTGTAACACTCCCTGGTTAACGTCTATTGGTTATTGTATGTTTTCCACGCCCGTGTTGTCGGGGTACAAAACAGCCCGCACTCCACGTGGCGAGCGGATTGCTCCGTGGCTTCTGCCACGTTCCAATAAACCCTTCCTCCCCACGGAGTACCCCTCCGCCTCTTCTTACCTCTTTCGAGCGCTATAGCCATCGGTGGACGGAGCGAACCCGATCGGTGATTCGCCCGCCCGCCCGCACCGAGAATCGGTCCCGTCCAGCCTCCGCCCGGGGCAGGCAGAGACTGCTAGGTGCCGGGACCCCGAGCTAGCCTGAACGGCACCTGAAGCAGGACAACTGTTGCATTAAGGGTATAGAAATTTAGCAGAAAATAAAGCCCCTTGCATTCCAGTTGGTCCTCAGAGATCAGAGGGGCTGGGTGCAGGCTGGGCTTAATTTCTGATTATAGCCAAGTGTCATGGTTTGTCACTGGCCAAATGCCAGGGACCCATGAAAGTCACTCACTCACCCTCCCCTGCCACAGCTGGGCAGAGGAGAGAAATATTTAATGAAGGCTTAATGAGTTGAGATAAGGACCGGGAGAAAACACTCCAAGGGAAAAACAGGCTCAACTTAAAGGTACAAAGTGAATTTATTACTAACAGAATCAGAGGAGGAAAATGAGAAGTAAAATAAGCCCTTAAAATACCTTTTTTCCCCAACCCCTCCCTCCTTCCCCCTGACAGCGCTGGGATACAGGGTGTGGGGGGTTTGGTCAGTTCATCAGCTGAGGTTTTCTTCCACTGCTCAGGGAGAGAAGTCCTTCCTTTGCTACGCCGTGGGGTCCTTTCCTGCGGGACACAGTTCTCCGTGGACTTCTCCAGCATGGTTCCAATCTCAAGAGCAGCAGTCCTCCCAAAACTGCAGCAGCGTGAGTCCCTCCCACGGGCAGATGGCCCTCCCAAAACTGCTGCAACGTGGATCACTCTTCCACGGGGTGCAGTACTCCAAGGACAGGCTGCTCCATCCTGGAAGCAGGGGCCCCCTCTCTCCACCAGGTCTCCCACTGGATCACAGCCTCCTCCAGGCATCCACCCACTCTGGTGTGGGCACCTCCCACACGAGCTGCAAGTGGATCTCTGCATCCCCCGTGGATCCCCATGGGCTGCAGGGGGACAGTGCTTCACCATGGTCATCACCACGGCCTGCAGAGGAATCTTGACTCCGGTGCCTGGAGCACCTCCTCCCCCTCCTTCTCCACTGACCTTGGTGTCTCCATGTTGTTTCCCTCACATGTTCTCACCTCCTCCTCTTCTCTAGCTGGAATTAAAAGTGCGCCCCCACTTTGTTTTGATTTTCTTCTTAAATATGTTATCACAGAGGAGTTACCAACCTCTCTCTCATTGGCCCAGTTTTGTCCAGCAGCATGTCCATCTTCAGAGCCCTCAGGGATTGGCTCTGCTGGACATGGTGGAAGCTTCCAGCAGCTTCTCACAGGAGCCACCTCTGTAGCCCCCCGCTACCAAAAACCAGGCTGTGCAAATCAACACACCAATTCAGCACTATAAGTCTGGTCGAGTTCAATAAGGAGAACTTGCACAAGCACAGATTCACAAACAATGCAGTTTACCAATTCAGTACTATAGGTCCAATCATATTCATTAAGGACTTGCGTAATCCAGATTCACAAATAGTACAGTTTATTGAAGCAACAGGAAAGGAGGTTTAGGATTCCCGGTGATAAATGTGGTAACTACAGAATATTAATGTGTTGCGACAGAAAGTATTGAAACAGAAATCTATGACTGCTATATATATATATATAAAAATGAATATTCCCAGGTCTGCTTCAATGCAATGTGAGGTGCAAAGCTCACATAAAGGTGTCCCTTCAGCAGAGGAGACACACAGTTCATTGACCAATCCCGAGCAGGCAGAAGTGTTTTCCCTCTCTGACTCTTTCTGCCCTGAAGTCTCCCTTCTGTGCTATAAATTTTTGTCCCTTCCTGATGGGATGGAACAATTGCATGTTATAGGTGGGATTTGATGACTTTGGTCATACATGTATTACGTTTCATGTTTTTCCTCATTTGAATCCCAAGGACTGTGAAAAGCAATATGTAAACAGATTAATGAGGGTCTCAGTTACTTTCAGTCAGAATTTGTAGTTGACAAAAAAGGTAGAATAAACACTTTGGTCCTCTTCCATGCACTGAGGCGGCAGTAAAGGCTGTCTGACCTACACCAGATAGTCTCTGTCTGCATCTTTATCTCTTAAAGAACCAGATTTACAACAAGGCTTGTTTTGCATGGTGAAGGGGAGTGAGGCCAACGGCTGGTACAGAGACCTGGGTGCTCTTTTGTGCCTCACTGAAACAACATTGGGCCTTGAGGCCTTCGCTTCACTCCACACATCCTTCAGTTGTGAAGTCCTGCTGTTTTGCCAGTGGGTAGAGTCAGACAGACACAGATACCAACTTAAGTAATGGTGTGATTTACTATAATGCAAAGCTGCAAAGAATCACAAAAGGATAAGCTATGTAATGCACATAATCATTAATACGAAAGAATGCCTATAGTGATTAAGAAAGCTACATCACCAGTTACCCTAATACTTTACCATCATCCAAGTCTGCAAAACATCAGCTGTGGGGGAAGCTGTCACAGAGAAGGACTGGAGAACCACACCCAGTAATTGGGAAATCCTGGGCGGTGCATCCACCTTTGCAGGCCACAAGGCTCCCCCAACTTTCCTGTGACAGTAGCCCAGCTTTTATACTGTTAAACAAACAAGATGACATAATTTCTAATTTCATTCTCTTGTTGGCTTTCTCCCAAAGCCTGGCCAGGGCTCAAGGAAGAACCAAGGGAGTTGTCTTTGATCCTGTACTCCCCTAATTAGGCCAGATGTGGCCTTATTCGGTTTCTAGATATGGAAAGCTAAATACAATTTTTGCCAATAAATGAACACATATAACAATACTTTGTTAATGAGCGAATATATATATAACATTTGGTTGGAAGGTTCATCTAGAGGTCAGCTTTGGCTCAGGGCCTGTTGTTCAGGCCTTAGTACCTCAATCCATCCTTTGACCTATAGATGAACTACAAGCTTCATAACAATTCTTTTGATAGTAGAATCTTATATTTAGATATTAGGCGTAAAGGCATCACCTCTTGTTCTTCAATAAAGTGCTGTTCAAGTACATTACTCAGAGCTATAATTTGCATTCCTTTTAAAACATGCCTAATTAGTTGCTATTCTCTAACAAAGATTCTGGTTGACTATTAAGACACAATTTACAGACAAGTAATAATTTAGTGACAAGGTTATTCATTCTTTTTCTCAATCTCATTTGGGTTAGGAACAATAATTCCATTGTCCATGGAGCTGATGCCTTTTTAATTCTAGAATAATGCACTCAAGGTCCTTTGCTGTTCAGCTTTACCACAGTGTATGGAGTTAACAATACTTGGTAGGGTCCTTTCCACTTCGGTTGGAGAGGTGCCGGGTTTCAGACCTTGAGATATACTCAGTCTCCTGGTTGGAATTCGTGCACTGGTGTGTAAGTCAGTGTTCGCATCAGTCTTCATATCAAGCCACATGGATAACAGCATTTTCCAAATGGACTGTTGCGGTAAACAGGTAGATTTAGTTGCTCTGGATCAGTAAAACAATATTCTATAACATCTATTCTTGCATATAACACTTGGTTGCAGGGACATATTCCCATTTTCTTGCCCAGGTTTCATGATTAAGACAGTATTGTCTTTCCCCATAGCTATTATTTCAGCTGGTTCGGGAGGGCCATTTGTCCTCTGGACCTATACTTTGGCTCCATTATTAAGACTGGAGGATCCAAACCCTTTATCTGCATGAACAGTAGTAATCTGAGGTAGATCTCCGTTTTTCACAATTGTTTTTAAAACTGGCAATATCAATAATTGCGCTACCCTGTCATGGGGATGGATAATCAAATCTTGTTTACTATTGTTTAACAGAATTACTTTAATTTCTCCTTGATAATCTGCATCAATTACTCCTCCTATGACATGAACACTTTTCAAGGCCAGGCTCGAACGAGCAGCTATCAAACCAAAGTGTCCTGGAGGAATATGAATTCCTATTCCAGTACTGATAACTCTCATTTGCTTCTGATTTATCTTAATTAATTCTAATGCATAAAGGTCCTGCCCTGCAGCCTCTGGGGTGGCCCTGTAAGGGGCCATCACACCTGGAACAATTTCCCAGTAAGTCAAAGTCTCACTGTTAATGGTTGTATTTGCAAATTGTGTGTAGTCATGTGCATCAAGGGGGTTTCCATTTCCCTAATGGGCCTATTGTTAAGGCTATGTAGAGCAACAGTGAGATGGGTTCTCCATCAGGACAGGTTTCCATCTCCTAATTTTTTCAACTGCTCTTTTCACAACCCATTCATCCGTTCAATCCTGCAGCTTGTGGATAGTATGGTATATGAAAAACCCACTGAATGTTTTGCTGCTCAGAATATTGTTGAACAAATTTGTTTCGAAAATGAGACCCATTATTGGTTTGGATCTGTAATGGAATTCCATAGTACAAAATTATTAGGTCTATAGTACAGATGGTACTATGGTGTGCAGCCTTCTTACAAGGATGGGCAATCAAATATCCAGAATATATATCTACAGCAGTATAGACATATTTACACCCTCGGTCCTGGGATAAAGGTCCAATATAATCTATTTGCCAAATTTGTCCTGACAACTTTCTTCTCCCCAATTGTCCTTCCACAATATTTGGCACCAGGTGTTTATGAGTGTGTTGGAACATGGGGCACTGGGCAATTATAATTTTAATCATATCAAGTGACATTGTTATGCCATTGTCTTGGGGTGACTTTATGATGTGTATGCCCTATTGCTGCTCTATGCCCAGAAATGAATTTTGTGCCTGTCTGTGCCTTTAAACTGAGCCCAAGAGGGGGGAGAGAGGAAAAACCAAGTGAACTTTTCAAAAGCAGTTTTGTGCTCCAAGGTCACTGCTATCTCTCTCTGCGTGTTTCTACAGTAGCAAGAGCAGAGGAAGCACCCTTCTTGCTTTTCAGCCAGCTTTCAGCCCCTTTTCTCTGGAGGGAGATGGAGAGTTGAACTTTGTCTTCCTGGGACTTCGGTTTTTTCCCTTCTTCTCTTCTGGACTGTTTCAACATCAGAACACACCGGGAGAAATTTCCACTGAGGCCCCGGAGGTGGGCCCACACCGACCCAGCTCCGAGGAGGAGGAGAGAGATCACACCTACAGAAGGACTCTGAAATCTTCCCAGGTTTCTCTTCACAGCAAGAGGTTTTATTATTCAGCATTATTATTCTTTTCCTGTGTGTTTGTTAAATAAATAGGTTTTTATCTCTTTCACTTTGACTCTAACCCAAAAAAAAAAAAAAAAAATTTTTTTTTTCCCGAACCTGGTGGGGGAGGGGTGGTTGTAACCTGCCTTCTATCAGAGGATATTTTCCTGCAAATTTGTCCAAACTGGTGATACAAGGAAATTAGGGGTTAAGAAATGATACATTAGGAGCTGCCTGTTAAATGATATATAACACTTGCTTAACAGTTATTGTGCTTGCCAAAAGCAGGAAGGGAGGATGCCAGGCTATTGATAAGAAGAAGTAACCGTGACTTGGTTCCTGCTCTCTGGACCCCTAAACCAGCTGAAACTGCTTTGAGGCTTGGACTAAGACCAAAGGGACCAGAGAGCATGCGCAAAGAGGCAAGGTGAAAAGTTCAATCCTGAGGAAGACTCGTTTACTTCATCTTGAGACCCCTGCCCACGACCATCAGGAGGCACTGCGCAAGCGCAAGGCATATGGAAATGATTTTCAGACTCATTATAATACGAAGCGGGGCTAGGCGGAGCTAGGTAATGAATATGTATAGGCATAGTGAAGAACCTAATGAATATGTGACTTGTAACTCGATATATACCAAGCTGAATGCTGTTGACGGCATGCATGCCTTTGGAGGAGCGATCCTCCCGTGCACCTCAGCGCTGAATAAACATACCTACTTTACAACTTACACAAGTTGTGGAGTTTTTCCATGTATCACTGGCACAGCCATGTTCTTGAGCCCACCTGTAAGTGGCTTTTTCTCCAAGATGCCCACACTTTTGGTGCACCCATTTTGCCAAGCTTTCATGATCCTCCTTCTGAGGGAATTCCAATCCAGCTTGGGAAATCTTTGCCCAGTTGTCTGCAACAGAGTTATAAAGTCATTCTAAAGTATCTGCTTTACTATCAGCATCAACATGAAACATAGTCACCTTGGTCCTTTGTACTATTTCCCAAATATCCTTTCACAGTTCCTTTCCCCAGACTTCCTTAGAACGCATTTTCCAATCTTTGGCTACCCAAGTGTCCTGGGTTGAAGTGTATTCTATTACCATCCTCATGAGCTGTTGAAACCAGGTGGGGCAGTGTTTCCTTGCCTCTTCCCTCTGGACTATCTTTCTGTTAATGAGCCCATCAATACCTTGCTGCATGACTCATAGATAACTCCCTCTGGACTATTTTCTGTTAATGGGCCCATCAATGCCTTGCCTTACGACTCATCATCCCATTGTGAGATGCTCCACCCAGAAGGAGGAACCAAGCATTCCATCCTAGATATAATCTGAGATTCTGAACACCAGAGACAACCTTTCCACTGGATTCCCAGAGGACGAGAGCTACATAGCCACCACTGGACCCTCCGAGGAAGAGCAGACCCTTCTACAGGATCACCACTTCAACAGAACCACATCCACCGCTTCAGGAGGACTGCAGCTACCATTTTATCAGACTGCTACCGCCACCCTAACAGGGTGTCAGGTTGTATCCTGACTCTGTCAGTTTAAACCAATGTTTTCTGCCTTTATTTTTTTTTTAATTTCCCTATTAAATTGTTATTCTGACTTGGTGCCTCCCACTGGTTTGTTTTCAAACTAGTATATGGATGCTGAAAAACTCCAGCAGAGAATTTCTTCAGCTCTCTGCAGCATTTTTTGTGAGAGTTCTTTCTTTCCCATGCAAGCAAGACAAAACAATGTTACCGTTTTGTAAACTTCTTGCAGGTGCGGATTGTTTGGGCAGAACTGTTATGGTTCTAACTGGAAAAACACTCAGAGATGGGTGTCTTAGAACTTGACCAATCTCCTTAGGGGGTGGATGGCGAAAACCAATTACCTTATGCCACTTAATACACTTTGCGAACTAACATATAAAAGTCTTCTGCGAATTCATTAAATCATCATCCATTTATCCCTGAGCCTAGACTTCGTGTTGTTTCTCTACTCGTCCGTGGGGAAAACAGCGACACTAGTACACCAAGTTAGTAGCCTGTGGTGTATAGGTAAAACCTTATAAAATGAAGGCCTTGTTGCCTTTGTAAAATCATGACTCAGGCCTGTTACTTCGGCTAAGTAGAGAAGGACTGTGGGAAAGAGACATTGCTGAATTAGGGGTAAAAAAACGTGCTGCATGACCATCGCGTGCTTACATCGTGGTGTATGGTGGTTGGTTGAATTATGCTTGTTATGCTTTAAAACTATGTAAACAGATAACTGGCTAATTGCTTAAAAAGGCCGGGTTTTTGTAATAAAGTGCTTATGCTTGCCACCATCTTCAGCATCAGTCTTTTCTGTCCACCGTCAGTAGCCAAGTATCTAACCCATTAGCTACTGACCAAAAATCTGTATACAAATGGCATTCTCCTAGATCTTCCTGATTTAAAGTCATATAAGCAGCATATAATTCAGCATATTGGCTGCTTCTCCCTTCTCCTCTTGTTTCCAGAAATTTCTCTGAATGGGGATGGTAAGCTACCGCTGTCCAAAACCTCTTTCCTCCTACATATTTAGCTGATCCATCAGTAAACCAAACATGTTCCTTTTCAAAGGGCATAAATTGATCTAAAGGTTTTCTCCACCAGACAGGGGATTCCTGCTCAACTGTACAATTGGGAATTATTTCTTGATCCTACATGGGGACAATAGCCACTCACTCATGGAGAGCAACTACTCCATTAATGCCCACCTTGGCTCTATCCTGAATATACCATTTTTGCTTTCTGATACTTGACTCCTGAGCATGTCCAGTTCGATGGGTTTTCAGAGAACTCTTAACCCATTGCATGATAGGAATTTTGGGGTGAAGAGTCACTTCATGTCCTATTTTAAGTTGTTCTGTCTCCACCAATGCCCAATAGCATGCTAACAATTGTTTCTCAAAAGGGGTATAATTGTTTCCTGCCTCCAGTAGCTTTCTTCCCCAAAAGCCCAAGGGAACCTTTTCCTTTCCCTGTTTTTGCCATAAGCTCCAATTTGCATGTGACCCATTTACAGATACATTCAATTCCACTTCTCCTTTCTGTATGAGCCATAAATCTAAAGCCGTTTGAATAGCCTCTTTTGCTAGTTTAAAGGCAGCTTGCTGTTCATTTCCCCATTCAAACTCATATTTTTTCCGTGTGTAAGGGACGGTCCGAAGACCCTTCATCTGCTTCACGATGATCTGCCGAAAGCGAGACGCTGAGCCTGGGCCTGGCCGAGGTGGAGAGCTAGCCAAATACAGCTGTGTTGGTCCTGCTGCCATCACAATAGGAACAGCACGGGACATGTCGGAGCCGGTGTACGTGCCTGAGTACAGTGGGCAAGGAGACGTGTCGACCCTGCTGTTACCAGACCAGGGACAATGCGAGATGCTGTCTGTTACCTGTTCTGTGAAACAATGGGACTTGCTCCCCCACTTCTCGGCTAGCTGCCCCTCGCTTCGAAAAGGCTTGCCTCACCTGTTGGCCGGCTGCCACTCGCTTTCAAAAAGACTATTAAAGGACTCTCTGAGAAGACCCCAGTTGGAATCCCCCCACGGAAGACGATGGATCAAGAGGACTCCGTCTGGCCGTTGGTAGCTATAACCCCCCCTTTCTCTCCCTCTATCCTTTGTTTCCTTACATCTCTCTCCCTCTCTATTGCAATTACACCGCGTTGGTACGCAATAAAATACACTGTGCTGATTGAAATTTACACTTCTCCCCGTTGGTGTTTCTTTTGCACTCTGAGATTCGGGTAACGAACCATCACAACCCCCGCTCATCTCAAGCGGATCATGACATTAAATTGGCGTAGTCGGCAGGATCTGACAGACAAAAGGGGTAGCGGGGCTCTGTGCAATCTGTAACAGGGGAAGGACGTTTCACTCCAGCCGCACCTAGCCCGACACCCGAAAGGGTGAGCGGTGTCTAGAAAGCAAGGGGGGTGACTCGAATTTCCCGCAAATTGTACATTCCCAAAAGAATGCACCCCACACTCAGTTGAGGGCTCTGTCTTCAGAAATCCACAAAATTATCTCTTAGTGCAAAAGGGGGAGCGTTTGTGTTTGTGTTTTTATTAAAGAAAGGTGTGTAGGAGTTTTGGTCTGCTTGGTGTAGCGAAGAGGCAACTATTAGAAACTAAAAGTGTACCTCCCAGGCAGATTTTGGCCTCTTCACCCACTCAGGGAAGCGAAGGGAAACACGGCTAAGGACAGCGTGGGTCGTGCAACTAAGTAATTACCTCCTTGTAGTGGTTTTTGTTCCTTCATAAAATGAATGAAAACCTCAGTGCAAAACACAAATCTGCACTTTATGCTCTATTAGCAAAACACAGTGCCAGACCCTCTCCTGGAGGGGAAGAATGGGCACAAAACAACTGGTTCAATTCAGAGAGTGTAACTGATAGAATATGCTCTTTGCAACATGAAGCAAGATTTAGACCTGGCCGCAGCAAATCCATAACCTGCTCTGTCTTAGGAGCCTGTCTTGCGGCTGCTACAGATCATCGCCGTAAGCGGTGTACTGAAGAAAAAGCAATAATAGATTCCCTACAAAACCTAGTAGAAATTCTACAAAAACAATTAGATGAAAAAACAAATGAATTAGATGAAAAAACAAATGAAATTAATTTGCTGCAAGCTGCCTTGAGAGATGAATATCTTAAGAACTCAAGGAATGCTGATCCAGCAAGAGAAACGGAGGAAAAAGAAACCCTCCACATTAACCAAATTTACCCCCAGAAAGATTTAATCCTGGCAAAAAACTGTGCAGAAAATTGTTGTCCTCACATAAGACCCTTAACTAAAACTGAATACTTTTATGCCAATGATGAGGACTGTGAACCGCACATTACCACTAAACAAACTCCATTTACTGCTACTGAATTGGCCAAATTGAAAAAAGAGTATGGACAGCTCCCCCATGAATCTGAAACGGAATACGTTTTCCGAGGGTCCCTTACTGGGGGAGACCAAATTCAGCTAACTGAACAAGAAGCCAGTGGATACTGGGGACATGGAGTGTTCTTAACAACAGGTGACAAGTTTTCTGCATGGTCCCTAACTCAGCGTGCTGCTTATTGGGCTGGGGGACTCAACCCTCTAGAAAGGGGAGACCCCTTAGCTATAGTCACTGCTCCTGACCAGCTCTTAGAAAGCGTCCACAAAGCTGCTTGCTTGCAAATGATACATGAAAGAAAATTAATTCCTAACTGTGAGTCTCCAATGCAATTACCTGTAAAACCAGAAATGATAACCCCTTTAATTCGGGGACTCCCAGAATCTCTCAAACCTACAGCAATTGTTCTTCAAAAAACTATAGCAGCTATAAGTCCAGTAGATAGGCTGGACAGATTCCTTGGAAACCCGAGCGACCGAACTGGATCTACTGATCCCGGGTTTAAAGCAGTTTCTAACTGGCATTGCCCGAGACCCACCCTACCGAATCCACCTGTTCAACCTAGTGCACCCCTCCTCCCTCAGAACCTGGGCAGTGAGCCAAACCAACTTCTCCCTCAACATTTGAGCTATGAACCAAAACAATTTCTTCCCCAGAATCCAGGCAGTGAGCCAAACCAACTTCTCCCTCAGAATTCAGGCAAGGTAGCTGAATTAACAACATTGATTCAAGAAAAGGCTCACCCAATCATGACATGCATCCCACCTGATACCCTAACCTCTTTAGATCAAGTTAAAATGCCTGAATCCAGGAAAGATCCCCAACATGCTTTAGGATTGTTATTGTTTTGGAGAAAACACATCCCAGATTTTTCCGTGGTTGCCAGACCTCTTTATAACTTGCTGAGAAAAGGGGTAAAATTGGAATGGACTGCTTCTCAGGAAAAAGCATTGCAATTGTTGATTTTTGAAGCAACAGCTCACCAAGCCCTAGGCCCTATTCATCCTACAGACCCTTTCCAGGTGGAATGGGGATTTGCCTTCTCAGGGTTGTCAGTACACATATGGCAGCGGGGTCCTGAGGGTCCTACGGGGCCTGTTGGTTTTTATTCCTGTGGCTTCAAAGATGCTGAAAAAAGATACACTACCTGGGAAAAAGGATTGTTTGTGGTTAGCTCAGCTCTCATACAAGTGGAGAAGATTGCACGACAACAACCAATTGTTTTGAGAGGCCCTTTTAAAGTTGTTAAAACAGTTTCTACCGGGACCCCCCCACCTGACAGGGTGGCCCAGAAGGCCTCAGTAAGAAAGTGGTATGCTCAAATTGAACATTATTGTAATGTTTTCTCAATCACTGAAAGTGCTGTGAAAAATCTGGCAGTACAAAGAACTGAAGGCTTGGGTAACAGCCAAGACAAACCTGCCTCAGTCATTGAAGTAGCTGTTTGGAGTGTTTTCCAACATGAGACACAGAATGCTTCTCTTGTTTGTATCTACACCTATTCCTATGCTGTGTTTACTAGATATGCATGGGTAGCCTTTGATGCCCTTGGGAGAGAACATCGGACACATACACGCCGGACAATTCCATCATTTTAATCTTCTGCCTCTTGGCGGCAGGCTCTGTTGTGTTTACTTTTCACAGAAGAACTCCGAGGGACATGAAGACCACATGAACCATGATGAAACTGGTGATACTTTTTGCATCCTACCACAGCACCATGGCCAAAAACCAGCTGAGTGGCCGTGGTCTGACCGTAGTCACATACCATAGTATAAGTACTCCCCCTGTGTTGAATGACAAGAATAATGTTTTCCCTCCCTTTATAGTAACAAAAAGTAATGATGTTACAATATGATGCAGATTAATTGCTGAATCTTTTACCGAATCTATACACAGCTATAGCATTGGACCTGACAGCCGTGTTTTGTTTTGTGTAATTCAAATCAAGATTGTTGGTTAAATTTAACTGCTGTACAATTTTCTCATAAAGTTATGTGTGGTAAAAACAATACAAAATACTGGGGGGAACTCGAAATTGATGTAGTGACACCTACTACCCAACCACCGGTTATGCTAAGCCCAAGAATTTTTAAAATCAGACCATATATAATCAGGAAAACAGGCCAACAACAAATATTGTTTAATCTGGTATGGTCTCTCAAACAAGTCAAATTGCTGATGCAAAACAATGTCTCAGAAATTCAGTCAGCTTGTTCACCCTTCCTGCAAACTTCTTTCAAAGGGTGGACAACCTGGTTACAGAAGCGAAACTCTTTTAAGAAATGAATCCAAAGAGACATAACCGGTGTTGTGGGAGCAGGATTGGGAGTTTTGAATAGCATTGATTCAGAAGTGCTGATGAACAAATTGCCTGCCACAACTAAAGATCTAACCAAATTACAACAACCACTGCAGTCGTCATTATCGGCTCTGGGAGCCCAGCAGTGGCTGTTATCAAACATATTACCAAATTGGGAAAAGGTAAATGTAAATGATCACAAATTGATAATTGCCACACAAAACAATATCTCTTTGGCTCTCAGCTGCATCCAAGCTCAATTGTGGATGCAGTCAGTTGCTGCTTCAATTATAAGAGAAGGAGAAGAAGGCACTTGTCCCACTGAAATTCAAAAAATAATCTGGGACAGTGCCACTAACTTTGAAAGAGAATTCCAATCGTGGTGGAACCTAGTGAATTTTACCTATAACCCTGCCACAAACATAGTCACAGCCTTTGTGCTAACCATATGTAATGCTTCAGTGCATTCAATATTCCCTGTCATTGCACTAGGGCTGAATCATGATGGAGCTATTCTCTATCCTTTTGCGCATAGGGAATGGGCCTGTCAAATTGGTGAAAAATGGCAAAATGTTAATTTGGAAACTTGTATTGTCCGAGAACAACAAAGATTCATCTGTGAAAGCATTGCAATTAAAGCTCAAGACATTTGTTTAGACACCGATCAAAATATTTGTCATTTTGAAATTCATCCTAACAAGAATCCTGAAACAGTGCTTGTGTACATAAGTAATAGATGTGTATGCTTAAGAATTGCTTGTGATAGTGTATTTATAGAAAATTTAGTAGTAAATACAAAAGATCATTCAAATTTTTGTGTGTGTAACTTCACTATGTGATTTTTCTTATTTAGCTCCAGTTACTTCTCATTACCTTTTGCAATCTAATTACACACTAATTCACCAACTTCTGCCCACTCCCATTGGAATGAATCTTACTTTAGTAAAGCAATTGTTGCTTCATCAAGATTTGATTGCAATTTTAGAAAAAAATCAAGAAAAACAGACAAAACACTCTGATAACTGTTCACCACGATGTGAAAGAAATACATCGTGTTTTAGAAAAAGTAAAGAAAGACGCCGAACACAGTTGGTGGGATACCCTTTTTGAGTGGTCACCGACTGCTACAGGTGTCTTGAACAAGTTGTGTACACGATTGGCATACAACTTAGTTGATGTTCCATTTACTATAGACATTCCTAAAGTCATTGATACAAAACGTAAAAATGTATTGAAGTAAGAAATTGATTTGCGTGCCTTAATCAAATTGATTGTGTGCTTTAATCAAACTGATTGTGTGCCTTAATCAAACCAATTGTGTAACCGAAATTGTTAATTTTCTTTTGCACCCTTTTCTTTTTCTCTTTCCTTCCTTTTCTCCCCTTCCTTATTTTCCGGGTTCCGCTACCAATGCCGGCGAGTCCCGAAGACTTCAACAGAAGAAACTGAGTGTTCCGGACGACGATCGTGAATCAAGGGGTGGTGTAAGGGACGGTCCGAAGACCCTTCATCTGCTTCACGATCATCTGCCGAAAGCGAGGCGCTGAGCCTGGGCCTGGCCGAGGTGGAAAGCTAGCCAAATACAGCTGTGTTGGTCCTGCTGCCATCACAATAGGAACAGCACGGGACATGTCGGAGCCGGTGTACGTGCCTGAGTACAGTGGGCAAGGAGACGTGTCGACCCTGCTGTTACCAGATGTGCGGGTTTGGCCAAAATTTAGCAATATATTTTTTGAGAGAAAACCAGGTTACAACCACCCTTCTCCCCACAGGGTTCGGGGAAAAAAAATTATTTTCCTCGAAGGAAAGTGAATGAGATAAGAACTATTTATTTAACAAACACACGGGAAAAGGATAATAATGCTAAATAATGAAATGAAATCTCTCGCTATAGAGAGAAACCTGGGAAGATTTCAGAGTCCTTCTGTAGGTGTGGTTTCTCTCCTCCTCGGAGCTGGGTCGGCGAGGGCCCACCCCCGGGCCTCGGGGAAAAATTCTCCCGATGTGTTCTGATGTTGTTGAACAGTCCAGAAGAGAAAAAGGGAAAAACCAAAGTCCCAGGAAACAAAATGCAGCTTTCCGTCTCACGCCGGCAAGAGAGGGAAAGAAAAAAAAACCCAAAACCGCTGGCTGAAGAAAGCAAGCAGGGTGCTCCCTCCTGCTCCTGCAGCCAGAGGACGCAGAGGAGTGTAATCTCTGTGTCCTTGGGAAACTGTTTTGAAAAGTTCGTTTGGTTTTTTTCTTTTCTCCAGCTCAGTTTAAAGGCACAGAAAAGGCACAATATTACTTTTTGGGCATAGAGCATGATAGGGGATACACATGATAGAGTCACCCCAAGACATTCCACCCCTTATCACATATCATCGGCTCAATGCCCAAATTAATATATTTTAACTCTACACATACACACATTAATACTTATATACAGCTATGTACAAACAGTGACAGTGACACTCAGCAAGCAGTGGTGTACAGGCATTTCACATTACATGTGGTTTTCACCCGACAGTCAGATCTCCCTGCGGTACACAACGTGTTGTTCTATTTCTCTGCATTACCCACCATGTGCAACCAGGTCCCTGAGCAAAGACAACCCCACGGACGGGTTTGTCTGTACTCGAGGTAGAGTTAACCTAAACAGTCTTTCCTAACAGTCCCCTGGCATGCACTACGGGAACCTTATCTCCACGTACTGTGTGCAGGGGTTCAGACTGGGCTGGACCAGCTCTATTGGTGGAACCCCGAGTGTTGACTAACCAGGTGGCCTTTGCTAGATGCTGTTCCCAATTTTTGAAAGTTCCCCCACCTAGGGCCTTCAAGGTGGTTTTCAACAATCCATTGCATCGCTCTACTTTCCCAGCTGCTGGTGCATGGTAAGGGATATGGTAGACCCATTCAATGCCATGTTCTCTAGCCCAGGTGTTTATAAGGCTGTTCTTGAAATGAGTCCCATTGTCGGATTCAATTCTCTCGGGGTACCATGCCTCCACAGAACTTGCTTTTCAAGGCCCAGGATGGTGTTCCGGGCAGTAGCATGAGGCACAGGGTAGGTCTCCAGCCATCCAGTGGTGGCTTCTACCATTGTGAGCACATAGCGCTTGCCTTGGCATGTTTGAGGCAGTGTGATGTAATCAATCTGCCAGGCCTCCCCATACTTGTATTTGGACTATCGCCTACCATACTATAGGGGTTTCACTCGCTTGGCCTGCTTGACTGCAGCGCATGTTTCACAATCATGGATCACCTGGGAGATACTGTCCATGGTTAGATCCACTCCGCGGTCTCGTGCTCACTTATAGGTGGCATCTCTGCCTTGATGACCTGAGGCATCATGGGCCTATCGAGCTAGGAACAACTCTCCCTTGTGTTTCCAATCTAAGTCTATCTGTGACACCTCTATCTTTGCAGCCTGATCTACCTGTTTGTTGTTTTGATGTTCTTCATTAGCCCTACTCTTGGGGACATGAGCATCTACATGGCGGACTTCCACAAGCAGCTTTTTCACTCGGGCAGCAACGTCTTTTCACTTTTCAGCAGCCCAGATGGGTTTTCCCCTACGCTGCCAATTAGTCTTCTTCCACTTTTCCAGCCATTCTCACAGAGCATTGGCTACCATCTACGAATCAGTGTAGAGGTAGAGCTTTGGCCACTTCTCTCTTTCAGCAATGTCCAGGGCTAGCTGAACAGCTTTGAGTTCGGCAAGTTGGCTGGATCTACCTTTTCCTTCAATAGCTTCTGCAACCCGGCGTGTGGGACTCCATACGGCTGCTTTCTACTTTCGTTTCATCCCTACAATGCGACAAGAACCATCGGTGAAAAGAGCATAGCATGTGTCTTCTGCTGGCAGTTGGTTGTATGGTGGAGCTTCTTCAGCACGTGTCACTTGCTCTTGTCTTTCCTTGTCATTGAGACCGAAGTCTTCACCTTCGGGCCAATTTGTGATTATTTCCAAAATCCCAGGGCGATTCAGTTTTCCGATACGGGCGCGCTGTGTGATGAGAGCAATCGATTTGCTCCATGTGGCATTGGTGGCATGGTGGGTAGAGGGAACCTCTGTTTTGAACATCCACCTCAGCACCGGTAGCCGGGGTGCCAGGAGGAGTTGTGCTTCAGTGCCGATTACCTCTGAGGCAGCTTGGATTCCTTCATAGGCAGCCAGGATTTCCTTCTCTGTGGGAGTGTAGTTGGCTTTAGATCCTTTGCAGCTTCGGCTCCAGAATCCCAGTGGTCGACCTCGAGTCTCACCAGACACCTTCTGCCAAAGGCTCCAGGACAGGCCATGGCTCCCAGATGCAGAGTAGAGCACGTTCTTCACTCCTGGTCCTGTCCGGACTGGGCCAAGGGCTACCGCATGAGCGATCTCCTGCTTGATCTGGGCAAAGGCTTGTTGCTGTTCAGGGCCCCAGTGGAAATTGTTCTTTTTGCGGGTAACCACGTAGAGAGGACTCACAATTTGGCTATATTCAGGAATATGCATTCTCCAAAAGCCTATGACACCTAGGAAAGCCTGTGTTTCCTTTTTGTTAGTTGGTGGAGACATTGATGTGATCTTGTTGATGACCTCAGTGGGAATCTGATGCCGTCTATCTTGCCATTTCACTCCCAGGAATTGGATCTCTCAAGCAGGTCCCTTGACTTTGCTCTTCTTGATGGCAAAACCAGCTTCTAGGAGAATCTGGATGATTTTCTCTCCTTTCTCGAACACTTCTGCTGCGGTGTTCCCCCACACAATGATGTCATCAATGTACTGCAGATGTTCTGGAGCCTCACCCTTTTCCAGTGCAGTCTGGATTAGTCCATGGCAGATCGTGGGACTGTGTTTCCACCCCTGGGGCAGTCGGTTCCAGGTGTACTGCACACCCCTCCAGGTGAAGGCAAACTGAGGCCTGCACTCCGGTGCCAAAGGAATGGAGAAAAATGCATTAGCAATGTCGATGGTGGCATACCACTTCGCTGCCTTGGACTCCAGCTCGTACTGAAGCTCCAACATGTCCGGCACGGCAGCGCTCAGTGGTGGAGTCACTTCATTCAAGGCACGATAGTCCACAGTCAATCTCCATTCTTCTTCAGATTTGCGCACAGGCCAGATGGGACTGTTGAAGGGTGAGTGGGTTTTGCTAATCACCCCTTGGCTCTCCAAGTCACGGATCATCTTGTGGATGGGAATCACAGCATCTCGAGTTGTCCGGTACTGTCGGCGATGCACTGTCGAGGTAGCAATTGGTACTCTTTGTTCCTCCTCCTTCAGAAGGCCTACTGCAGATGGGTTCTCTGATAGTCCAGGCAAGGTATTCAATTGCCTGATGCCCTCTGTCTCTACAGCAGCTATTCCAAAAGCCCACTTGAGTCCTTTTGGGTCTCTGAAATGCCCTCCTTGGAGGAAGTCTATGCCTAAAATACACGGGGCCTCTGGGCCAGTCACAATGAAATGTTTTTTCCACTCATTTCTAGTCAGGCTCACCTCAGCTTCTACTAGGGTCAAATTTTGTGATTCGCCTGTTACACCAGTAATAGAAACAGATTCTACCCCCACATGTTGCGATGGGATTATTGTGCACTGCGCACCAGTGTTAACCAAAGCATCATATTTTTGTGGTTCTGATGTACCAGGCCAACGAATCCACACAGTTCAAAAAATACCGTTTTCCCTGGCCTCTACCTGGTTAGAGGCAGGGCCCCTCTAATTCTGGTTATCCTTCTGTCTATCATTTCTGGCAGATTGGCTACGGGCAACTGGAGCTACTTTCTTTTTAGTAACATTTCTTTTCTGAGACTTGCGCTCCTTTAATTCATGCACTCGTGCTGCCAGAGCAGAAGTGGGCTGTCCGCCCCACTTCTTCGTGTCTTCTCCACTGTCACACAGGAATTTCCACAGCTCACTTCGTGGGATGTACCTTCTCTCTAGGGAACGTCCTCGTTGCGTATCAGAATTTCGGATCTGTACTGCCGAGATTTGGAGAAAGCCCTCTTTCATCTCCTTCTTGAGGTCTTCCATCTTATCTTCCAAATTCTGCATACGTGTTTCCACAGCTGCGATTTTCGCATGTGTTGGGCCATGCACAGAGTCTGCATATGCTTGAAGCTTTGTGGCCATATCTTGCACGGTCTCATTTGCACAGTAATCTGGTTTCATCAGTGCTAAAGCAGACTTATATTCTGATGGCCCAAGCTGTATGAGCTTTCGCCACATGAAGGGACTAACTCTGGCCCGGTCTGGACTTTTTAATCCTGGGTCATCTGTGAAGACAACCTCTACCACCCCTAGTTCTCTCAGGCAATGAATCCCTTGTTCAATGGTCTTCCACTGGGTTTGCTGCATATAGAGATCATCTGCACACAGATATCTCTCCTTTACACCACTCAAGAGCCGTCTCCAGACACTGGCAGAGTCAGCCTCCCTTATCATCTTTTGGTCAATAGCTGGATCACGTGACAGGGATCCCAAATGCCTCGCTTCAGCACCGTCTAGCATTACATCATTACCTGCAGCATCCCAAATACGGACTATCTAACTTATTATGGATTCATTAGACCGTCGGGTGTAGTCCTTTCTTAGGCTGTGAAGGTCCTTTATGGACAGGGACTCAGGAATGGTTTCTGTGCCTGAGTCAGTTGGTGGCTTTGAGGTTCTTTCCCCTGCATCATCATCATCTTTCACTGGGCGATCAGTTTTGGTTGTGTTTTTTTTCTTCGTGACAGGAGCAACTGTCAATGGCTTAGTGTCTCCCTCTGGTTTGGCTGCAGCCTGAGTGACTGGGGTGTTTGCTGATTTGTCTTCCTGCTCCTCTGCCTTTACCTGCTGCTCTACAGTACCCAGCAGTGTGCGATAGGCATATGCCAAGGCCCAGCATATTGCAAAGACCTTTTCCTCCTTAGGATTGTCATTGAATTTCTCTCTCAGATATTTCCCCACCTCAGCTGGGTTCTGAATTTGTTCAGGGGGGAAATTCCAAGCTATTGGGTCAGAGAATTCCTTCAGGGTTTGGCCCATATCCTCCCATTCTCCACCCCATTCAGGCCTTTCCACCTCTGGGTCAGGTATTTCATCAGTCCCCCGGAAAATCTGAGCCCTCATTCTAGACAAGCTGCAAGCTAAATAAAGGAAGCTTACTAGATAAACTACCAGGAAGATGGTCTCTTTAACATCCAAGGGAAACTGAACCTTCTCAAAAGATGATGTATCAAATTTAAAGGGGAGAGAGATGAAAGTCTGGGAAACCCTGTCTCCTCCTCTTCTAACAAACTGTGTGCAATTACCAATAAACTCCCAAAACAGGCCACTGAAACTAGGACTGGGGTTAGGATGGAGAAACGACCTATCGTACACACTTTGAACAACTGCCTGTACCTCTGTTGACTTCTTATAAATCATTATCACTGAGCAAAGCAAAATAGAAATCCGGATTTGTGCCCCTGCTCTGTAAAAGTGTTTTATCAGCCATAGGATCAGACCAAGTTGTGGATAGGCAAACAGGCCTTGGGACCAAAAAACCACCAGTACCTCAAGCAAGCCTAGGGACCAAAAAAACGGGAGTATATCCAGCCAGAGAGACATTAAGGACTCAACCAACATTGTAACTACTTTACCCCTACACAAAGTAGTTAAATTCAAACCAAGATGTAATTAGTACAGGTTTTTTTTTTTTTGGTTTTTTTGTTTTGTTTTTTTTTTTTACTTTCCTTCGAATCCTGCCGACTACGCCAATAAGTATTTGTGCCGGTTTGGCCAAAATTTAGCAATATATTTTTTGAGAGAAAACCAGGTTACAACCACCCTTCTCCCCACAGGGTTCGGGGAAAAAAAATTATTTTCCTCGAAGGAAAGTGAATGAGATAAGAACTATTTATTTAACAAACACACGGGAAAAGGATAATAATGCTAAATAATGAAATGAAATCTCTCGCTATAGAGAGAAACCTGGGAAGATTTCAGAGTCCTTCTGTAGGTGTGGTTTCTCTCCTCCTCGGAGCTGGGTCGGCGAGGGCCCACCCCCGGGCCTCGGGGAAAAATTCTCCCGATGTGTTCTGATGTTGTTGAACAGTCCAGAAGAGAAAAAGGGAAAAACCAAAGTCCCAGGAAACAAAATGCAGCTTTCCGTCTCACGCCGGCAAGAGAGGGAAAGAAAAAAAAACCCAAAACCGCTGGCTGAAGAAAGCAAGCAGGGTGCTCCCTCCTGCTCCTGCAGCCAGAGGACGCAGAGGAGTGTAATCTCTGTGTCCTTGGGAAACTGTTTTGAAAAGTTCGTTTGGTTTTTTTCTTTTCTCCAGCTCAGTTTAAAGGCACAGAAAAGGCACAATATTACTTTTTGGGCATAGAGCATGATAGGGGATACACATGATAGAGTCACCCCAAGACACCAGACCAGGGACAATGCGAGACATGCTGTCTGTTACCTGTTCTGTGAAACAATGGGACTTGCTCCCCCACTTCTCGGCTAGCTGCCCCTCGCTTCGAAAAGGCTTGCCTCACCTGTTGGCCGGCTGCCACTCGCTTTCAAAAAGACTATTAAAGGACTCTCTAAGAAGACCCCAGTTGGAATCCCCCCACGGAAGACGACGGATCAAGAGGACTCCGTCTGGCCGTTGATAGGTATAACCCCCCTTTCTCTCCCTCTATCCTTTGTTTCCTTACATCTCTCTCCCTCTCTATTGCAATTACACCGCGTTGGTACGCAATAAAATACACTGTGCTGATTGAAATTTACACTTCTCCCCGTTGGTGTTTCTTTTGCACTCTGAGATTCGGGTAACGAAACATCACAACCCCCGCTCATCTCAAGCGGATCGTGACACCGTGTTACTTTGTATAATGGCGTACTAGTTTGAAAGCAAACCAGTGAGAGACTCGATATCAGAACTACAATTTAATAAGGAAATTAAAAATAAATGCAATAGTACCGAAACACTGACAGAGTCAGGATACAACCTGACACCCTGTCAGTCAGGGTGGTGGTAGCAGTCCAATTAAATGGTGGCTGCAGTCCTCTTGAGGTGATAGATATGGTTCTGTTGAAGCAGTGATCCTATAGAAGGGTCTGCTCTTCCTCGGAAGGTCCAGTGGTGGCTATGTAGCTCTTGTCCTCTGGGAATCCAGTAGGTAAGGACTGAGTGTGGTGTTCAGAACCTCAGGTTATATCCCGGTAGGAATGCTTGGTTCCTCCCCCTGGGCGGAGCATCTCACAATGGGCTGATGTAATTTTATGAGTCATGCAGTGAGGTTAGATAGCCCATTAACAGAAAAATATTTCTCCAGAGGGAGTTATCAGGGATGTGTCATGGACGAGACAAAGAACACTGCCCCACCTGGTTTTAACAGATGGTGATAGAATACATACTTTTGGTTGCATCTTACATTGTAACCTAAGACAAACGGGGTTAAAATTTCTCCTAGATGCGGAATGTGTTGTCTCCAAAAGCCAAACAGTCCAATAAACCTTTGTGCCTCATTCTCATTACAAGGTGTTGAAAAATCCAAAATTTTCTGTCGAGCTTTGGGTAATATTTCCCTGTGCCCACAATGCCACTGAATTCCTAGAAATGGCACTGTTTAGGATGGTCCTTGGATTTTAGTGAAATTAATTTCCCAACCTTTCTGTTTCATATGATCCACAACCAATTCCAGCCGCTGTTGAATTTCTTCCTCATTATTTCCTTGAATTAGGATGTCATCTATGTAATGAACTATTTGCATATGAGGAGGCAGCTGTATCTCATCCAAATGCTTGGCCACTATTTGGTGACAGATAGTTGAACTATGTAACCATCCCTGAGGCAATCGAGTGAAATTGTACTGCCATCCCTGCCATGTAAAGGCAAATTGATTCCAGTGTTCTTTTGCAATCGGAATGGTAAAAAATGCATTAGCTAAATCAATCGTAGCATACCAAGTTCCTGAATGCTTCTGAATTATTTCTATTAAAGTGACAGTGTCTGGAACAGCTGCCGTGAGAGGTGGAGTGGGCTTATTTAATTCCCTAAAATCTACAGTCGTTCTCCATGACCCATCACTCTTTTTGATGGGCCATACCAGATTATTCCAAGCTGTGGTAGTTGATTTTAAAACTCTGCTATCCAACAAATCTTTAATTGTCTGTGATATTTCTTCATGCCTGTAATCCTATATTGTTTCATGGTCACTAATTTGGTTGCAGCAGGAATCTGCACAGGAGGCATTTTTACTTTTCCTTCTAAAATTGTTCAGGCACTAATATGATTTTTTATTCCAAATTGGTACTGACCATCCAGAAGATTCAGGGTAAATCCCTTTAAAATATCTATCCCTATTATATATTCAGGGACAGGGACAATCATTACTGAGTAATATCATTTTGGGAGGTTTCCAATTTTCATTTCTATTTGTTTGTACAGCTTCAATTTGTTTCCCTCCCAGACCTGTAATAATTACAGATTGTCCTTTAAATTTCTGGATGTTCTCATACATTAAAGAGGCCTCCATTCCAGTGTCAATTAAGGCTCTTACTGTTTGCAAGGACCAGTTTTTCCAAAAAATTTGAAGCTCCACATGGTGTCACTGGTTCTTCCATTGCACTGGAGCTTGGCGGTTATTTCAATCTTGTTTATTACGCTGAACTATTTCCCTAGTCTCTTTCCAAGGATACAAATCAGAATATGGTTCCCAACCTATCTTCTCCCCCGGAATAACTGATCCACTTGCTGGAGGCCCTCCTTCAGAAGATGTGAAATCCCGTTGAGGGTCTGACAAGGGTGCCCTAAGCTTAGTTGGTCCTGTATTGTTTGCCTCAGAATCTTGCACTTTCTTACTATGCTTATTCAACCCTCTCCATTTATAAATCTGCCATAATTCATGGGTTGGAACACCATCAATTTTCTCCCAATATATATCGTACTTTAATAAAGCCACAAACATTTCTTTATAAGAAATTCTGTTTTCACTCTCCTTAGAGCTGTCTCAAGTATCTCGGTTCCCTGCACTACCGCACGGGCCCCATTCACCAAGGTCACCTAGCTGCTATATTTTCTCAATTACTTCATCTAGGGGATTCCCTGTCTTGTTAATCAAGAGAGTCATGATTACATTTTTATATGCTGGTGGAGCAGTCCTAATTAGCTTATTTCTCACAGTAACAGACAATGCATTCCACATCAAAGAGTTAGGGTCTCCAATAAAGGTAGCCGATCTCATTACTTGCTGCTTTATTCGTTGTATACAATCTCGCAAAGTATACCACTGACTTTTGGATCCTGGCCAATCATTTTCTGTAGGGTATTTAGTGTTACATCCTTGAGCAGCCAAAGGTAACAAATTAGTATTGTGAACATTATTCTGAAACATATCCTGTACAAAAGAACCTGAGCTCAAAACTGAAAACTTCTTAGGAGTCTCCTGAGTCTAGGGCTACCCCTGATGCTCCCTGGTTGTGCAAATGCACCATCCAAGAGAGGAGGGGTTCCTTCAGTCTTAAACCATTCAGTTATATCATTTACTTCATGCTGAGTATAATCCTCTATCACATCCCTCCTGACCTGCTGACCATTAGCCTCTAATTCTATCTTTCATCTCCATGACAGTCTCACATCTGTGAATTCATCTGGGGAACCAGCCTCATCAGAATCTGTAGAATCCCAAATAACTCTTTCCCATTTATCAGGATCCCACTGTACACCTGCTTATGCAATCACTCTATGCACTTTCTTGTGATTCACTCATCCCCTCTTTTTCTTATACTGCGCTACTCAAACTATATCCTTCTTGGCTACAGTCTGGTAAGTGTCCAACTTATCAGCAAGTAGCTTATTTTGGCACTGTAACATTACAATTTGATTCTGCAACTCACACATCTGTTGCTCCATGTTAGTTTTTCAACAACTGTTCCTTCTGTTTGTGTTTTGTTTGATATGCTGTTAACAAAATCCATCCTTGTTTTCCCAAACCCATCAGCTCTTTTCCTTTTTCAATGTGCAATTTTTGGATGCATTTCAATGCATCCAGCAGTTCATCTTCTTTTAACTGACTTCCCCATTGCTTGCATGGTCCTCTGACCTTAGCCCACTCGAGAGCCAGCAAACTATAGGGAAGATCTCATCTGGGAATTTTGGATGGGACCGATTCCTTACATTTAGATTTCTTACATTTAGATTTAAAAAGCAACATTTTGTTCTGATCCAGGTGACTATGCCAATTTTGTTTTGCCAGTGGGCAGGGTCAGCAAAAAAGACACAGACACCAACTTAAGGAATAGTGTAATTTACTATAATGCAAAACTGCAAAGAAACACAAAAGAATAAGCTAAGCAATGCACATAATCATTACTAAAAAAGAATGCCTATAGTGTTTAAGAAAGATACATCACCAGTTACCCTAATACTTTACCATCATCCAAGTCTGCAAAACATCAGCTGTGGAGGAAGCTGTCACAGCGAAGGACTGGAGAACCATGCCCAGTAACTGGGAAATCCTCTTCTAATCTGCTCTGATGAGACCCCACCTGTACTACTGTGTTCAGGTCTGGGGTCTTCAGTACAAGAAAGACATTGACCTGTTGGAACGAGTCCAGAGGAGAGCCACTAAGTAGATCAGCGGGCTGGAGCACCTTTCCTAACAAGACATTCTGAGAGAGTTGGGGCCATTCAACCTGGAGACTAGAAGGCTCTGGGAAGACCTTATAGCAGCCTTGCAGTACCTAAAGAGGGCCTACAAGAAGGCTGGAGAGGGACTTTTCACAAGGTGTTACACGCCGGTCACTCAAACCTAGGGCTAAACCAAGGTTCTTTTGCTCTGGGTAGACGCAAAGGAGAAAATCCCAACCAAATATTCTCAAGAGGTAAAAACACACAAAAGCTTACTGGCAAACTATAGAAAATTAAGGAACATTGGCAGAAGAGTAAATACAACATAACATCACTTATCACAGCATAGACTTAGCCCATTGAACATAGAAAACCTTTAACCCATTCGATGTTAGGTTCTGTGAGAAGAGAGTTAGAAGAAGAAGAAGAAAGGGAGAAAAACAGAAAGACAGAAAATATATAGAAAAACAGATATATAGCTACCAACTCCTGGGTTCCAGCGATGTAAAACTCCAAGATGAAGGTAGGGTTAAAGGACAACATGCTTGCCTCATGGTGACCCTTCTTAAACCTTCTTGGCCCATCCTGGGCCTTCTTCCCAGAAGGGACTTCTGATCTCTTGGCCACTCAGGGACTGGGTTAGGCAAAGCTGGGGCTGCCTCCAGTGTGCCATGATTGACAGATACTGCGGGGCTGGGGGGTATGGGGGGCAGAGCACTACCTCACCAGAGCAAAGTCTGACCCACCCCCTACCACACATTCCAAGCCCCCAAGATGTCTCGAAACAGATTACCTTTTCCAGTCTCTGACACAAGGGCATGCAGTGACAGGACAAGGGGAATGGCTTTAAGTTGAAAGAGGGAAGGTTTAGATTGGATATTAGGAAGAAGTTCTTTACTGTGAGGGTGGTGAGACACTGGAACAGGTTGCCCAGAGAGGTTGTGGACTCCCCATCCCTGGAAGTGTTCAAGGCCAGAGTGGATGGGGCTCTGAGCAACCTGATCTAGTGGAAGTTGTCCCTGCCCATGGCAGGACAGTTGGAACTAGATGATCTTTAAGGTCCCTTCCAACCCAAACAATTTTATGAGTCTATCAATCTATATTTTGGGACCCATCTTATGGAGACAATTAACAATTATAGTTCTTCCTCTGAAAGGTTTTTGGTGGAGGAAATACAGAATGGCACCTTCACCACCTTCTTCTGTGATGTTTTCTCCTTTATTATAATAACTCTTCAGTATCTAACATCCTTGGGAAACCAAAATACTGCTATTTGTACTTCTTAGGAATATTTTCTCGGCTTTTTCTATGGTTAGCTGATGTATTAGAAATATCACCCAGGCCCTGAGACAATGTGGTTATGGGTGGCAAGGCTTGTGGGAGAATATGGGCAGGTATCTAGAAAGGTTGTCCTATCCAATGATTCAGAACTTCACTCCTGAACAAGTGGGGGATCCTGATGAAGTGACAGAATGTTTTTAAAAAAAAAGATGCCCTGGCTATTCCAAAGAGGCATAACTTATCGCCCTGTGCTGGGGTCTGGCTTATGCCTACCGATCACTGTTCAGCATTATTCAGCACCCTCAAGGAGGAGAGTGTCTCTTGATCTGAAGACATACAGACACTGTGGCTAAACCAGAGACCCAGCCCTCAGCTATATCTTTTGCCCTTATAATCAAGAAGAAACAATAGAAGCAGAGGTCAACCTGTTTAGTAAGGAAGCAAGAAGTTTCTTCAAAGAGCAGGAGGGAGAATGAGAAGAGGCAGCAGACCAGTCACAAGAACAGGAGGAGGAAGAGACTGAAATCATAAACAAGTCAGAAACTGCCTGATCCCTATCCCTAAATGAGCTGCAGGATATCCATTATCACCTGGCTGCTCCCATGCTGGGATAACAGGGCTAACAGTTTGCAATTAGAGGGTAAGGAAGCCTGGCAGCTGGGATTCCTTGCTAGGCATAAGGCCATTGACAAAGGGATTGGAAAAGGAGCAACAGTCCTCAGACTTCAGATACAACTCTTGCTGAGTGTGAAGGACGGGTATCCCTTCCAGGAAGGTGTTGCAAATTGCTGAAGCAAGCGGACCACCATTGAGGGACAAATGCAGTATTTCAGGGAATAAGCTGTTGCTGTTTTCCCCACAGACGAGTAGAGAAATGACACGAAGTCCAGGCTCAGGGATAAATGGATGGTGGTTTAATGAATTCTCAGAAGACTTTTATATGTTAGTTTGCAAAGTGTATTAAGTGGCATAAGGTAATTGGTTTTTGCCATCCACCCCCTAAGGAGATTGGTCAAGTTCTAAGACACACATCTCTGAGTGTTTTTCTAGTTAGAACCATAACAATTCTACCCAAACAATCCGCAGCTGCAAGAAGTTTACAAAACGGTAACATTGTTTTGTCTTGCTTGCATGGGAAAGACAGAACTCTCACAAAATGCTGCAGAAAGCCGGAAAATCTCTCTGCTAAGGCTTTTCAGTGTCCACAATAAGCTGTGGTGGAGGTAATTTGTAGTGATGCCTTAAGAACCTATAAATGAAACAACACACACTTTCAAGATAATATTAGTATAGGAGGTAATATAAAGGTTGATCTTTATTGGAGGCCTCCGGGGCAAATATGGAAAATGTCCACAAAAGCCCATCCACACGGGGTGAATACAGTTTTTATAAGTTTAGCAAATTAGCATAATTGACAAAAATCACCAATTAGGAGCACAAGTGGTGATGCAATTTCCCCCCAGTTCAAGCCCCTTCTAAATCCCCCCCCCTCAGATGGAACTGAACTTTGTTGATGAAAATGTGTCTTGAAGAGCTGTTTTTTCAGCCTTGGTTCCCAGGGGGAACCAAAATACGATAGGGGCTTTGGAATATATTTTGTCTTTCTGCCTATCAGGGCAGGGAAAAGTACTGGGAAAACTAGCTACAAATGCAATAATAGGCTACAGAGCTCCAAATATATGTGTAAAGAATACAGAGACTATGTAAAAGAAAAAAAGGCAAAAAATCAATAGGCATCAATAACAACCAGGACAATAACCAGGCATCCAAGGACCTGGTTGAAATCCAGTGCAGGTGGTCCATGTGACGAAATTTTGTACACAGTGCACTGATGTCATGTGCCAACACCCTGGCTATAATGAGCTGGACAGACATGGAGGCACCAGCCGTGGATGAATTTGTCAGCTAACTCCAAGAATATGAAGATAATGTGACTTCCTCCCTACGAACCTGTGTCTTGGCTGTGGAGAAACTGTTGCAAGAATTGTCCCAGCAATTAAAAGAAGGGTATGTCTTCCTCACTCATACAGACCAATGTCTCAACCATTAGGATTCAGCCTTTTTCTGCTCAAGGGAAAGGGTACTGGTGGCACACACCATGTGCTACCCTGTGGTTTTATCTGGGTGACCAGAGGGAGGACATGAGAAAGTGGGATGGCGAACCTACCTAGAGACTAAAAGCTTGGGTACAGGAACTTTAAGGAAAAGCAACAGCCAAAAGGTATCCATCCAGGAAAATTACTCAGTAATTACAGTGTCTGTTGGGTGGAGTAGAAGGGCTGGTCGTACTTTTTACCCTGTCTTCTGCTGCCCTACCCCCTGCCTTCTGTTTTGCAGTTACAAAAATCAAGTAATCAATACTTTGACCAGGAATAGGGGGGCCTTGCCTCTGTCCAGGTGGAGGAAAGGGACAACCCAGTTTACTGGATTGTGAGGGTTTGATGGCCTGGCACATCAGCCTCACAGGAGTATAGATCTCTGGTGGACACTGGTGCCCAGTGTACTCTAATACCATCAGGTTACAAAGGGACAGAATCCATCTGTATTTCTGGAGTGACAGGATTCTAAGAACTGTCTATGTTGGAGGCTGAGGTATGTCGCTAGCGAGGAGAGACTGAGGAATAAAGCGACATGGACAGTTTAGGATGAGAAGAAACCGACCCTTTATTAATTTACAAATTCGCTTATATACCTTAGCACGCTGGACTGACATAAGGTTATTGGTTCACTGACCAACCACCCCCCAGAGGGATTGGCTGAACCCAACAACACTTCAGATATTTTCCCTTTGGTATCATAACAATACCATAGGCTACAAAACCTCTCAACTGTTTTCCCATAGCGTCCATGAGAAAGCAAGGCTTTCACACAGACGCTGTCAGAAAACTGAGAAATCTCTCTGCAGCCAGGCTTTTAGCATTCACAGAGGTAAGCCTAACTGGGAATGACATTTCCCCCTTTTTGGTTTTTTTTTTAAAAATTAAATCAGGCATTAATTTAAAGTTGGCAGAGAGATTCTCCAGCGGTGCCATAGGAGATATATTTAGCAAACCTAATTCTATATCGATTATTAATTCTGAATAGCCTTAAAGGCCTTAACATTCTGACTCTAAATTCAGTCTCTGCTTGTGGAAGGACCAGGCTGATGGTCGACATCTTGGTCATCAGAGGGATCACTCAGCTGATGATCTGCATTTTGGTTCTCATGTGAAGGTTGCCTTGGAGGTTGCCTTCTCTGTTCCTGGTGCCGCAGGTCAGGGCGAAGGCATCTTGCAGGTAGCCATCGTACTCCTGTATCTGTGGAAACGCAAGCATACCCACGACCCCAAGCAATGAGCTCATGCAGGCCTTCCCACTTATTAGTGAGTAGGTCCCGCACGCAGACTTTTGCTCAAGGCAGGTGCATCTCGCCTGAAGACTGCGATGAGAGAAAATGATTCAAAATCACAGGACTGTTTGAATTTGGTGGCACTGTAAGATGATTAATCGTATACAATGCTTTCTCCAATCGGCTCTGTGGGGTTTCCCCGTGCATTCCCCCTTTTTGTCTTTCCAGAACACGCTTCAAGGTGCCATGAGAGCGTTCAATAATGGCTTGACCTGTAGGAGAATGTGGGATACCAAATTTATGGTCCACACCCCATAATTGCAAAAACTGCCGCGTCTTTTGCGAGGCATAAGCAGGGCCATTATCGGTTTTCACCAAGGAAGGCACGCCCAAGACTGCGAAGGCCAGTCTCCAATGGGCAATGACACTGCGGCCTTTCTCTCCAGTATGAGCAGACGCCCATATAGCTGAAGAGAAAGTGTCAATAGACACATGCACATACTTAACTCGGCCAAATTCGGGGATGTGTGTTACATCCGTCTGCCAAATCTGCAAGGCCTTCAGACCCCGGGGGTTTACCCCTGCTGGTAAAGGTGCAGCGAGTCCGTGACAGTCAGCACAAGCACTGACAATGTCACGAGCCTCAGCTGGCGTTAAATGAAACTGCTTTTGCAGGGTATGTGCACTTTGATGAAAAAATCCGTGCGATGCCTTGGCTTGTGCGATTTTGTCAGGCTGAGGCGCTACCCACACGGGGTTGGCTTTAGGCTTGCTGGGTAGGCCTGTGTTGGTGCCATGCCCTGGGGAAACATTTGTGTCTGAGCGCAATTCCCACATGCGCTCATTTTCGCCTTTCCCGACCCAATCAAAAGTTGACCGTTGGCATGGTACATAGATTTGCAATACTTTGCATAATGACCTGGCCTATCGCACCTCTCGCAATGAGAACTTCCTTTGTTCTTTTTCACCTTCTGTTTTGCCTGTTTTTGCTTGCTCTCAACCTTAGAACCTTTTTTCCCATGATCTTGATGTGCTTGAGTAGGTCGCAGAAGTGCGGCCAGAGCTGAATGGCCCCCAGTCCCCACCTTAGCGCAGGCTTCAATCATATCTGTGAGTGTAGGTTCACCTGGTAAGGCATCTATGATCTTTCGACAATCCTCATTCGCATTGTCTCTCGCTAATTGTTTGCATAAGATCTGCCTTAATGTGTCATCCTCAACTTGCTTCTCAAGGGCTGCGGCAATTTTTTCCACAAAGGGTAAAAATGGCTCTTTCTGCCCCTGAGATATTTTTACGTATCGTGTTTTGGGAGCAGCCATGTCTATGCTCTTTAACAGGGCTCCCATTCCGACCTTTTGAGCCTGCTCAAGGACCAGAGGATGCCATGTAGCTTGGAGCTCGGCATTAGAAAATGGACCGAGTCCCATGAGGGCATCCATTCCAACTGCACATCTAGGATTGTCCTGGGGTAACTGCATATTCTGTGCAGCAGTTTTTCCTGCCATCTTTTTCCAGTTGTTCTCAAAAACTGAAAATTGGACAGGTTGAAATAACATCTGACCTAGGTGTCTAATATCAAATGGAGCAAGCAAATCTGCATTTATCACTAATAATCTGCATGACTTCAGGAGACCCGAGCCCATACTGTGCCACCTTGGATTGCAAATCTGTCACCACCTTCTATGTAATACCACCATGCCTATCAGGCTGGCCTGGATTCGGGGTAGCCTTGTACACGGGATAGGCTTGGACATCCTCTTGTGAAGTTCCACTATCGCCTTGGTCTGCTAATACACCTTCTTGAGGTGCTGTAGCAACCTGATTCTGCACAGGTTTTTCTGTGCTTTCAGGCATCCCCAATTTCTGTATTAAGTCCCAGTTTCCCGTCTCTAGAGCCCGTATTCTGACCGTTTCCCAGAAACGTTTTGGGCATCTTGGGCGCACGGTCACCGTGCAGTCTGGAAGGGTCTAAGGGCTGTTCCGGAGACGGTGTTTTGCCAATCGCCGACGTCCAGCTAACTGTAAAACAGACGTATCCTCCAGATCACTGTCAGACGAAGGTCTTTCTGATGACCCCTGCACGAACAGTGGAGGCGGGCAGGATACGGGCGCTGGACCAGAGGGCGGCGGCGCTGGAGCGGAGGGTGGTGCCGCTGGACCAGAGGGTGGCGTGGCAGCAGGGACTGTGGACGGTTGTGTGGAGGGTTGCAGTGCGGTTGTCTGCAGCGATGCTGCTTGTGGCATTTTTGCGTGCTGCGCAGGCGCCGTTACCATCGGGGCCGCTGGAGCCGCCGGGGTCGCTGCCGGGGCCGCCGGGACCGCCGTAACTACTGAAGCCGGCGTAGTCAGCCCAGGACGCCCAGTTCTGGCCGACAGCAACCTCTCCAGCGCTGCCACCAACTGTTGAGTCATTCTGTCTATTGCCGCACGCTGCTGTGTTGATGCATCTTGTACAACCGAGATTAGCTGTACTAAGAGATCCGCCATGTTCGGCTGCACTTGCACGGGCAGATACCCGGATGCGGACGCATGCGCAGGACAGCTGGTTGCCCCGCGCGCAGGCGCGGAATAGCTGGTCTCCCCGGGCGCAGGTGCAGGAAAGCCGGCCGCCCCGCGCGCCTGCGCATTAGTTTCGGGCGGTGGCGCGGCTGCCGCCGCCATGTTGTCTCCCGCCGCTACCGGCTCCGGCGATAAAGGCACCGCAGTTTCCTGCGGTACAGCGTTGGCCGCCGTGCCGGACTGCGGCATCGGAGGGGCTGTAGGGACGACAGATCCTGCCGCACCAACTGAAGGTGGCGGCGCAGAGGAGGGGGTGGTCGCTGGAGCGAAAGGAGGAGGACGCTCCGACCCTTTGCATTCCGCGGGCGAGGGGTATTTCGGCATCACGAAATCCCGTGGAG
This sequence comes from Lycocorax pyrrhopterus obiensis, assembly GCA_014706295.1. Lineage (NCBI taxonomy): Eukaryota > Metazoa > Chordata > Aves > Passeriformes > Paradisaeidae > Lycocorax > Lycocorax pyrrhopterus. The sequence goes on from JACSVZ010000030.1 coordinate 17,244,959, forward strand.
AGGGATAGGTGGGGGGCACATAATCACGGGGCGATGGGTAGGACGCTGGAGCAGTCTGCGACCGCTGCGAGGTTCGTCCGCGCCGGAGACGCCCCGCCCCCATCACTCTCAGCCTCTCCACTGTCAGATTGCTCAGTGCTCTCTGAACCATCCCCTTCAGAACTGTCCGAAACCGTCAGTACTTTGTCCATAGCAACCTCTTGCAATACATCAAATAAAATTTTCCAGGTGCGGACCAATCCGCCCACGCCCCTGTCTTCATAAGCAAATTCATGGACTAATCTGTCCCCGAGCTCTTTCCAAGTCCCTATGCTGAACGCAGCATCGGGATCTGTGGAGAAGTCATGCTCTGCTGCCCACTGTAACAGCCCGCGTAAGTCCTCATCGAATATTGCTTTGTTGCCCATCAGAAGCAATAAATCTTTCCAAGCCGACAAAATCATATCGTCTCTTGACTTAGTGATTCCCATTTTTCTGGGTGTTGGACCCCGTTCCCGTCCCGGGGCGGGGAGGGGGGGGGTGGAAGACACGTACCTTCTCAGTTGCAGTACACGTCAGGTCACCAGATGTCGCTAGCGAGCAGAGACCGAGGAATAAAGCGACATGGACGGTTTAGTACGAGAAGAAACCGACACTTTATTAATTTACAGATTCGCTTATATACCTTAGCACGCTGGACACCGACATAAGGTTATTGGTTCACTGACCAACCACCCCCCAGAGGGATTGGCTGAACCCAACAACACTTCAGATATTTTCCCTTTGGTATCATAAAAATACCATAGTTTACAAAATCTCTCAACTGTTTTCCCATAGCGTCCATGAGAAAGCAAGGCTTTCACACAGACACTGTCAGAAAACTGAGAAATCTCTCTGCAGCCAGGCTTTTAGCATTCACAGAGGTAAGCCTAACTGGGAATGACTGACAAAAGCATCCTATTGTGACTGTCCCGGAGGCTCCATGCATTCATGGCATAGATTACCTTGGGAGAGGGTACCCAAAAGGGTACTGATTGGATTTTGGTATAGCTGTCTTGAGTATGGAGAAGATTAAACAGCTGTCTAGCTTGCCCAGTCTCTCAGAGGATCCTTCAGTTGTGGGGTTGCTGTGAATTAAAGAACAGCAGTTGCCAATTGCTACCATGACAGTGCATCGGCAACAATATAACACCAATCAAGATGTCCTGGTTCCCATCCATAAGCTGATCCATCGACTGGAGAGTCAGGGAGTGATCAGTAACACTCATTCACCCTTTAATAGTCCCACATGACCAGTGCAAAAATCTAATGGAGATTGGAGGCTAATAGTGGACTATTGAGGCCTGAATGGAGTGCCCTGGTTTTGGCTGGAATACACTTAGTTTTCTTCTCAGTAGCTGGTACAGTGCTGTGTTTTGAATTTAGTATGAGAATAAGGTTGATAGCACACTGATGTTTTAGTCGTTGCTGAGCAGTGCTTACTCTAAAGCAAGGGCCTTTCAGTTTCCCATGCTCTGCCAGTGAGGAGCTGCACAAGAAGCTTGGAAGGAGCACAGCTGGGACAGCTGACCCAAACTGGCCAAAAGGATATTCCATACCATAGAACGTCATGTTTGGTATATAAACTGGAGGGAGTTGGCTGGGGGCTGCCAAATGCTGCCTGGGGATGGGCTGGGTATCAGTCAGCAAGCAGTGATCAACTGATTTGTGCATTACTTGTTTCTCTTGGGTTTTATTCCTCTCTCTCTCTCTCCTTTTCTTCATTATTATTATTATTGTTGTTGTTGTTATTATTATATTTTATTTTGTTTCAAATATTGAACTTTTCTTATTTCAACCCATGAGCTTTTCCTTTTCTTTCTTGGGGGGGAGGGGGGGGGAAGGGGGGAGTGAGAGAATGGCTGTGTAATATTTAGTTGCTGGCTGGGGTTAAACCACGACATAATGCCCCCACTGAGTGATGCCGTACCAGACATGCCAGAGTTCCAATATGAACTAGAGTCAAAGGCTTCCAAAGGGCATGCAGCAATTGATATTGCTAACACATATTTCTTGATTCCTTTGACATCAGAGTGCAGGCCACAGTTTGCTTTCACTTGGAGGGGTGTCCAGTACACCTTGAATCAACTGCCCCAGGGGTGGAAACACAGCCCCACTATTTGCCATGGACTGATCCAAACTACACTGGAACAATATGAAGTTCTAGAACACCTGCAATATATTGATGACATTATCATGTGGGGCAACATAGCAGAGGAAGTTTTTGAGAAAGGGAGAAAAATAATCCAGATTCTTTTGAAAGTTAGTTTTGCCATAAAACAAAGCAAAGGACCTGTACAGGACATCCAGTTTTTGACCATAAACCCTCTCTATCAAGTGACCTGGAAGAAAAATTACTTTGAATGGGATCCTGACCCTGAGAAGCAACAAGCCTTTGAGCAAATTAAACAGGAGAGAGTTTGTGTGGTAGCACTTGGCCCACTCCGGACAGGGCAACATGTGTAAAACATGCTTTATGCCGCAGCTAGGGACCATGTCCCCATCTGAAGCCGCTGGCAGAAAGCACCTCAAGAGGCTTGAGGTCGACCTCTAGGGCTTTGGAGCTGGGGATATAGAAGATCAGAAGCCTGTGTATTGGGTCAGGCTGAGCTGGAGTTCATTTTCCCATAGCAGTCTTCACAGTTTCCTTGCACATAAGCAAAGAGAAAAAAAAAAGCTTTATTCTCTACTTCGCATCAGATAGCAATGTCCAGACACTTCCTGGGAAGCAGGCTTCAGCATGTGTAGTGGTTGCTCTGGAAGGCAAACATAAATAACAAATACCCCCCCTTCCTCCTCCTTTCCTTAGCTTTTATATCTGAGCTGATGTCATATGGTATGGAATAACCTTTTGGCCAGTTTGGGTCAGCTGGCCTAGTTGTGTCCCCTCCCAGGATTTTGCCCACTCCCAGCCTACTGATGGGGAGTGGAATGTTGAGAGCACTGATGCTGCGCCAGTGCTGCTCAGCAGTAGCCAAAACACTGGTGTCTTCTCAACACCTTTCCAGCTCCCAATGCAAAGTACAGCATTGTGAGGGCTGCTATGGGGAAATGAACTCCAGCTCAGACAGACCCAGTACCCTGACCTTAATTTGGGTGGTACTTTTGGGACTCCATTAATAATCATGCCCAGTCTGTAGGAAGAACAGGGGAGGATGATTTTTTCCCAGCTTTTCACCCCCCTTTCTCCTTCATGCTTGTTGCAGCAGCTTTTGAGAATTTTGAACTTTAAATTCCCTTTGGATGTTAAGGAAAACATGTTCTTGTTGCTATGTCTGCCAGGTCTCCTCAGTGCGGTCTGTACCATGTTTACAGTCAGGACAGAGATTTTTGGGAAGGTCATTCAGACATCTGCCCCGAAGGTGGATAGTCACAAGTGGCATGGAAGGTGAGAGAAAATGGGCCAGTTTTTGGAGAAATTCTCTGCTCCAATGGTTTGAAAGTTCACCCCTGAACAATGACAGGACCCTGATAAAGTGACAGAATATTTACAATTATTACAATGTGCTGGTCCCTGACTCCTATTTATAGGACACTGCTCATCACTAGACAGCACCCTCAGGGGAAGGAGGAGGAAAGCAGACCAACAGGCACCATGACCACTCAAAGTGCAGCTGAACCAGAGGAACGACCCATGCCAGTAGCAGTTGCCCCTATATATTGTGGTGCCTTGGCCCACCTCGGGACAGCCCACTGCCTGTCAGCTTATGTCCATCCAATGGGCAGATGAGTCTGAGTCTGAGGGGCTGTCTGTGGGCGAGGCCGAAGTCTAAAGCTACTCCCCCATTCTCGAAAGTTCCCCGTTATTCGATTGTTTATTGGTCTAGGTTGGTTGTTCCCTCCTCTGTGCTCACCGGATTGGTTTCTTGTTACCGGGTTCCTCCCCCTACACTGTTACCCATTGGTCCGTTTTGTTCGCTCCTCCCCTTTTCCCTTTGATACTTAAAGCGCTCGCCAGACCCTGTAGGGGCCCATTTTCATCACTGACCCCTTCGGGAATCAACTCCTGGAATTCATACGAGAAGGTCCTCTCCTGCCTCCTTTGTTCCTGGGAGCTTGGGATTGCTACACCTAGTCTCCTCGAGGTGTGCCTGCTGTGCCTGGAGCCGGTGCAGCCCGCTTATCGGCCGCCGAAAACTGGACACACTTTTGTAGTCGTGTCTGTAGGAAGGTCACTGAAGCCTCCAAAACAGGAGAAACACTCCTGAGGCTGACCCCAAATTACACCTATACAGAAGAAGAAATCCAAGACCAAATCAGTTCACTTAGTGAGGAATGAAGAGGAAGCAGGGCGCTCAGAACAGGAGGAGGAGGCAAAGCCAGAAATAATCACCCAATCCCTACCCCCAGGTGAGCTGTGTGATAGGTGAAAAGATGGTCCAGATGAATCCCTACTGAACTGGCTGCTCCGAGGCTGGAGTATTGCAGCCCACAATATGAAACTAGATGGTAGTGAAACCAAGCAACTGGAATCCCTGTCCCGGGATGTGGGCATTGACGAGGGGATTGATAAGAAGACGGAAACTCTCGGCCTCTGAAGGCGACTACTGTCAAGTGTGAGGGAAAGGTATTTCCTCAAAGATGATCTAATAGTGCTCCCAAGCAGGGGAAACACCGTAGAGAAAGGTATCCAGTACCTGAGAGAATTATCTGGACTGGAGGTACTCTATAAGGATTCAAAGGAGCAGTCCCCTGTAGATCCAGATGAGGTCCAGTATACACAATCCATGTGGCAGAGGTTTGTATGGAGTGTGCCATCGTTGTATGCCAACTCATTGGCATTGATGTCAATGAAAGAAGGAGAACAAACAGTGCTTCAGGTGACTACCTGACTCCGGCAATATGAAGATCATCTTTTTTCCTGCCTACCGACCTGCCCCTTGACTGTCCAGGACTGTGGACAGATTCCAAAGACTCAAGCAAGTTGAAGAAGAAATGTCCCATGCCCCACCAGTACAGACCAGACTCTCTGCTATTGGGAGCAAGCATCCCCCTGCTCAAGAGACAGGGTACGCAGCATGAGTTAACCTGTGGTTTTACCTGCATGACCACAGAGAGGACATGAGGAAGTGGGATGGAAAACCCACCTCTGCCCTTGTTGGGGTGCTTTGGACCACTTGGGGTCTGCCCGCTGCCCATCACGCCATGCCTACCCAATGGGCTGACGAGTCAGAGAGTGAAGGGCAGTCCGTGGGCGAGGCCCAGGTCTGAGCCCATACCCCTTTCTCTAGAAGATTCTGTTAAGTTCGGTTGTTCATTGGTTTGTTCTGTAAATTCCCTCCTCTGTAACTTAGCCATTGGTTCTGTGTCCTCGGGATCCTCCTCCGGGCTTATCCTCTATTGGTTGTTTGTTCTGTACCACCCCTGTTGAAAAAGCATCTGTAACCTTGGCCCAACAGCCATTCCTCCCCTTTGCTTTTGGGGGAAATAAACTCCTGGAAGGTTTCACGGAGTGGTCCTCTCCCTTGCCTCTTTCGCCTCCGGGATACCTGAGGGACTTAGACCTCTGGATCTCCTCGCATTGGGTACGCCTGCTGCCACAGAGCCAGTGCTGCCCGACCACGCAGCCGCCGAGACTTGACACTTTACAGTGCGTGTCTGCGGGAAGGTCACTGTCGCCTCTCCGGAGCGGGACAAGTGCCCCCTGAGGCTGACCCCTCTCCCAGGGCAGTGACATGCCCTTGCAGCAGATATGTGAGTTGAAAGGAAGAACAACCACTTCAGGAAGTTCTTCAAGAATAAATGCCACTCCAGTTTCCAGTGGGCAAGTCCTCAGACAGAATAGGAGGGCTGATGTTACATCTGATCCTCTTGAAAGGACCTCCAGGTCATATTTACAAGAAGCGAGCAGTGAGTACCATGACCAGGACTAGAGGGGCCCTGCCTCCCGTCAAGTGGGGGAAATGGACAATCAGATCTATTGGACTGTGTAGATCTGCTGACCTGGCACATCAGACCCACAGGAGTATAAGGCTTTAGTTGATGCTGGTGCACAATGTACCCTGATGCTATCGAAATCTGTAGGAGCAGAATCCATCTCTATTTTGGGGGTAACTGGGATCCCAATAGCTGAATGGACCAGAAGCTGAAGTGAGCCTGGCCAGAAATAAATGGCACAACCACCCCATTGTTACTGGCCCAGAGGCCCCGTGCATCCTTGGCACCTCAGGAGTGGCTGTTTCAAGGATCCAAAGGAGTACTGATGGGCATTTGGTATAGTTACTGTGAATACAGAGAAGAGCAGTTATCCACCCTGCCTGGCCTCTCAGAAGATCCCTTCATTGTGGGATTGCTGCAAGTTGAAGACCAGCAAGTGACAATTGCTACCACGATAGTGCACCAGTGGCAATATCACACCGAGACTGAAACTCCCATCCCTGAACTAATTTGTCAACTGGAAAGCCAAGGAGTGATCAGCAGGACCTGTTAACCCTTTAACAGCCCCATATGGCCAGTGGGAAGGTCTAATGGAGAATGGAGGCTGACAGAAGACTATCATGGCCTGATCGAAGTCATGCCACCTGTGAGTGCTGCTGTACCGGACATGTTGGAACTTTAATATGAGCTGGAGTCAAAGCCACTGAGTGGTGCCACAATTGGTATCATTGATGCCATTTTCTCAATCCCCCTGGTAGCAGAGTGAAGGCCACAGTTTGCTTTCACTTGGAGGGGTGTCTGGTACACCTGGAATTGACTGCCCCAGAGGTGTAAACACAGTCCCACTATTTGCCATGGACTGATCCAGACTGCACTGGTGTGGATGCTGAAAAGCTTTTAGCAGAGAAATTTTCCAGCTTTCTGCAGCATTCTGTGAGAGCTCTGCGTTTCTCACAGAAGCTATGAAAAACAATGCTACGGTTTTGTAAACGAATTCTCTCTATCTTGCACCTGCAGTTGTTATGTAGCTTTGTTATGATATTGACTGGAAAAATATTTTGAAATGGATGTTGTGGGTTTTAGCCAACCGGTACGGGAGGCAGATGATCAATGACCAATGACCTTATGCCATGCAAGTATGCTAGGGTATATAAACAGGTCTGTAGAATAATACAGGGTTCATGCCATTCTATTCTCTTCCTGGACTTGGACTTTCGTGTTGTAATTTCTCTCCGTCCCCGGTACAACATCGACACACTGGAACAAGATGAATCTCCGGAACACCTGCAATACGTTGATGATATCATTGTATGGGGCAATACAGCAGAAGAAGTTTTTGAAAAAGGAAAGAAAATAATCCAAACTCTTCTGAAAGCTGGTCTTGCCATTAAATAAAGTAAGGTAAAGGGACCTGCACAGGAGATCCTGTTCTTGGGAATAAAATGGCAGGATGGATGCCATCATGTGCCTATGGAGGCGGTTAACAAAATAGCAGCTATGTCTCCACCAGCTAACAAGAAGGAAACACAAGCTTTCCTGGGCCTTGTGGGGTTCTGGGAAATGCATATTCCAGGTTATAGACAGCTTGTGAGCCCCCTCTATCAAGTAACCTGGAAGAAAAAACATTTTGAGTGGGGCCTTGAGCAACAACAGGCCTTTGAGCAAAGCAAACAGGAAATAGATCGTACAGTAGCTCTTGAGCCTGTTCAGACAGGACCAGCCATGCAAAATATACTCTACACTGCATCTGGGGAGCAAGGTCTCACCTGGAGCCTCTGGCAAAGGACCTCAGGAGAAACCCGAGGTTGACCATTAGGGTTTTGGAGCCAGGGTTATTGAGGATCAGAAGCCCATTATACTCCAACTGAAAAAGAGATATTAGCAGCCTATGAGGGGATTCAAGCCATCTCAGAAGTGGTTGGGACAGAAATGTGTCTTATCTTGGCACCGCGATTGCCCGTGCTACACTGGATATTTAAAGGAAACATCCCTTCAACACATCACACAACCAGTGCTACATGGAGTAAGTGGGTAGCATTGATTACACAACGAGCCTGACTGGGGAAACTCAATTGCCCAAGAATCCTGGAAGAGAAAATGGACTGGCCAGAAGGCAGAGATTTTGGAGCATTGCCTGGGAAGGTGATTTGTGCCCAAGAAGCACCACCATATAATGAGTTAGCAGAAAACGAAAGAGGCTATGCTCTATTTATTGATGGATCCTGCCATGTGGTAGGAAACCATTGGACGTGGAAATCTGTGTGGAGTCCCACACGACAAGTCATTGAGGCTGCTGGAGAAGATGACTCAAGCCAATTTGCAAAAGTGAAAGCCATCTAAGTAGCTCTAGAAATTGCTGAACAACAAAAGTGGCCTGTACTCCATCTCTATACTAACTTCTGGATGGTGGCTAATGCCCTATGGGGGTGGCTGCAGCAATGGAAGAAGACCAATTGGCAGGTGTCTTAGGTTACAATGCAAGATGTAACCAAAAGTATGTATTCTATCACCATCAGTTGAAACCAGGTGGGGCAGGGTTCTTTATCTCTTCCATGATACATCCTCTGGGCGATATCTTCTTTTAATGGGCCATCTAACCTCACTACATGACTCATAAAATTACATCATCCCATTATGAGATGCTCCGCCCAGGGGGAGGAACCAAGCATTCCTACCTGGATATAATCTGAGGTTTGGAACACCACACTCAGCCCTTACCTACTGGATTCCCTGAAGACAAGAGCTACATAACCACCACTAGACCTTCAGAGGAAGATTAGACCCTTCTACAGGATCATTGCTTCAACAGAACCACTTCAAAGAGGACTGCAGCCACCACTTAATCGGACTGCTACCACCACCCTGCCTGGCAGGGTGTCAGGGTGTATCCTGACTCGGTCAGGTTAAAACAGTATTTCTGTATTATTACCTTGTTATATATACTAGTAAAGAACTGTTCTTCTTATTTTTCATATAATTGCCTGAAAGCCCCTTAATTTCAAAATTATAATAATTCTGAGGGAAGGGGGTTGCATTTTCCATTCCAAGGGAGGCTCCTGCCTTCCTTGACAGACACCTGTCTTTCAAACCAAGACAGCAGGGCAAAAGTAAACCCATCTGGGCTGCTGCATTGTGGCAGGACATCACTGCATTGTAGGTGAGGGTCCATAGTGACGTAGAGTTCCCAGGCAGGTGCAAAGGAGAGCCGCTTTATTGCAAAAACCCGGCCTTTTTAAGCAGTTAGCTAGTTATCAGTTACATAGTTTTAAGGCACAACAAACAAAATTCAACCAACTACCATGATGTGAACACGCGATGGTTATATAACATGTTTTTCTACCTCTAATTCAGCTGTGTCTCTTTCCCACAGTCCTTTTCTACTTAGCTGAAGTAACAGTCCTGAGCCATGATTTTACAAAGCCTTCCCTTTATAAAAGCTTTACTTATTGGTAACATTTCCCCCTTCTTTGTTTATGTGTTGCACAGCTAAAACTGTCTGCGCTGGTAGAGCCATTATCTTATTAAGGCTACTATTGATCATTTGTTGCGCACAAGATAAAATATGTTGCTGTTCTCACCGCGGACGAGTAGAGAAACGACACAAGAGTCCAGGCTCAGGGATAAATGGAAGCGATTTAATAATCTTTCTGAAGGCTTTTATATGTTAGTTCCCAAAATTGTGTTAAATGGCATAAGGTAATTGGTTTTTTGGCCATCCACCCCTTGAGGGGATTGGTCAAGTTCTAAGACACCCATCTCTGAATTTTTTTCTAGTTAGAACCATAACAATCCTGCAAAACAACCTGCAGGTGCAAGAAGTTTACAAAACTGTAACATTGTTTTGAGTTATTTGCATGGGAAAGACAGAACTCTCAGAAAATTCTGCAGAGCTGAAGAAATTCTCTGCTGAAGCTTTTTCAGCATCCATAAAAATACATGGGATACATACCACAATCAATAAGAACATACCAAGGAGAACTATGCTATAGATTACTAAATGTTTAAGCCATGCCCCCAAGCCGAGATTGTCAAGCCATGAAGGAACCCCCATCAATCACCCTCATCATGTTGCTGTAGCTGTTTAGTGAGCTGCTTAAGACTACTGATACTCTTGTGAATGGACTCTGAATGATCACTTCAGTTCATGCAGCACATGCCGTCAAAATCTTCGCACCCATGGCCTTGAGCCAACAGCAAGAAGTCAATGGCCGCCCTGTTTTGCAGTGTTGCATGTCGCACCGATTTAACATCCATTAGCATTGCTGAAAGAGCGGCACTAGTGGCGTTAGCTTCCTTTGCAAGCCAGCAGCCAAGCTTGTTTAAAGAAGCCAAAGCGTGAGCAGTACCAATTGCTGGTATTAAACTGGCAGAGATGTGCTCTGCAGTGTTCCAGAAGGTTACTGTCAGATTGCACTTCTCGTTAAGAAGCCGTGTGCTGCGCCTAACGCGACGCTGTGCTGCAACAATTAGAGCAGTCCGATTTGGGTGAAACAAGGTTAGTTGGCCAATGGTGCAAGGTCCGCCAACAGCTTTGCCTGGTATACCTTTCCAGATGCGCTCCCCGCATATTAAGAACAAGTCCGAGGGGAGAGCAATAGCGCTGATGCCGGATGTCAGTTGACTTTCCAAGGTCCGATTACACCACAAGGAAGCGTTGCTGAAAATACCTTTAGGAGAGACATCAAAGTTAACACTGTTCATATAAACGTTAAACGTATCATCAATGTAAAAGCATAGCGAAGCGCACAAGGTCCCTAGCGTATCTAGTTCCTGTGGCTGCGAGGGCAAAGCTGGAAAGTCATGTATCCTTCTCAGATCTTTGTACCGTGTTTCATCCCATCCTGTGGTCTTTTGCCAGGTGTCCTGGCACCACCACCTGGGCTGCAATATACCAGGGGCCGTGCAGTTTTGCTGCACGTTTTCATTGTACAGCTTACCAAAACGTTTCTCGTCAATGGGTACCCCTACCAAGCACATGCAAAAGGGGTCACTAGGGGTTGTCACTGAGATACGCATAGCATCGGTGTGCGTAGCATTGGCAAGGGTGATCCATACATTTGCGCCGTCCAGTGTAGGGGGTAAGACACTCGCAGTGCCTTCGCCGATCCGGATGATGCAACAAATGGTCGCACACACCACAAAGGAACCCATTTCACATGGTGACCTGTGGAGACACAAGCATAATCCCTTCCCCATGTTAACAAGTCTAAAGGTCCTGCCCACTGCCCTGTTACTGGGTCCTTTACCATCACCGGAGGCCTGGGACGAGCCTTTGTATCAAAAGAATACTGCCTCTCACATGCTGTTTGGCCAGCTTCATCTCGATTCAGGAAATTGAGAACATACAGGGCTTTTGCTAACCTATCATGTGGGTGCTCCAACTCCCCCTTCTTTTGTTTTTCAAGCATAGTTTTTAATGTTCTGTGGGCATGTTCAACAATAGTCTGACCAGTGGGAGAGTGAGGGATACCTGTGTTGTGGGAGATACCCCATTGCTGTAAGAACCGGCGAGTCCGTTCAGAAGCATTAGCAGGGCTATTGTCAGTCTTTATAGCGTCTGGGAGGCCCAAAGTAGCAAAGCATGTGAGCCAGTGCTGAGTAACATCACGAGCCTTTTCTCCTGCGTGAGCGGTTGCCATCAAAAAACGTGAGAAAGTGTCAACAGTTACATGAACATATTTTAAATGACCGAATTCTGGAACCTGAGTAACATCAGTTTGCCAGACAGAATTGGCAGTCAGGCCTCGAGGATTGACACCCTCTGCCAAAGGAGCAGGTGCAGTTCCATGGCAAGAGGGACATGAAAGCAGAATGTCACGAGCTTGTGAGAAGGTTAATTGAAATTGCTTTCGTAAAGAGTGTACATTCTGATGAAAAAAGTCATGAGGTAGCTTAGCCTGAGCAAACTTATTAGACACAACATTTGGCATGACAGTGAGATCCGCACAAATACCTTCCGTGATAGGTCCAGGTAAACCTGTATGAGAACGAACGTGTAGCACATAAAAGCCATGCTGTCGGTTGTTAATCAAAATCCATAGTGTTCGCAACTCTGTAAATAAAAGTGGGTTATCCACATATTGCAAATACGAAGATTCCAGACGAAAAACTACATTAGCAGCATATGCAGAATCAGTTACAATGTTGACCGGTTCCTGTGAAAACAACTGAAAAGCATAGCAGATAGCAGCTAACTCTAAGATTTGCACCGAAGCATTTTGCACTGTCAGAACCCTTTTATGCCTTTGGGCAGAGTCACCCTTACGCCATACTACTGCAGCTTTGCTGGTTCTGCTGGATGCATCCGTAAAAACAGTCATTCCGTTGACAGGGGTTACACTGCAGCAGCGTTTCGCACATAAGGGGAGGCTACCCACCTCCGTCCACAGGCGATGTGAAGGGTAGTGAATAGACAATTGTCCTGAAAAGTCTGCAAGTGCAATCTGAAAGTTAGTGTCCTCTGACAACAACCATGACAAGTTTTCTTTGTTCACAGGTACATAGATTACATGTGGATCCTGGCCATTGAGCATCTACAGCCGCTCGCAGCCTTTCATGATTAGCTGCGCAAACATGTCATTGATAGTCCATACAGTCTTTGTTGCCGTATGAGGTAAAAATAGCCACTCTAGTACATGCAAGGGATCACTGTCATCAGCAAACCACTGAAACAAGACTGCAAAAGGTTGAAATTTACTAGCCAGTATAGCAAGAGAAGTGGATTCATCTGGGTCCCATCTCCAGCCCTGGGTTCCGTGGGACCCTGTTGAATTCTAGTATAAGAAATGTTATCATTCTTGTCTGTCATTGGAATCTGCCGCAGAACCACAATAGAAAGGCGGGTAATGAGGTCATAAACATCGCACGAATAGTCTGTCTGTGACCTGGCATGCCCAAACCCACCTTCACCAGTTAACTGAACAACAAGCACAGGAGGATTCCTTTGCTGCAGATGCCCTGCCTGAGCTATGCAGGACTCATGGTAATCCGAGAACCAAACCATATACTGTGTCATAGTTAAGATCATTTTCATTATGTTCTTCCAATCAGCAGGAGTAAGAACATAGGCAGCACTTATGGTCTCTAAGTAAGCAATAAGATGTTCAGAAGATGCACCACTCTCTGCGCCAGCCCCCGCAGGTCTCTCACAACCGAGTAATCTACGTCTTTGTAAGCTGGTGGTTGACCTTGTTCATAGACAACAGGGTATGCAGTAATAAATTAGGGGCCCCGGTCCTGATTCCATGTAGGGTACAGCTGTACCACTTGGGCATTTAAGGGTGCCGGGTCTGAAGGACAGGGCGATTCAGGATAGCTATCCAAAGTAATTATCTCCCCAGGGGATGCCATAGCCACAGAGCCAGTCGGTGGCTCCTGGCAAGTGCTAGGCAGGGGGGCTGTACCGCCCGGGGGCCCGAGACGGGGAGGGGGAGCTGCAGCATTTCAGGAGCCCAGCAAGGGCGGGGGGCTCTGAAGAGCCGGGGGGCCAGTACCGGCCGAGGGGGCTGCCATAAGCGACGCAGCCGTGGGGGGAGCTTGTGTCGGGGGGGGCAGACGGCGAAGGAGGTACTGTGGGAGGAGCACGCAGCGCAGAAGCGGCGGTGGGGGGGGCGGGCAGTGGAGGAGCTGTAGCACCCGGGAGAGTCTCCGGTGTGGGGGAGGCAACGGGGAGGCAGCCTCCAAGGGCAGCTGAGAGCGTGAATCTACGTGAGTTTCTGTAAGAGTTGCTATAAGAATTCCCCAAGTTGCGAGATGCCCGGACGCAGATGCATCGCCAGCACTCGCAAGTTTGAAAAGTTTGTGTCCAATTACCTGCCAGGCATCTAGCTGAAAAATGCTGGCTGAGGGGAAGCCTTTTACATGCATGGAAAGCCAATCCAGCAAAGCAAGTAATTTAGCATCAGGAATCTCTCTGTTCTGCCGTTGTAAAAGCCGCTGTAAATTCTCTAGGGTCTCCTTTTGCTCAACTGACAGCTTCGCACCCATGATCTACCCCGTAGCTCACCTTAAAGTGGTGAATGTGCACGCTGAGATGTAGTAAGGTGAAGATGGGGGTCGCTCGGGGTGTCTGGGTCTGCCGCCTGAGTGCGCTGTCTGGGGCAGCTGCCGGGGTCCTTTGCCTGGGCTTGGCCTGGGGTCCGCTGGCTTCGGTCTCAGCCGCAGTCTGCTCTTCGCTGTAAGTCGATCTTCTACGTTCGGGCACCAGCTGTGAGTGATGGTCCGTAGTGACATAGAGTCCCCAGGCAGGTGCAAAGGAGAGCCACTTTATTGCAAAAACCCAGCCTTTTGAAGCAGTTAGCCGGTTATCTGTTTACATAGTTTTAAGGCACAACAAGCATAATTCAACCAACCACCATACACCACGATGTGAACACGCGATGGTTATATAACATGTTTTTCTACCCCTAATTTAGCTGTGTCTCTTTCCCACAGTCCTTTTCTACTTAGGCAAAGTAACAGTCCTGAGCCATGATTTTACAAAGCCTTCCCTTTATAAAAGCTTTACTTATTGGTAACATCCATGGGCTGGTGGAAGGGACTATGTGACCCAAAACGTAATTGTTCTTGTACAAGGATTCGGGCTTGATGAAGCTGCTCGTTTTTCAGGGGCCATGCCACAGCCTGGAGGGGCCACACCCCAGCTCTGGAGAGAGAACAGCCACACCTACAGAAGGACTTTGAATTTTGCCAGGTTCTCTCCACAGCGAGAGGTTTGATTATTTAGCATTATTCTTTTCCCATTTTGCATTGTGTCTGTCAAATAAATTGTTTTTTTCTTTCACTTTCCTCCGAGGAAAATTTTTACAGAACCTGGTGGGGGAGGGGCAGCTGAAACCTGCCTTCTGTCAGAGGACGTTCCTTTTGGACATTCCTCCGAATTTGTCTCAAACCGGCACAAATAATTAGTGGCGCCCAGCACGTGGCTTGAAGGAAAGTGAAAAAACCTGTACTAATTTCATTTTGGTTTGGTTTTAATTATTTTTTATTGAGGTAAAGTAGCCACCATGTTGGCTGAGTTCATACTGTCTCTCTGGTTTGAGGTACTACTGTCTTCTGGTCCCTAGGCCTGTTTGCCTATCCATGAATGGCACCGATTTTGTCCCTGGTACATAACTTTTACCAAGCAGGGGTACGAATCCGGATTTTTATATTGCTGTGCTCAGTGATGATGATTTATAAAAAGTCAACAGAGGTACTGGCAGTTGTTCAAAGTGTGTATGGTCTGTGGTTTCTCTGTCCTAACCCCAGTCCGAGTTTCAGTAGCCTGTTTTGGGGGTTTATTAGTAATTGCACCCAGTTTGTTAGAGGAGGAGGAGGGGATGGGGTTTCCCAGCCTTTCATCTCCTTCCCCTTTAAATTTGATAAATTATCTTTTGAGAATGTTCAGCTTCCCTTGGATGTTAAAGAGACCACCTTCCTGATATTTTATCTGGTAAGCTTCCTCTATATGGTTTGCAGCTTGTCTAGAATGAGAGCTCAGATTTCCAGGGTGACTGATGAGACGCCTGACCCAGGCGTGGAAAATCCTGAGTGGTGTGGGGAATGGGAGGATATAGGCCAAACCCTGAAGGAATTCTCTGACCCAGTAGCCTGGAATTTCCCCCCTGAACAAATTCAGAACCCAGCTGAGGTGGAGAAATACCTGAAAGAGAAATGCAATGACAATTCTAATGAGAAAAAGCCCATTGCAATATGCTGAGCCTTGGCATATGCCTATCGCACACTGCTAGGTACTGTAGGGCAGCAGATAAAGGCAGAGGGGCAGGAAGATAAATCAGCAGACACCCCAGTCACTCAGGCTGCAGCCAAACCAGACAGCAAGCCTAAGCCATTGACAGTTGCTCCTATCACGAGAAAAAAGCACACAACCTGTTGTATAATGTATTTAAACCCTGTTGGTATGCACTAGTCAAACTCTCACTCAAGACCAGGATCCACACCAGGATCCAATTATTAATTAAGACCACCTCAACCTAAAGTACTCATTAACCTCCTACAAACAGCTGTGGCTGCAGGGCAGGCATAAGCCCTATAAATCAAGCCCTGGGAGGAGCCAAAGGTGGAGGTGGTTGTTCCTGGTTGCTGAGTGCTGCGTGTTGCTGGAGCTCTGTGATGAGAAATTATAATCCAAGACTCAGAAGACTGCGAGCTCCGGCACACACAACCAAAACCGATAACCCAGTGAAAGATGATGATGATGGGTGTGAAGGATCCTCAAAGCCAGCAACTGACTCAGAACCAGAAATCATTACTGAGTCCATGTCCATGAAGGACCTTTGTAGCCTAAGAAAGGACTACAACCGACGGTCTGATGAATCCATATTAAGTTGGAGGGTCCATATTTGAGATGCTGCAGGTGATGATATAATGCTGGGTGGCACTGAAGTGAGGCATTTGGGGTCCCTGTCACGTGATCCAGCCATCGACCAAGCGATAATAAGGAGGGCTGAGTCTGTCTGTCTCTGGACACGTGTTGGAGTGAAAGCTCCTCTGGACTCAGGCCCAGAGGAAAGCCAAAGTACAGAAGTTGAATTGAAGCCTTTGGACAAGCTGAGATACATGAAGTCATACCAAAGTGAAAGAGAAATATAGATTTTTTAACTTCTAATAGAAATACATGCTAAGTGCCTTAAACATTAAAAAGCTGCAGCAGAGACCTTGAGCATAGTTCCTTTTGCTGTAGCAGTGTTATTCTTTCATAGAGTTCTTTTTTTTAGAAAAAATATGGATAGAACTATATTGTTCACATTTTTTAGATATATTATTTTAGACAAAATATAGATAGAATGAAATTGTTCACATTTTTTAGATATAGTGTTCACATAAAAAATAAGAGCTGATAGAAACTGTATACGCAAATCTGTGTAATACCTATGTAATGCTTACAATTGTTAGAATTAGACCAGGATAGGTTAAGAAAAGAAAAACTAGAATCGTGTGTTAATTTCATTGGTTAATTAACAAAAATAATCCACACTTCTGTAAGAAAAGTAGGTAGTAGTAGTTAGTTAGAAGAAATTAGAAGAAGAAACTGTTTGCTGCCTGCTGTTTTGCTGTTGCTGCTGTTGCTGTTTGGCTTTACCATGTAACCCCCTTCGAACTCTGCCTTCAAGAAGCTATGAGACTATGAAATAAAGAACTCAGCAGAACAGCAGCCTCCTCTGCTCTCTTTTGCTTTGGTCCGTGAAGGAAGGGCTTCCCATCAAAAGCTCAACAGACATGGGTCTTGAGTGGCACGAGGGAAAGATACCTGTGCCCAGACGATTTCTATGTGCAGCTGTCTTGGGGTGACTGTATCATATGTATCCCCTATCATGCTCTATGCCCAAAAAGTAATTTTGTGCCTTTTCTGTGCCTTTAAACTGAGCTTGAGGAAAAAAAACCAAACGAATTTTTCAAAGCAGCTTCTCAAGGACACAGAGATTACACTCCTCTGTGTTCTCTGGCTGCGGGTAGTGGAGAGGGAGCACCCTGCTCGCTTTCCTTCAGCCAGCTGGTTTTTTTTTCCTCTTGGCGTGAGACGGAGAGCTGAACTTTCCTGGGACTTGGGTTTTTTCCCTTCTTCTCTTCTGAGCTGTTTCAACAACATCAGAACACATCAGGAGAATTTTCTCCCTGAGGCCTGGGGGGTGGGCCCACGCCCTCACCGACCAGCTCCGAGGAGGAGAGACCACACCTACAGAAGGACTCTGAAATCTTCCCAGGTTTCTCTCTAGAGCAAGAGATTTCATTTCATTATTTAGCATCATTATCCTTTTCCCGTGTGTTTGTTAAAATAAATAGTTTTTATCTCTTTCACTTTCCTTCAAGGAAAAATTTCCTTTTTTCCTGAACCCTGTGGGGGGAAGGGTGGTTGTAACCTGGTTTTCTCTCAGGGGATATATTACTAGATTCTGGCCAAACCAGCACAGCAGCAAACCCAGTGGAAGACCATAGAACAAGGAATCCAACACTTGAGAGAACTAGCAGTGGTAGAGATTGTCTACACAGATGACCAAAGATTGAGGAGTCCACACAGGGTCAGAGTTGATGCAGTGATGTGGCGAAAACTCATATGACTTGGGCAACAAGAATACGCTTCTGCTTTAGCAATGATGAAGAAGGATGACCAGGTTGAGACCATGTGGGATACGGCGACAAAGCTCCGAGCATATGCAGATGCCATACATGGCCCAACACATGCAAGAATCACAGCTGTGGAAACACGTCTGCCAAAAGTGGAAGATAGGATGGAGGAGAATCACCAGAAACTCAAGAAGGAGATCAAAGAGCACCTTCTCCAAATCTCGGCAGTACAGACCAGAGGTTCTGTTACCAGATGCAGACGTCCCCCAGAGAGAGAGAGAGAAGGTACACCCCACGAGGTGAGCTGTGGTTCTTCCTGTGTGATAGTGGAGAAAACATGAGGAGCTGGGATAGACAACCCACTTCTGCTCTGGCAGCACAAGTGCGTGAATTGAAGGAGCGCAAGACTCAGAAAGGAAGTTCCACCAGAAAGGAAGCAGCTCCAGTTGCCAGTAGCCGAACTGCCAGATATGATGGAAGAGAAGATGACATGTCCGATCCCCTTGAAGGAACCTCTAAGATGTAAGCCCAGGGAAAGAAGGATAACCAGGACTAGAGGGGCCCTGCCTCTAGCCAGGTAGAGGCCAGGGAAAAGAGTGTTTTTTGGATTATGTGGATTCATTGGCCTGGTACATCAGAACTACAAAAATATGATGCCTTGGCCCACACTGGTGTGCAGTGCACAACAATCCGATTGCAACATGTGCAGGCAGAATCTGTTTCTATTGCTGGCGTGACAGGGGGATCACAGGATTTGACCCTGGTGGAAGCTGAGGTGAGCCTGACTGGGAAGGAGTGGACGAAACATCCCATTGTGACTGGCCCAGAGGCCCCGTGTATTCTGGGCATAGGCTTCCTCCGAAGCGGGTATTTCAAAGACCCAAAGGGACTCAGGTGGGCTTTTGGAATAGCCGCTGCGGAGACAGAGGGCATTATGCAATTGAACACCTTGCCTGGACTATCAGGGAACCCATCTGCAGTAGGCCTTCTGAAGGGGGAAGAATAACGAGTACCAATTGCCACCTCGACAGTGCATCGCCGACTGTACCGGACAACACGAGATGCTGTGATTCCCATCTACAAGATGATCCATGAGCTCGAGAGCTGTTGGGGTGCCTCGGACCACTTGGGGTCCGCCCGCTGTCCATCATGCCATGCCTACCCAATGGGCAGACGACTCGGAGAGCAAGGACCAGTCTGTGGGCGAGACCCGGTTCTGAGCCCGTACCACTTCTCCAGAAAGTTCTGTTAAGTTCGGTTGTTCATAGGTTTATTCTGTAAATTCCCTCCTCTGTAACCTAGCCATTGGTTCTGCGTCCCCGGGATCCCCTGCCGGGCTTACCTTCTATTGGCTGTTTGTTCTGTACCACCCCTGTAGAAAACCACGGAGACCCTGGCTCTCGTCGGCCAGTTCCTCCCCTTTGCTTTCAGGGAAATAAACCCTTGGAAGATTTCAAGGACTGGTCCTCTCCCTTGCCTCTTTCGCCCCTGGGATTCCTGAGAGACTGAGACCTTCGGGTCCCCTCACATTTGGGTGCACCTGCTGATACAGAGCCAGTGCAGCCCATTCCAAGCGGCCGCCGAGACTCGACACTTTTCAGTGCCTGTCTGCAGGAAAGGTCACTGTAGCCTCCTAGGCGGGACGAGTATCCCCCGAGGCCGACCCATCTCCCAGGGCAGTGACAGAGAGCCAAGGGGTGATCAGCAAAACCCACTCACCCTTCAACAGTCCCATTTGGCCTGCGCGCAAATCTAAAGGAGAATGGAGACTGACTGTGGTCTATCGTGCCTTGAATGAAGTGACTCCACCATTGAGCACTGCTGTGCCAGACATGCTGGAGCTCCAGTACAAGCTGGAGTCCGAAGCACAGAAGTGGTACGCCACTATTGACATTGCTAATGCATTTTTCTCCATTCCTTTGGCCCCAGAGTGCAGGCCTCAGTTTGCCTTCACCTGGAGGGGCGTGCAGTATACCTGGAATCGATTGCCCCAGGGGTGGAAGCACAGTCCCACCATCTGCCATGGACTGATCCAGACAGCCCTGGAAAAGGGTGAGGCTTGAGAACATCTGCAGTACATCGACGACATCACTGTGTGGGGGAACACCGCAGCAGAAGTGTTTGAGAAAGGAGAGAAACTCATCCAGATTCTCATGGAAGCCGGCTTCGCCATCAAGAAGAGCAAAGTCAAGGGACCTGTTCGAGAGATCCAGTTCATGGGAGTGAAATGGCAAGATGGACAGCGTCAGATTCCCACTGAGGTCATCAATAAGATCATAGCAATGTCTATGCCAACCAACAAGAAGGAAACACAAGCTTTCTTAGGCGCCATAGGCTTTTAGAGAATGCATATTCCTGAGTATAGCCAGATTGTTATTCCTGAGTATAGCCAGATTGTGAGTCCTCTCTACCTGGTTACCCACAAGAACAATTTCCATTGGGGCCCTGAACAGCAACAAGCCTTCACCCAGATGAAGCAGGAGATTGATCATGCAGTAGCCCTTGGCCCAGTCAGGACAGGACCAGAAGTGAAGAACGTGCTCTACTCTGCAGCCGGGAGCCATGGTCTGTCCTGGAGCCTGTGGCAGAAAGTGCGTGGTGAGACTCGAGGCCGACCACTGGGATTCTGGAGTCGAAGCTACAGAGGGTCTGAAGCCAACTACACTCCAACAGAGAAGGAAATCTTGGCAGCCTATGAAGGAGTCCAAGCCACCTCAGAGGTAATTGGCACTGAAGCACAACTCCTCCTGGCACCCTGACTAACGGTGCTGGGGTGCATGTTCAAAGCAAAGGTTCCCTTGACCCACCATGCCACCAATGCCACATGGAGAAAATAGGTTGCTCTCATCTCGCAGCGCGCCCATATCAGAAAACTGAATCACCCTGGGATCTTGGAAATAATCACAAATTGGCCCGAAGGTGAAACTTTGGTCTCAGTGACAAAGAGGAACAAAAACAAGTGACACGTGCTGAAGAAGCTCCACCACACAACCAACTGCCAGCAGAAGACACACGCCACGCTCTTTTCACTGACGGTTCCTACTGCATCGTAGGGATGAAACGAAAGTGGAAAGCAGCCGTATGGAGTCCCACACGACAGGTTGCAGAAGCTACTGAAGGAGAAGGTGGATCGAGCCAACTTGCTGAACTCAAAGCTGTCCAATTAGCTCTGGACATAGCTGAAAGAGAGAAGTGGCCAAAGCTCTACCTCTACACTGATTCATGCATGGTAGCCAATGCTCTGTGGGGATGGCTGGAAAAGTGGGAAAAGGCTAATTGGCAGCATAGGGGAAAACCAATCTGGGCTGCTGAAGAGTGAAAGACATTGCTGTCTGGGTAGGAAAGCTACCTGTGAAAGTCTGCCATGTAGATGCCCATGTCCCCAAGAGTAGGGCTAACGAGGAACACCGAAACAACGAACAGGTAGATCAGGCTGCAAAGATAGAGGTGTCACAGATAGACTTAGATTGGAAACACAAGGGAGAGTTGTTCCTAGCTCAGTGGGCCCATGATGCTTCAGGTCATCAAGGCAGAGATGCCCCCTATAAGTGGGCACGAGACCGAGGGGTGGATCTAACCATGGACAGTATCTCTCAAGTTATCCATGATTGTGAGACGTGCTGCAATCAAGCAGGCCAAGTGAGTGAAACCCCTATGGTATGGTGGGCGATGGTCCAAATACAAGTATGGGGAGGCCTGGCAGACTGATTACATCACACTGCCTCAAACACGCCAAGGCAAGCGCTACATGCTCACAATGGTAGAAGCAGCCACGGGATGGCTGGAGACCTACCCTGTGCCTCATGCTAAGGCCCGTAACACCATCTTGGGTCTTGAAAAGCAAGTCCTTTGGAGGCATGATGCCCCTGAGAGAATTGAATCTGACAACGGGATTCATTTCAAGAATAGCCTTATCAACACCTGGGCTAGGGAACATGGCATTGAGTGGGTGTACCATATCCCTTACCATGCACCAGCAGCTGGGAAAGTGGAACGGTGCAATGGATTGTTGAAAACCACCTTGAAGGCACTGGGAGGGGAACTTTCAAAAATTGGGAGCAGCATCTAGCAAAGGCCACCTGGTTAGTTAACACCTGAGGTTCCACCAACTAAGCTGGTCCAGCCCAATCTGAGGCCCTGCATACAGTAGATGGAGACAAGGTTCCAGTAGTGCATGTCAGAGGTCTGTTAGGAAAGACTGTTTGGATTAATTCTGCCTCGAGTACAGACAAACCCGTCCGTGGGGTTGTCTTTGCTCAGGGACCAGGTTGCACCTGGTGGGTGATGCAGAGAGATGGAACAACACGTTGTGTACTGCAGGGAGATCTGACTGTTGGGTGAAAACCACATGTAATGTGGAATGCCTATATACCACTGCTTGCTGAGTGTCACTCTCACTGTTTGTACATAGCTGTATAAATGTATGTATATATGTGTGTATTAATGTGTGAGTGTAGAGTTAGAATATATTAGTTTGGGCATTGAGCCGACGATATGGGATAAGTGGTGGAATGTCTTGGAGTGACTTTATGATGTGTATCCCCTATCGCCGGTCTATGCCCATACGTGATTCCTGTGCCTGTGTCTTTAAAACTGGGTGTGAGAGAAGAAAAAAAAAGCCAGATGTACCTTTCAAAGCAGTTCGTGCTCCAAGGTCACACTACTATCTCTCTCTGTGTGCTTCTATGGAGGCAAGAGCGGAGGAAGCACCCTTCCTCTTTTTCTTCCGAGTTTTTCAGCTTTTTCTCAGGAAAGAGACAGAGAGTTAAAATTCTTTGCTGTTTAACTGGCTCGCTGGCTGAGGCAAGAACTTTCCTTGGACTGTTCTGCTCTGGTCTGGATCACCAGCATCGGGAGGCCCATGCCACAGCCTGGAGGGGCCAGACCACAGCTCTGGAGAGAGAACAGCCACACCTACAGAAGGACTTGGAATTTTGCCAGGTTCTCTCCACAGCAAGAGGTTTTATCATGTGCATTGTGCCTGTCAAAAAAATTATTTTTTTCTTTCACTTACCTCTGAGGAAAATTTTTACGGAACCTGATGGGGGAGGGGTGGCTGAAACGTGCCTTCTATCAGAGGACGTTCCTTTTGGACATTCCTCCGAATTTTTCTCAAACCAGCAAACCAAGTCAGTTTAAGTAGCGGCTTTTCATCAATGGCCCCTGTCAAAAATGTATTGAAATGATCAAACCCCATTGTGTCATCCGGTCTCACGCCCAGAGTGTGTCTGGAATCGGGGGTACATGCGGCCGCAAGGTGGCAGTCTTGCCCTCCGGTCCGATGATTGTCAGTTCTTTTGTAGGCTGCCAGGGAATCTGCTGACCTCTGATGCCTGCTAGGATTGCAGTTGAGGGGGCCAGAGGCCACTTGGGGGGCCAGTCCTTTTGGGATACCATGGAAACATCTCCGCCACTGTCGACTAAACCTGTAAAAGACTTAGATTCTATTTGACATGTGAGCAATGGTTGTTGTACCCCTATGACTTTTGACCAAAATATTTATGGGGTGCCTGTGCTCCCAAATCCTCCTGCATTTCGTTGTTGCTATAAGATTGGTGCTGAACAGGGAATTGCTGGCAGCAGTATTAATAGTGCCAGTGTGCTCCCCTGTGCCACAATACAGGGAGGACTAGGTGTCCAAGCCATGATTTTAATTTCCCCTTTATAGTCAGCATCAATGATTCCTGGTAATACAAGTAGTCCTGTGCAGGTGGTAGAGGACCGTCCCAGGAGCAAAGCATGTGTTTGAAATGGCAGTGGCCTGTATACAGAGGTGGGCAGCAGGTGAACCAAGGTATCATTCAGAGTTGTGGTAGCTCTGATGGCCATGTCCAGACCGGCACTTCCGGGGGTACCCCTTGCAAGGCTTGTGCTTGTATTGGTGTCAGATTGAGTGGGGTCCTGTTGGATTGGGGGGGCACCAGACCCAGCGCCCACTTTCGAGTTTCCATGCTGTGGGAGACGGTTGCTGTGTTTGTCATATTTAGACCAGCATTGATTGCTCCAATGAAACCCTTTTTGGCAGCGAAGACAAGGTTTACTGGGCTTTTTATTCCCTTTTTGTCCCTTTGGACATTGCTTCCTGATATGTCCTACCCCCCCACATTCACAGCACTTAATAGCTACTCTGGCCACTTGCAGTTGTTGGGCTATCGGAGTAGCAATCAGTTCTGCTTTAAATTGTTCTGAGCCGATATTAGCGCGTGCCTTGATATAATCAGAAAGTTCAACATCAGCACAATTACGAATTGGGTCCAGGGCTTTTTTACAGGCATTGTCAGCATTTTCATAAGCAAGAGATTTTAAGACAGCATCAGCTGCTTCCTGCATATCAATTTGCCACCTAACAGTGGATTGTAATTGATTAATAAAAGTAATATATGGTTCCTGAGGCCTCTACCTCACAGCAGCAAAACCAGACTCTAATTTTTCTGTATCAGGTACTTTTCGTAGCGCATGCATGGCAATAACAGTAGATTGATCCCATGCTTGGGGGGGAGTCTTAATTGTGCCCGAACAGTAGCGTACATGTCTGTGCCAGTGAGCTGTGATGCAGTGATATTAATGGGTGGTTGTTGGTTACTATTATTCAACGCCTGAGTCTGAACCAAATCTACAAATTCCGTCCACCAGACAGCGTATTGCTCTCCTGTCAAAATTGTCTTAAAAAGAGATTTCCAGTCCACTGGTAACATAGTATGTGCTTCTGCAATTGCATCTAATAAATTCATAGTAAAGGAGGAATGTAAACCATTTTCTTTCACCGATTTCTTCAGTTCCTTTACCATCTCATATGGTAATTGTTCGTGATGTGGGTTTTGATTACGATATACAACAGGCATTGCTTGAAAAGATTCAATATTGCCCTCCTCCAACGCTCGCCTCTGGCATTTCTGTATAAACCTTTCTGGCTCAGGTCCTATAGGTGGTATTGTTTCCTCATCATAGTCACTAGAGGAATAGAACATGGTATAAGAGAGCGGTGGAATATGCAAAGTATTTGCTGCAGCCTTTTTGCATGCTGTTTGCAGTATTTCTTCCGCGCTAGGAGCAGCTGCTGCCATATCACGTATTGGGGCTAGAGGAGGATATAAATCTGGTTCTTCTCCAGAGTGAATTGGACTGACATCAAACGGATCCTTTTTCTCCAGATCATTATCCTTGGCTGATGTTTCATTAATAAAAACAACAGAATCTGATGGCTATGCAGGCAGAGCATCTGCAAGAATGTGCTCTGCATCCTTAAATTGTTGCAAAGCCAAGTATACTACATGCCAAGTAATATCGTCAGGGTGGACATCGTGATGAGTGATTTGGTGGGTTTCCAAACATTCACTGACCTTTTGCCAGAGAGTGAGGTCATAGGACCCATCTGATGGGTACCAGGGACAAAATTGTCTGACCCATATAAGTAATTGGATGAGGCCTTGGGGTTGGAGTTTATAACCCTGTTCCCTGGTGATGCGCAACAGACAGTCTTTATGCAGTTTTTGGGATTTTGTTGCACTTTGCCCCATTATAAGAAATGTTTCCTGACTGCTTGCAAAGGCTAACCTGTTCTATAGCCAGTGATGAAAGGAGCTCCTTGGTGATCAGCTGAACATACCCACGGTTGGTTCGGTCAGGGTACGCCACCAGACTGGATCACGTCAGTAGTAATGAAGTCCCTGTTAATAGGGAGGCCATTTCTGGAGTATGAATGCGAGGCTCACAAGCTGAGAGGAAAATGAATCTGTTTATTCCAGACTTAAAACAGTACTTATACATTTAGTGTGCGAATCTCTGTTCAGTTCTTCGCACACAACCCGGTTGCAGGCCTGTAATAAATCCGTCGGCCTGACAGTTTGTTATTTTTCTCAAGGTTTGCAGGCTTCGAAGAAACAGGACGCCTTTCCTGTCTTCAGATTGTGTGTAATCTGCTTTCTTCGGTGCTTCTCAGGGGTTTTTTTCAGCACCAGACTTCCTGTACCTCCACAAGTAGTATGAACAGTTCCTTTTATCCAGGCCCAATTTGGTAACCATGAGGTGAGTGTATGGAAAATATAATCAAAGTTCAGTGAGCCTTTTGAGAGCTACCTCATGTAGAATTTGTTTCCAAAATTCAACCAAATTCTTATTAATTCTTTCATTCTGATCTGCATAAGAACAACAACTAGTGTTAATGATTTTGAGGCTAGTAGGAAATTGAGAGCCGCTCTGTTCTGCAAAACTATACCAGACATATCATGGACTTCTTGTAAGGCCGAAATTGCATCTGAAATTTGCTTTTCAATATGTTCAATAACCCTTAATATGATCAAATACTGTTGTGTTTGGAATTACAGTCCCATGGACACAGGCCCCATCTTTATCTAGGGGCAGAACTTACCCAACCTCAATTTCATATATCCAAAATCACCTTGGCAAGTTGTTTTTATGAAGAGTTTTTGGATACATTTTGGGCTAAAGCCACATGCAAATTCTGGGGCCAAACCTGAACCATGGTTACCAAGTGTGCAGATAACAGGCACAAAAGAAGAGTTTTAAACCACATCGTCCTGATTTGTATCAGTCTCTGTTTTCCAATTGTTTCAGGAGCAGGGGTCTTCTTAACTCTGGAGCAGTGAATTCAGGGTTCTCTGCCAGCACCTTTGACTGCAGTGAGGGTAGTCAGGACTTGGAATGGTCCTCTCCACTTAGCTTGCAAGGGTCACTGTCTCACCATTTAACGTATATCCAGTCTTCAGGCTGGAACAGATGGGCAGGTGTGTGCAATCCTTATAGGTCTGGATAACAGGACGAATCTCTGGAGCTTCTGCAAAGTAGAACTTGAAGCTATTAAATACCTCTGTAAGTCAATTTTCCCCCTCATATGGATTTCTCCCAGGATATGCAGAATCTGATAAAGCCTTCCATGCAATATTTCATAAGGACTTAGACTGTCTCTCCGCCTTGGTTGTATGCGGATTCTCAGTAAGGCTATAGGCAAGGCCTGAACCCATGTCCTGGATGTTTCTTGACAAATTTAACTTACCTGTGTTTTGAGGGTTCCATTCATAAGTTCAGCCTTACTACTTGTCTGGAGTGTGTAGGGAATTTACAGATCCCAAACAATTCCCAACATTTGACTAACTTCCCTGATCACTGGGAGACCAACCCCAAAGGAACCCCAAACCTTGGAATGATATGACTGAACAAAGCTCTCACCACTTCCCTTGCTGTGTTAGTGCGACAGGGGTAAGCTTCAGACCATCCACTAAAGGTGTCAACTAACAGCAACACATACCTGTTTCTTTATTTACTTGGAAACTCAGCAAAATCTATTTGCCAATAATCTCCAGGAAAATCCCCCGCCTCTGTTATTTCTAACTGTCTTGGTTTTGAAAGACAGGTGTCTGTCAAGGAAGGCAGGAGCCTCCCCTGAAATGGAAAATACAACCCCCTTCCCTCCGAATTATTGTAATTTTCAAATTAAGGGGCTTTCAGGCAAAGATATGAGGGGTAGGAATAACAGCTCTTTACTAATATATATATATGTATGGCAAGGCAAACAAACAACAATAACTATGGCAGTAACGGCAAACAGAACCACAAACCCAGTGACAGCCTCTCTCGGCTGTCAGGCACTTTCCCCTTTGGTGCAGTTCCAGTCACAGCCGGCAGGGGCGCTGGCGGCTCCCAGTGAGCAGGGCAGGTGCGATGGTTCCCCCGCGGCAGCAGGGGGCGCTCCGGAGTGAGCTCAGGGAGCACGCGGTGATGGCGGCTCCGGGGTCCTGGGAGGGATGGACGAAAAGCTTCACAAACCCTCTGGGCAGCTGATCCCGGTGCCCGGCTGGACCCTCAGGAACAGCAGGCTGGAACAGCAGAGACAACACAGATCCCGGGTGGCAGACGAGATGTATCAAACTCCGGAGCTGCAGTGGGAGCCTCAGGAGGTCTCAGCCGGCAAGGGTGTGCGGGGCTACAGGGTAGCGAAGGATCCAAGCGGCGGCGGAGGCAGGGTGGCTTCAGCCCGGCTCCCAGCAGGGCAGGGAAAGGTGGGCTTGGGAATCCGGGTTTCTCCAGTAGAAGGAAAGCAGCCGAAAAACCAGGAACCTCCAGCTCTGACCAACTCCTTCTGAACACTGAGAGCACCAGCAGCCCCGCCGCCCCCACCCCCCAGGTGAAAGACAAGTAGCTAGTTGGACCCCCCACCCTCTGTGGCCAGGTCTTTTGTTCTTCTTAAGCACCTAGCAATTTGTCCCCCTGGCAACATATATGGGGAAAATTCTTTAAGAGAAAAAGAAAACAGGAGAACTCCTAAAACCCCCAACATTATCCACCCCGAATTTTTCCCATACTAACATGTTACATCAAACTTAACCCTTTTAACCATATACACACATGCATCACCCTAATTATATACATATATACATGCAGATACTGATACAAGTACAGTGCCATGGGTAGTTCACCCTAAAACAAGGTCCCCTTGAGGTATGCATCAGGTCTCTCCATCCTTTTGCATCACCCACCAGGTGCAACCTGGTCCCTGAGCGAAGACAACCCCACGGATGGGTTTGTCTTTGCTCGAGGCAGAATTAACCCAAACAGTTTTTCCAAGCATACCTCTCATGTGTACCACTGGAACCTTATCCCCATCTGTTGTTTGTAGGGGTTCAGATTGAGCAGGGCCTGCTCGGTTGGTGGAGCCTCGGGTGTTAACTAACCAGGTGGCTTTTGCTAAATGCATCTCCCAGTTTTTGAACGTCCCCCCGCCCAGTGCCTTCAAGGTGGTTTTAAGCAATCCATTACACCGCTCAACCTTCCCAGCTGCTGGTGCATGGTAAGGGATATGGTACACCCATTCAATGCCATGTTCTCTAGCCCAGGTGTTATAAGGCTGTTCTTGAAATGAGTCCCATTGTCGGATTCAATTCTCTCGGGGGTACCATGCCTCCAAAGGACTTGCTTTTCAAGGCCCAGGATGGTGTTCCGGGCAGTAGCATGAGGCACAGGGTAGGCCTCCAGCCATCCAGTGGTGGCTTCTACCATTGTGAGCACATAGCGCTTGCCTTGGCGTGTTTGAGGCAGTGTGATGTAATCAATCTGCCAGGCCTCCCCATACTTGTATTTGGACCATCGCCCACCATACCATAGGGGTTTCACTCGCTTGGCCTGCTTGATCGCAGTGCACATCTCACAGTCATGGATCACCTGGGAGATACTGTCCATGGTTAGATCCACACCTCGGTCTCGTGCCCACTTATAGGTGGCATCTCTGCCCTGATGGCCTAAGGCATCATGGGCCCATCAAGCTAAGAACGACTCTCCTTTATGTTGCCAATTCAAGTCTATCTGGGACACCTCTATTTTGGCGGCCTGATCTACCTGTTTGTTGTTACGATATTCTTCATTAGCCCGGCTCTTGGGGACGTGAGCATCTACATGGCAGACTCTCACGGATAGCTTCTCTACCCGAGCAGCAATGTCTTTCCACTCATCAGCAGCCCAGATTGGTTTTCCTCTATGCTGCCAATTGGCCTTCTTCCACCTTTCCAGCCAACCCCACAGAGCATTAGCTACCATCCATGAATCAGTGTAGAGGTAGAGCTTTGGCCGCTTCTCTCTTTCAGCTATGTCCAAAGCTAATTGGACAGCTTTGAGTTCAGCAAGTTGGCTCGATCCACCTTCTCCTTCAGTAGCTTGTGCAACTTGTCGTGTGGGGCTCCATACAGCAGCTTTCCATTTCCGGCTAGCACCTACAATTCGGCAGGAACCATCAGTGAAGAGGGCGTATTGTCTTTCATTCTCTGGTAGCTCATTATATGGTGGGGCTTCTTCGGCACGTGTCACTTGCTCCTCTTCTTCTTCAGAAGATAACCCAGAAGTCTCACCTTCCGGCCAATTTGTGTTTATTTCTAAGATCCCAGGGCGGTTCGGGTTCCCAATTCGGGCGCGCTGCATGATGAGGGCAATTCATTTGCTCCAAGTAGCGTTAGTGGCGTGATGCGTGGAAGGGACC
The DNA here is from genome assembly GCA_014706295.1 of Lycocorax pyrrhopterus obiensis. NCBI lineage: Eukaryota > Metazoa > Chordata > Aves > Passeriformes > Paradisaeidae > Lycocorax > Lycocorax pyrrhopterus. Next base: position 17,274,903 of record JACSVZ010000030.1, read on the forward strand.
TTTCCCTTGAACATCCACCCCAGCACCGGTAGTCGGGGTGCCAGGAGTTGTGCCTCTGTGCCGATTACTTCTGAGGCAGATTGGACTCCTTCATAGGCGGCCAGGATTTCCTTCTCTGTTGGAGTGTAGTTGGCTTCGGACTCTCTGTAGCTTCGGCTCCAGGATCCCAGTGGTCAACCCCGAGTCTCACCAGGCACCTTCTGCCACAGGTTCCAGGACAGACCATGGTTCCCGGCTGCAGAGTAGAGCACGTTCTTCACCTCGGGTCCTGTCCTGACTGGGCCCAGGGCTACTGTGTGAGCAATTTCCTGCTTGATCTGGGTGAAGGCTTGTTGCTGTTCAGGGCCCCAATGGAAATTGTTCTTGCAGGTAACCAGGTAGAGAGGACTCACAATCTGGCTGTACTCGAGAATGTGCATTCTCCAAAAACCTATGGCATCTAGGAAAGCTTGCGTTTCCTTTCTGTTGGTTGGTGGAGACATAGCAGTGATCTTGTTGATGACCTCAGTGGGAATCTGACTTCGTCCATCTTGCCACTTTACTCCCAGGAACTGGATCTCTCGGGCAGGTCCCTTGACTTTGCTCTTCTTGATGGCGAAGCCAGCGTCCAGGAGAATTTGGATGATTTTCTCTCCTTTCTCAAATACCTCCGTTGCTGTGTTCCCCCACACAATGATGTCGTCAATGTACTGCAGATGTTCTGGAGCCATCTCTATGGCAGATGGTGGGACTGTGCTTCCACCTCTGGGGCCATCGATTCCAGGTATACTGCACTCCCCTCCAGGTGAAGGCAAACTGAGGCCTGCACTCTGCTGCCAGAGGAATGGAAAAGAACGCATTCTCGATGTCAGTGGTGGCGTACCACTTCACTGCCTTGGACTCCAGCTCGTACTGAAGCTCCAACATGTCCGGCATGGCAGCGCTCAGCGGTGGAGTCACTTCATTCAAGTCACGATAGTCCACAGTCCATGTCCATTCCCCGTCAGACTTGCGCACAGGCCAAATGGGGCTGTTGAGGGGCGAGTGGGTCTTGTTGACCGCCCCTTGGCTCTCTAGCTCGCGGATCATCTTGAGGATGGGGATCACGGCATCTTGATTTGTCCAATACTGCCGGCGGTGCACTGTTGAGGTGGCAATTGGCACTTGTTGCTCTTCCACTTTCAGGAGCCCAACTGCAGAAGGATTCTCAGATAGTCCAGGCAGTGTGTTCAATTGCCTAATGCCCTCTGCCTCCACAGCAGCTATTCCAAACGCCCACCTGAGTCCATTTGGGTCTTTGTAATAGCCGTTCTGGAGGAAGTCTATGCCCAGAATACACAGGGCCTCTGGGCCAGTCACAATAGGATGCTTTTGCTACTCCTTCCCAGTCAGGCTCACCTCAGCTTCCAACAGGGTCAACTGCTGTGATCCCCCGGTCACCCCAGCAATAGAAATGGGTTCTGCCCCCACATGTCCCGATGGCATTAAAGTACACTGTGCACCAGTATCAACCAATGCACCATATTTCTGTGGCTCTGATGTGCCAGGCCATTGGATCCATACCGTCCAAAAGACCCGGTTCTCCCGTGCCTCTTCCTGGCTAGAGGCAGGGCCCCTCTAGCCCTGGTTATTGTTTCCTCCCTGGGCATACATGCTAGAAGTTCCTTCAAGGGGATCCGACATATCATCCTCCCTTCTGGAATACCTGGCAGCTCGGTCACGGGAGGCTGAGGCTACTTTCACCCTAGCAGAACCCCCTCGGTTAGTGTCTCTCTCCTTGAGTTCACGCACCCCTGCTGCCAGGATAGAGGTGGGTTTCCTATCCCACCTTCTCATGTCTTCCCCATGGTCACACAGAAAAAACAACAGCTCATCTCGTGGGGTGTACCCTCTCTCTCCAGCTGGGGGACGTCGGGCTCTGATTTGGGGGCCTGTGACTTGCACTGGTGCCACATTGATCTTCTTCAACTCCTCCCTCATCCCCCTAATCTCCTCTTTAAATTCCTCTTTGAGGTCCTTAACCACGGCAGAGACACGAGCCTTCAGTGGGCCATTAACCATACTCTCATAATTTCTGAGCTTGTTGGCGACGGAGCCCACTGTTTCTCGGTTGTCCTCGGCATTAATCGTTGCAATGAAGGGGGTGTATTGCTGTGGCCCTACCTTTGCCAGGTTCCACAACATCTGCCCGGTGCACTTGACCTTGTCGGGGTCATTATCATGCTGTCCATCCCTCCCAAAGAGTACCTCTAATACTGCCACTTCTCTTAGCTGTTGGATCCCTTCCTCAAGTGTCTTCCATTGCATTCTATGATGGTACTCCTGCATTCTCTCTTTGTGGACGAACCTCTCTCTCACACTCATTAAAAGCTGCTCCCAGAGAGAAAGGGGCCCTGGCTCCCTCACGAATATCTGATCCACACCTGGGTCCTGGGTCAAGGGTCCCAAATACCTTGCCTCGCCACTATCCAGTTGCACGCCTGTACCCGTAAGGTCCCAAACCCGAAGTAACCAGGTTGTATAAGCCTCACGCCCCCGCCGCACAATGTCTTTTCGCATATTACGGAGACTGTCATACGACAGGGACTCGGTGATGATTTCAGGTTCTGGCTCCCCTGCTGGTTGCGAGGCCTCTGGTTCCCCATCATCATTAACTGGGCGTACTGACTTGGTCTTATATTTCCTCCTCTGCACAGGGGCGACTGCTGCTGGCTGTGATTGCCCCTGTGGTTCAGCTGGAGCCTGGACGGTAGTAACATCCGTGGGTTCCACTGCTGAACCATCAGGCTCTCCCTCTTTGGGGCAGGGAGAGGGTTTTCCACTAGCTGGGGAGGTGTATTCCCTCAGCACCTGGCACATCTCGCACATCTCCTTCACTAGTGCCCGCACTAAATCTGGGTGGTTCATTTCTGAGGTGGGCTACTGGGCAGTATCAGGCTGTGGGGCAGGATCTCTAGTCTCTGGGGCCCTGTCAGGTTCTTGGGCAGGATCAGGCTCTGGGGCCGGATCTCTGGTCTCTGGGGCCGTGTCAGGTTCTGGGGCAGCATTCCTAGTCTCCGGGGTGGGTGTCTGGGTAGTCATCCAAATCAATCTCAACTTATCTTTGAATGCTAAATAGAGTAGGCCTATCAGCATCACTTGGTTAGTATCCAGATGAAATCTAAACCCTTTGAAAACTGGTGTGGTAGACCCAAAGAACTGGTTGAGGGGTTGGGAAAAAACTTCCCCTGGTGTCATTTCCTCACAGAAGGTACCATTTTTAACATAACCCCAAAAACATGCACTTAGTGTGTGGTAACCATTTATCCATGTGCCCACATTCCGGAGGAAGTTAAAAACCCATGAATTCCTCACCTTATCAACCCATAGTGCAAACTGGATAACAGCAACAGTAGCGGTAGTCAGAGGACCCATGTTTAGAAAAGGAGCTGCAAAGGGGAGAAATATAGCCACGACCACATGCCACCCGAACCAGGGTAAGCTGGACCACATAGTGCTGCCTAACAAAGTTTCTATATTCAGCACACAAAATTAAGTTACCCAGGAACTGTTATTCCTTTTTCACCCCTTTTCTCTTGATGCCCTCAGGCCCTACATTGGGCGCCAAGATCTGTCTTGGTTTTGAAAGACAGGTGTCTGTCAAGGAAGGCAGGAGCCTCCCCTGAAATGGAAAATGCAACCTCCTTCCCTCCAAATTATTATAATTTTGAAATTAAAGGGCTTTCAGGCAAAGACATGACGGGTAGGAATAACAGTTCTTCACTAATATATATATGTGTATGGCAAGGCAAACAAACAACAATAACTATGGCAGTAACAGCAAACAGAACCACAAACCCAGAGACAGCCTCTCTCGGCTGTCAGGCCCTTTTCCCTTTGGTGCAGTTCCAGTCACAGCCGGCAGGGGTGCTGGTGGCTCCCGGTGAGCAGGGCAGGTGTGATGGTTCCCCCGCGGCAGCAGGGGGCGCTCCGGAGTGACCTCAGGGAGAACGAGGTGATGGCGGCTCCGGGGTCCCGGGAGGGATGGACGAAAAGCTTCACAAACCCTCTGGGCGGCGGATCCTGGTGCCCGGCCGGACCCTCGGGAACAGCAGGCTGGAACAGCAGAGACGAGCACATATCCCGGGTGGCAGACGAGATGTATCAAACTCTGGAGCTGCAGTGGGAGCCTCGGGAGGTCTCAGCCGGCAAGGGTGTGCAGGGCTACAGTGTAGCGGAGGATCCAAGCGGCGGTGGAGGCAGAGCGGCTGCAGCCCAGCTCCCAGCAGGGCAGGGAAAGGTGGGCTTGGGAATCCTAGGTTTCTCCAGTAGAAAGAAAGCAGCTGAAAAACAGGAACCTCCAGCTCTGACCAACTCCTTCTGAACACTGAGAGCACCAGCCAGCCCCGCTGCCCCCACCCCCAGGTGAAAGACAAAGCTAGTTGGACCCCCTGCCCTCTGTGGCTGGCTCTTTTGTTCTTCTTAAGCACCCAGTAATTTGTCCCCCTGGCAACATATATGGGGAAAATTCTTTAAGAGAAAAAGAAAACAGGAGAACTCCTAAAAACCCCCAACACTAACACAACTCTTTTGCTCATATTTGGGTTGTTTCTATAACAGATTTCACATTTGCTTGTTATAGACTGTACAATATCACTCATTTCCCTTCCTATTACTACATTCTTCAGATGTTTCAAAAGGTTCTCTGTTCCCCTGTGGGTGCCTACATGTTCTCACTGCGGTGGGACTACAATTTGTCCCTCTGGTCTAATAGCCCATCCACTTTCTTTGATTTCAGCTTTCGTGCCAGAAATCTGATGGTCTTTCTGATCACAGTTTGGGAAAAACCTTGACAAATCAATTTCCTGCTGTGGCACCACTGTTAAGATGCCTTTTTCTGCAGCCCCTCTTACTACTTCATCAGCAAAATGATTCTCTAATTCGGGGGTTGTTTCCCCATTTTGATGAGCTTTGCAATGCATAAAAGCTGTTTCTCTAGACTTCCAAATACTCTGTAGCAGCACATGGATCTGTTCAGCAGGTTTGATTCCATTACCTTGAACAGCTGGCAGTCCTCTTTCCTTCCAGATGACTCCATGGACATATACAGTGTTAAATGGATATTCAGAATTAGTCCATATTTTTACCTTCTTTCCTCCACTCAGTTCCAGAGCTCCCATTGATGTAATCAGTTCAGCTCTTGGTGATGATACATCCGATGGCAAGGCCTTTGTCTCGATTATCTGGTTCGTGGTTGTCACTGCATAGCTTGTCATCTGTTTGCCATCTTGCATGAAGCTGCTTTCGTCTGTATACAGCTCCCAATCTGGATCTTCTGGAGGCACATCCTTCAGGTCTGATCTGCTGGAAGAGGCCTCTTTGATGGTCTGTAAACAGTCATACTCATATACATTATCAGTTAGTGTTGGGAACAGAGACATACCAGGATTGACAGGAAACATTCTCAGAATAAAATTACCCTGTTCCAGTAACATGGCATGGGATACATGTCATCGATGTTCACAGAACAAACTTACAGTGAGTTGGATGCAACTGTTGGATGCAGCAATTCTTGGCTGCTGCCTTCTCCAAGTTCTTCAGTTCCTTTGCCAGCTGATTTCTGAATACAGTTGGGCTGTTCTTTTAACACTCAGGTTTCTTCCACTTAACAGCAAAGAGTCCTTGGTCTTTCTTATTTGCAGGAATGCAGAAGGTATTTTTAAAATTTAATACAGTAAACCATCTTAAGTTATCTGCTATTCTCCCCCCTTTGCAAAGTTTCAATAGATTCTTCTCAGGAGAGTTTGGCAAATAGAGAAACTGATGAATCACCCAGTGTTTTCCCAATTCATATTTCAAAGGCTGGAAGAAAGGTCTCATCTCACTTATCCCTGTGGCAGTAATAATACTTACATTGTGTTGACTCAGTTTCCCTTCTAGGGTGTTCATTAAAGCAGGACTCTGCTTATAGCCTGTCTTAAGGGAGCCTGAAATGCAGCTTCTTCCTTTTTGGACCCAATGTTTCTTTTAAGAGGCACACTGATTTTGCCAGATCAGGCAGATGCCCCATAAATGGACCCCCCCCCCCCCTTTTCCTCTTGGGTAGCAAAGAGGAGAGGGGCAGATAGGGTAGCCCCATTCCCATAGACCCGTGCAGCGGGGCAGGGGCGGCTGCTCTGACCAGAGCCTGGCAGCCCAGACGAGAACCGCCCGCTGCCTGGTGCCCGGCGCTCCCTGCAGGTAAAGCGTCTCCGAGCGCAGACCTGGCAGCGCTGCGCGGGGACACGGCGCGGGGACGGAAACATGGCCGGGATACACCCGCGCGGTGTCACCCCCGGCGCGACTGGTGCCGCGCACTCCACTTCGCCCGTACTGGCCCCTCCCCGCTGCCCGCCGCTGCTTCCGTTTCTATCCAAAACAAAACTCGTTGCTATGGAAACCTCAAAAAAGCTGTCCATCGTAGAAGCTGTCTTCCCGCCCACAAAGGTGACATCAGCTTCTCCGACGGGCTCAACCCCGCCTCTGCCTCCACCCCCCACGGTAGCAGAAGCGGCACCGCCCACGGGGACACGTCACCGCCTGCAGGTCCCGCACTCCCGGCCCCCTCTGGGCCTGTGCGGGCGGGGCCTAGGGGCGGTGGGCAGGTCATGCCATGGCCTTTTGGCGGCCTCCCCGGCGGACCAGGGGCGAGCTGCCACGGCGGCCCTGGCCCCGGGCCGGGTCCCGGTGTTGTTCCTTCTCCGCCCCATCTCCCTGCCGTTGCCAGGGCGATGGCAGGGGCCACCTTGGCCCCTCTCAGAGCGGCTGTTCCCCCCCTTCCTTCGCGAGGGGCGTGGCTTCCCCGCTCGTGGCGCTGTCTTGTGACTTCGGCCGCAGTTCTGGGAGCCGCCCGTGTCCCGAAACCCTGGGAAAAATGACATAAAATTCCTTCCTTGCTCACAGCAGAAGCTGGGCCCCTCTCCGAACTGGCCCGCTTCAACCCGATGAGATTCGGGACCTCCCTTTCCACAGATGGAATACCGTCCATGTTCACTACGATATAGGAGGTGGTCGCTCCTCCCTTTTCAGCAATGGCGCACCTGAGCCTCCCCCGGCTGCTCCGAGAAACCTGTCCCGTTTATGCCCAGGCGTTCCTAGGCGAATACCACATTTAAAATCCGCGCGTCTTAAACACGAAAAAAACCTCTGGAAGGTCATTTGCTCCTCTCCACACACACATACACACGCCCCCCCCCCCGCCCCTCCCAGCTGAGCTGGGGTGGGGAAAAGCGGCGAAAGAAAAAAAACCCCTTGAGAAACCAGTCCAAAAGCAAGCCCCCCTCCCCTCCACACTACGCTCGGCCAGAATAAGCGACCTAACAAACCTTACGAAACCAGTGGGATCCTGTAAAAGGTCACAATTTGGTTCTTAAGAACCCAGATAAATTGCTAGCAATTATTGAAATTACACAGATACGCAATACGTGCACAGATATGCAATACATGCACAGATACACAATACACAGAAATACACAATTACACAATACACACTACACAACGAAAAGAGCTGCCTTTATGTTACCTCCTGCGGGGTCCCGGGACCATGGTTTCTCACCTCAGGTCGCTGCAGGGAATTTCTTTTTAAAGTCCCCGGCGGGAAAGAATTCCTTGCAAGATGTATCTGATCCGATCCAGAGGGAGGTTACCAGGTCCCAGTCCCGACTGGGTGTGCCAGAAAAGCTGATGCTTTAAAGACCTAGAAATAAAACAACACATTTCCAAGGCAATATTAGTATAGGAGGTAATATAAAGGCTGGTCTTTATAGGAGGCCTCCAAGGGGCAGATATGGAAAATACCCAAAATGCTTGCCCCTGCACGGGGTGAAAACAGTTTTATAAGTTTAGCAAATTAGCATAAATGACAAAAATCACCAATTAGGAGCACAAGTGGTGAGGTAATTCCCTCCTGGTTCAAGCCCCTTCTAAATCCTCCCCCCTCAGATAGGAACTAAACTTTGTTGATGAAAATGTGTCTCGAAGAGCTGGTCTCAACCTTGGTGGCCAGGAAAAACCAAGATAGGATAGGAGCCTTGGAATGTGTTTTGTCTTTCTGCCTATCAGGGTAAGGGAAAGGTAGGGAAAAGTACTGGGGCTAGCTAGGAACTGTATAATTATACAAAATAGTCTACAGAGCTCCAAATATATATGAAGGAAATATAAAAGCAAAAATAATTCTGGCAACAATATTACTAAGGACCAGCCTCTGCTAACTGCTTGGATTAAAGGAAAATAATTTACTGGTCTTGTGGATACGGGCGCTGATGCTTCTATTATTGCTGAGCGAGACTGGCCTCAGGAATGGCCTTTAAGGCTGACATACATCTATAGCAGGCGGAATACAAATTCCTTGGCAGTGTGCATTTGTTGCAAGTGCAGGGACCAGATGAACAGATGGGCTGGATTCAACCTTTTATTCTAAAAATGCCTACAGCTTATGGGGACGAGATCTTTTATAGCAATGGCACATGCGAATAGTCACAGGAGAGACAAATTTGTCCTAACGGCCACTGAAGAAATCCCCCTACTCAAACTTCACTGGCTTAGAAGAAATCCTGATTGAGTAGATCAGTGGCCCTTGAAAGGGCATAAGCTAATTAAGGCAAACCAACTAGTACAAGAACAATTACAGGCAGGACACATAGTTCCTTTCCTAGTCCCTGGAATACACCTATTTTCGTGACCTCAAAGAAATCAGGAAAGTGGCATTTATTACATGATTTCTAGGCTATCAATGCAGTCATAAAACCCACGGGTGCCTCGCAGCCAGGCACCCCGAACCCTACTTTACTACCCAGGGATTGGCACTTGATTGTTATTGATTTAAAAGACTGTTTTTTTACTATCCCTCTGCATCCTGAGGATCGTGAGTATTTTTCTTTTTCTGTCCCTTCAGTTAATAATGCTGAACCCATGCATCAATATCGTTGGACAGTGCTTCCTCAAGGGATGATGAATAGCCCTACTATTTGCCAAATTTTTGTGGCCAATGCCCTGGCGCCTGTGTTGGCTCAATATTCTCAGGGCATCATTTATCATTATGTAGATGATATTTTAGTTTGTGCACAGGATGATTCATATTTGCAAGATACCATTTGGCGTCTCATCCTTAATCTTACTCAGCATGGGCTACAAATTGCCCCTGAAAAAATTCAGAGAACCCCTCCTTGGAAGTATTTAGGATGGATGCTGAGTGAAGGAAAAGTAAAACCACAGCAATTAACTTTAAAGCCTAATGTCAAACCACTGAAGGATTTACAAAAGTTACTGGGAACAATTAACTGGGTAAGACTCACGTTAGGTTTAGCCACTCATTAATTAAAACATTTGTTTGATCACTTGAAAGAAGATCCTGAGTTATCTTTTCCACGAACATTATCTGAAGAAGCTATGTGGGAATTAGATGCAATTAGCTCACAAATATCTACCCTAAAAGCAGACAGAATTGCACCAGCTTTACCAGTTTGCTTGTTTTTGTACCCTACTGCACCTTATCCCACAGCGTTAATGGGGCAATTGCAGGGAGACAAAACTATTAACTTGGAATGGATTTTTTTACCAAATACACCAAAGAAAACAATCACTACCCTGATCTAGCTCTATGCGTCTTTAATTAAGAAGGGAAGGACTCACATTGTGAAGTTGACTGGATATGATCCAGAGATTATTCATTTACCACTGTTGACAATTATGAGTATTACAAAATTCAGATATTTTTCATATAGCATTGGCAGAATTTGTAGGACAGATTTCTTTCTCTTTACCTTCAGACAAACTGTTGCAAAATGTTGTTCACTTGCCTTTAACACTACAAACTATTGTGTGCCATAGCCCTATTCCTGGCGCACGTAATGTTTTTATTGACAGATCAGGAAACACATGAAAAGCGGTCGTTACCTGGCAACAAGATAGTGAATGGAAACATGCAATAATTCAAACAGATGGTTCCACTCAACAGGTTGAACTACATGTGCCTGTGTTAGCTTTAACCATCTTTAAACAAGAAGCAGTCAATATAATTAGTGATTCTGAATATGTTGTTAATGTCATAACGAGAATACACAGAGCTTTTATAAAGGAAATTAGCCATAAGATATTGTTTGAACTTTGTTCAATTGAAGTCACTAACTGAGAACAGAAAACATCCTCTTTTCCTCATTCATTTACAGAGTCACACAAATTTACCTGGTCCTATAGCAGAAGGGAATGCTCGAGTGGATAGCTTAACTGCAGCTACATTACAATTTGATTACACCTGCTCATCTCATTCATTTTTTCACCAGAACACAGCAGGGCTGAGTAAGCAGTTTCACATTCCTTTGTCTCAGGCAAAAGATATCGTGCATGCCTTCCTGGACTGTCAGCAATTACCTTCACATCCTCCCACTCAGGGACTTAATCCCCGAGGCCTACAGCCTAATGAGTTATGGCAGACTGATGTTACTCATATACATTCCTTTGGTTGTTTGAGGTTTGTTTATGTTACCATCAATACATTTTCTAACCTAGTATGTACTTCTGCTCACACAGGGGAAAAAGGTAAAGACGTTGTTGCCACAACAACCCCCTGCAGTGCTACAGGCTGGGGACAGAGTGGCTGGACAGTGCCCAGGCAGAAAGGGACCTGGGGGTACTGGTTGACAGCTGACTGAACATGAGCCAGCAGTGTGCCCAGGTGACCAAGAAGGCCAATGGCATCCTGGCCTGTATCAGGAATAGTCTGGCCAGCAGGACCAGGGAAGTCATTCTTTCCCTGTACTCGGCACTTGTGAGGCTGCACCTTGAGTACTGTGTCCAGTTCTGGGCCCCTCAATTTAGGAAGGACGTTGAGATGCTCGAATGCATCCAGAGGAGGGCAACAAGGCTGGTGAAGGGCTTGGAACACAAGCCCTATGAAGAATGGCTGAGGGAGCTGGGGTTGTTTAGCCTGGAAAAAGGGAGGCTCAGGGGAGACCTTATCACTCTCTACAACTTCCTGAAAGGTGGCTGTAGTCAGGTGGGAGTCGGTCTTTTCTCCCAGGCAACAACTGACAGAATGAGAGGACACAGTCTTAAGCTGCACCAGGGGAAGTTTAGGTTAGATGTCAGAAAAAAATTCTTCACTGAGTGATTGGGCAATGGAATTGTCTGCCCAGGGAGGTGGTTGAGTCACTGTCCCTGGATGTGTTTAAAAAAAGACTGGACGTGGCACTCAGTGCCATGGCTTAGTTGATAAGGAGGTGTTAGGTTAGGTCATAGGTTGGACTTGATGATCTCAAAGGTCTTTTCCAACCTAGTTCATTCTGTGTGATTCTGTGTGTGAGACATCAGTAAGCATTGGTCACGTTGCTTTACTATTATGGGCCTGCTGAAGACTATAAAAACTGACAACGGCCCAGGTTATACTTCTAAAAATACTTAGGAATTCCTTCACCAATGGGGTGTGAAACATGTTATGGGGATCCCATACAATCTCCAGGGCCAAGCCATGATAGAACAATGTAATTTAACACTTAAGTGCATGTTATTAAAATAGAGTGAATATGGCTCCTCAAGAAAAATTAGATAATGCAATATTTACACCAAATCATCAGTCTTGATCCCTGGCAGAGCGACATTGCTCTGAAGGTTTGCGTGTGCAGAACCAATTTCCAAAAGTTTTATATAAGGACCCCCAATTGGGTGTGCAATGGCAAGGTCAAGCTGATTTGCTAGCATAGGGGAGAGGGTATGCGTGTGTTCTATCCCCATCAGGTCCGAATTGGTTACCTGCTCATCTGGTAAAACGGTATCATGAGCTGGAAAGACCAGTCCAGCAACCCCATACCCCAGCTGAAAGGACCCTCAATAGTGACGAAGAGGCACGGCATGACACTCGCCAGCAGCAAGCGGACGAACCCGGAGATAACATGGGGGACGCTGAAGCCACTGCAGCAAAGAGCTGAAATCCTGATGGACGGTGTAGGAGTGGCACCAACTCCAGAGAACACTGTAGAAGTGACTGCTGTTCAACCTTAACATCTGCATGAGAAAGTGCGTACCAAAGGATCATGACCAGCCATAAATACCTATGTGAGAATGCTTTAATTAGCAATTGTCTTGGGGTGACTTTATGATGTGTATCCCCTATCGCTGCTCTATGCCCAGAAATTAACTTTGTGCCTTTCTGTGCCTTTAAACTGAGCCTGAGAGGGGGGAGAGAGAAAAAAATTGAGCAAACTTTTCAAAGCAGTTGTTCAAGGACATAGAGACACACTCCTCTGCTTCTGCAGCAGCAAGGGTGGAGGAAGCACCCTTCTTGCTTTTCAGTCAGCTTTCAGCTCCTTTTCTCCAGAGGGAGACGGAGAGTTGAACTTTGTTTTCCTGGGACTTTGGTTTTTCTTTTCTTCTCTTCTGGACTGTTTCAACATCAGAACACACAGGGAGAATTTTCCACCAAGGCCCTGGAGGTGGGCTCATGACCCAGCTCCGAGGAGGAGGAGAGAGACCACACCTACAGAAGGACTCTGAAATTTTCCCAGGTTTCTCTCCACAGGGGGAGGTTTTATTATTTAGCATTATTATCCTTTTTCTGTGTGTTTGTTAAATAAATAGTTTTTATCTCTTTCACTTTCCTCTGAGGAAAATTTTTTTTTTCCCGAACCTGGTGGGGGAGGGGTGGTTGTAACCTGCCTTCTATCAGAGGATATTTTCCTCCAAATTTGTCCAAACGGCACACAATTCAAATATGAGTTGCTGTGGAATGTGTGGGGATTGTATGTGTGAGTGTTTTCGATAAGAGCAAGAAATACCTCCTCTTCTCTTTGTTTGTGTTCTGCTTCACCTCCTACTCACTTGACTGCATAGTTTTGATCCTTATCTCCATTTGAAAGACAGGTGTGTGCTAAGGAAGGCAGAAGCCTCCTTTGGAATGGAAAATATGACCCCCTCCCCTCCAAATTGTTATAATTTTGAAATTAAGGGCCTTTCAGGCAAAGATATGAGAAAAGGAATAACAGTTCTTTACTAGTGTGTGTGTGTGTGTGTATAGCAAGGCAAATAAACAATAACAATGATAACAACAACAAACAAGAACAGAAAACCCAATAAACAGTCTCTTCCTGCTCTTTAAGCAATTTCCCCTTGATGTAGTTATGGTCACAGCCAGCAGGGGCGCTGGCAGGGTCCCGGCCAGGCAGGGCAGGTGCGATGACTCCCCCTCAGCTGCAGGGGGCACTGTGGCACGAGTTTCGGCTCTCTCCACATGGACAATGGCAGAAGGGCTCGGTGGAAGGGATGGAAATGGGGCTTCCTTTACGAACCCCCAGGGGCAGCTGATCCCAGTGCCCCTTCTGGATAGCAAAAGGAGCTGTAGCAGGAATGAGCAAACTCCTGGAGTGGCAGATGAGATGTATCAGAAACTAGGCAGCTGTAGCTGGAAAGGTGGGATGTCCCGGCAGGGCAGGGGGTGCAGAGCTACAATGTAGCAAAAACTCGGAGCAGTGGCAAAAGAACGGCGGGAGCAGGGCAGGGGCAGCCTGGCTCCTCCTCTGCAGCTGCTGCATGCAGCCGGTGAAACACGCCCTCTGGGAGGGGGGCGGGAGGGGGTTGGGGTCCCGGTCTTTTCCCCTGAGGCACCCAAACAGATGGCAAGGGTCCTTTTTTTTGTGAGGTAGGGTGTTAATAAGGTCCCAGTTCAGTGGCTGCTCTCACGAGCAGAGGCTCATCCCACAGCAGAAGAAGCAGGACCGGGCTGGGCTCTGGCAGTGGCAGCGAATTCCCTCCCTCAAGCAGCAGCTCCCACCAGCCGAAGCCGGGAGAGAGAGAGAGAGGAGTGAGGAGCTGCGCCCAACCCCTTCCCCCAGCCCAAATCTCATGATATCTCTGCTCTTCCCAGAGAAATCCCATTTTTAGACCCCTTACATGGTGGGATGCTGAATTACCCATAGCAAGTAATGATACAAAATGGACAGGAGGTGTTCAGCTTCCACCATGGGGCCCTTTGGAGGAAAATCAAGAATGGATCAAAAATAATGGTGATAAGACTGATCAATAGTTAACTCATGTAAGCACAGTTCGCTATTGGGAGACAGCAAATGTTGATCACAAAACCTAAGAAGCAGGATTCACCTTAATCTTGTCAAGATAAGAAGAATAAGAATTTACTTGAGACCAACACAGAAACTGCTGAATCATTCCACAAAGGACTGTGTATGCTCCAGAAAGAAAGGTGAAAAGTGCATTGTGATGAAGACTACTGATCCTCACCAGAAAGACCCCCGAGGAAGAAGAGGAGCCTTCCTCAGTGAGACCACCAAGACACACCACGCATGTGTGACACATATGCTAATGATATTAATGACTTGCGAGAACTAATTTGTATAACCACTCCTATCCCAAGGAATGTGATGAATATTCATGAGTTTTACCCATAATATTGTGTTGTAGGAAGTGCTGGGTGTGTGTGTTTGGAGGAGCGATCCCCCACACACCCAGCGCCAAATAAAGCAAATACCCACTTCTTGGACTCTGTCTCTGAAGTGTCTCTTGGCCTGTTTTGGGGCGATTCAACTGGCACCCCAGATGGGACCCTAACTCTGCCCGGCTGCTGGATCCAGGGGTAAGCAGACCTCCCAGCTGCGGCCCTGAATTTTCAGGGGGAGCTCAGCTGTCCCCTGGCTCACGGCGGGAGCAAACAAGGACCATCTGCACCAAATTAAGGTATTTGCTATTTTTTTGTTAAGTAGAAATTCCCGTGGGTCCCGGGTTTGAGTCCCCGAGGGTGGGTTGAAAGTCCCGAGGTGACTGAGTCTCCCAAAATTAGTCCTGGGCAAAAGGAAAGGTACCTTTAAGGGGTTGGAGGCCCCAGGTGTTGGACCCCACTGTTGTGCACTATCGTATTTTTGTTCTGTCTGTCGCTGTTTTGCTACTGTGGGAGTGAGAATGGATAAGACATGTCCCGGACACGAAGCGAGTGTGGAGCTCTAGCTGCCGTAGCGTAACCCAGCGACGGGAGCGACCAGTGAAAAGTGAAGTGATTGGCAGTGAGTGAATGAGTATAAATCATATAAACTATTGTTTTGGAGTGCAACCTTGTTATCTGGAGGGAGGTGGATTGTATCACTGGAGGGGAGAGGTTTTAGACATTAAATTGAGAACACCCAGACACCCAGCTCCTTTTCTAATGTAGCTCTGAAATTCCGTGGAAACAGTTGTGAGGCTTGGACTTTGTGTACATGTATTAATTGTGAGAGAAAGTGGTATTGTACTAGAAGAAGTGGGTGGTGTCCAAAATGAGGGTGTAGGCAATGTTAAAGTAAGGGGAGAGTGGCAGAGAATAGTGAGAGGTTTATTGTGGCTTTAGTGTGTGGATTTGGGAGGCTTGGAAAGAAAAGTGGGAGGAGACGTGCAGGAAGGCTTGTGTGGAAGAGAGAAGAGAGGGAGAGAAAGGAGAGGAACAGACAAAGGAGGCAATGGGATCATCAGAAAGCAAGGAAATAACCCAGAAGAGTCTGCTGGGATGTGTGTTGGCACACTAGAAGGAACTAGGAGGAATCCCCGGAGGGACTATGAAAAAGAGCACCCTAATTAAATACCGTAACCAATGGTGGCCATTATACAAATTAGATGATGCTGAAAAGTGGCCAGAAAATGGGACTTTAAACTATAACGCCTTACTACAATTAATGTTATTTTTAAGCAGGGAGAATAGATGGGATAAAATTTCCTACGCGGATTGTTTTTTTACTTTGACGTAAACCGGAGTGGCAGAAACGGTGTGGTATCAATTTGGCACCCCAGGATTCGATGGTCCTGCTTTTAGAAAAGGAGGCAAAAGGGAAAAGCCGCATGAAGAGGTGTTGCTCATCATGCAGTATAGGGCAGAGATGTTTAAAGCTCAAAACTGAGAGAGACCAGGATCCCTTAGAAACCCAGGAGTTAATGAAATACAGTGGTGACACCCTAACATCAGGGACAATGTCCCCAGCATCCCCAACATCCCCAGAGGATAGTGGGGATGAAGGGACAAGTGAGGCTAGCTCAGGAATATCATCCAGAACTAGGAGCAAGGCCCCTGTAGAGAAGAAGCTTATAGCACCGCTCAGACAAGTGGTAGGACCAGATGGAAGAATAACAAAAGTTAAAGCACCATTTACAGCTCTGGATTTAGATACCTGGAGGGAGGCAGCCAGAATGTATAGAGAAGACCCTGAAAAGGTAGCAAAGAGGTTTGAATTAGTTGTTAGAAATCAGGATGTTGATTGGGAGGATATAGAGTTAATGCTGTCAGAGTTAACTGAAACAGAAAAAGCAGCTGTAATATCCACAGCAAGAACACACGTGCAGGGACAAATAGCTACTGGGATATTACACGGTAATGTAGATAACATTTTCCCCATGGCAGATCCACACTGGGACCCAAATGATCCACAAACATATCCGTTTTTGGTTAGATACAGGAAATTAATACACTGGGGACCGCTAAACGCTATACGTAAAATGGTTAATTGGTCATTGTTGTTCAGTATTCACCAGGAAACCACTGAATCCCCAGGCTCATTTGTAGAAAGGCTAAGGGATAATATGAGGAGACACACTACGCTGGATCCAGCTTCTGAAATCGGGCAGCAACAGTTAATATCCTTATTGATGGGTCAATCAGTGCCAGATATATGCAGAAAATTGCAAAAGATCTGGGAAACAGATAACCGGAACTTAGAGAAACTTTTAGCAGTGGCGTGGGAAGTTTATAAAAACAGAGCACAGCCCCTTACGGTTGCGGTTGCCCAGGTTAGGGGACGGAGATTCCCCAGGGATGGGAGGAGGCCTCCACCTAGGGGGCAAAGACAGCAACGCCCAGCCCCTAACCAATGTTTACTATGTGGCCAGCTCGGGCATTGGAAGCAGAATTGTCCTATGAATCATGCCGCGATTCCGACGACACAATCATCAGCGCCGCCAGAACCAGTGACTGTAGCACAACTGTATCAGCAGTGACGGGGATTGGCTGGTCCCTCCCTAGCAGACCCGCTGGTTAAAGTTACGCTAGGGGAACGGGAGGTAGAATTTTTGGTAGATACTGGAGCCATATTCTCAGTCCTCAATCAGACTTTGAGTCCTATAAGCAATGATTATGTCCAATTTATTGGGGCCACGGGGAAAACAGAAAAAGCCTACTTTTTAAGACCCTTATAATTTACTCTAGGTAAAAACATGGGAATACATCAATTTTTATATCTTCCAAATTCACCAAAGCCACTGCTAGGCAGGGATCTATTAACTTGGTTAGAAGCAAAAATAGAATTTACAGAACAAGGAATGAGACTACAGGTTCCCGAGGAAAAATTAATTATGGCCTTAAGTTCAGCAAATTTCCCTGAAAGAGGAGAAATACCCATGGATAGTGAAATAACAGATCAAGTGATCCCACTAGTATGGGATGTTGAAATTCCAGGGAGATCAAAACGGGCTTCCCCGGTGATTATTGAACTACTGGAAGGCGCACGACCAGTGTCAGTTAAACAATATCCGCTAAGACAAGAAGCACGAGTGGGAATAGAACCAATAATTGCTGAATTTATTGATCAAGGGTTGTTGAGAGAGTGTAGGTCTCCCTACAATACCCCAATTCTACCAGTACAAAAGCCAAATGAAAGTTATCGATTGGTTCAGGACCTAATGGCAATAAATGCAATAACAAAAACACTTCATCCTGTAGTGGCCAATCCTTACACTTTACTTACAAAATTACAAAGTGACTGGGTGGGGTTCTCAGTTTTAGATTTAAAGGATGCCTTCTTTTGTCTGCCATTAGCTGAAAGCAGTCAGGAAGTTTTTGCCTTTGAATGGGAAAACCCAAGAACAGGGAGAAAAAGCCAACTTACATGGACTGTATTGCCACAAGGACTCAAAAATAGCCCCACGATATTTGGAGATCAATTAGCCAAGGAACTGGAAGCCTGGACACTGCTACTTGGAGAAGGTACACTTCTGCAGCACGTTGATGACTTACTAATAGCAACAAGGACCTGTGAAGACTGCAAGGACTGGACAGTAAGTTTTAAATTTTCTGGGACTAAGTGGATATAGGGTCTCCCCTAGAAAGGCTCAGCTAGTCCTCCAGAAAGTTGCATATCTGGGATATGAACTGGGGGGAGGAGAGAGAGCCTTGAGAAATAACAGGAAGGAGGCAATTTGTCAAATGCCTGGGCCAACTACAACCAAAGAACTGAGAACTTTTCTGGAAATGACAGGATGGTGTAGGTTGTGGATCTACAACTATGGACTAATTGTGAAACCTTTATACCAACTCCTAAAAGAGACTGGGGGAACTCACCTATGCTGGACACCAGAGACTAATAATGCATTTGTAACTCTGAAACGTGAGTTAATGCAAGCTCCAGCACTGGGCATACCGGATGTCACTAAACCTTTTCTGTTGTTCTCACATGAGGGGCAAGGACTGGCTCTAGGACTTCTGGCACAGAAGCTGGGACTGTACAAAAGGCCAGTGGCTTATTTCTCCAAGCAGCTGGACGTGGTCAGCCGAGGATGGCCCACCTGCCTGCCTGCGTGTGGTGGCAGCTGTGATCCTGAACATAAAGGAAGCTCGCAAGTTCACAATGGGCCAGCAGATGACTGTTTTTGTCTCTCATACAGCGTCAACAGTGCTTACACAGAAAGGAAATCACTGGTTAACCCCATCTCACTTTCTCAAATACCAGGCTGTCCTAGCAGAATCGGAAGATGTGAGTATCCAAGTAACTAACATTTTAAATCCAGCAGCTTACCTCCAGGGCAAGGCTACTGAGGAGCCTGTACAGCATGACTGCATGGAAACCATGGAGGCAGTTTACTCCAGCCGCCCAGACCTGAAGGACTCTCCGCTAGAAAATGCAGACAACTGGTTCACTGATGGGAGCAGCTATGTCAAGAATGGCAAGCGGTTTGCTGGGTATGCAATTACAACCACAGATGATGTCATCGAAGCAAATCCGTTACCTGTGGGGACATCTGCTCAAAAGGCTGAGGTAATAGCCCTGACTCCAGCCCTGTCATTAGCCAAAGGAAAACCTATCAACATTTGGACTGATTCAAGGTATGTCTTGGGGGTGGTACACGCTCATGGGGCTATTTGGAAAGAAAGGGGTTTATTAACCTCACAGAAGAAAGAAATCAAGCATGCTACTGAAATCTTACAGTTGCTGGAAGTGGTGCTAAAACCTTCAAAAGTGGCTGTAATGCATTGTAAAGGACACTCCCAGGGCAGCACCATCCCTGAACTGGGAAATGCTATGGCAGACAAAACAGCAAAGCCAGTGGCTAGTGGGGTTCAGATCCAAGCCCTAGCTCTAATCCCTTCTAGCATCCTTATGGGTGAAACCCCCCCACCATACGACACTGATGATTTAAATTGGATACAAGAAGAAAAGGGACAAATGGGAACAGACGGGTGGGCTAGGATAAAGGGTCTCATAGTCATACCCAGAAAACTGTTAAAATTATTTATCCAGAGCAAACATTCTAAGACACATTGGGGAGTTGATGCTTTGCATAACCACTTAATGGACAAAGTGATAGCATCGAAATTAAAGGAGACAATTGAGGACATAACTTCCACTTGTGAAATCTGTCTTAAAAACAGCCCTAATACCACTGTTAGGCTAAACACAGGGACTATCCCTAAAGGAGCTTTACCAGGAGATGGGTGGCAAATTGACTTTTCTGAATTACCTAGAAAAGGGGGATACAGGTATCTTTTAGTCCTCACAGGCACTTTCTCAGATTAGCCAGAAGCTTTCCCTTGTAGGATGAATAAAGGTAGAGAAGTTGTTAAAGCCTTAGTACAGGAAATTATTCCACGATTTGGGGTGCCCAGGGAAATTAATTCTGATAGGGGATCACACTTTGTAGCCCAGGTGGTGCAGGGAGTGAGTCATCTACTGGGTATACGCTGGCAATTACATACACCATGCAGGCCTCAGGCAAGTGGGCAAGTAGAAAAGATGAATCACTTAATAAAACAACCATTAGCCAAAATTTGTCAAGAAACTAATTTATATTGGTATCAGGCTCTGCTCATGGCTTTGCTAAGAATTAGGGGAAAACCACAGCTTAAGGAAAAACTAAGTTCCTTTGAAATTCTGTATGGAAGGCCCTATGGAACAAACGTGATTCACAATGACAGTGTGGCTCTGGTAGGGCAAAGCTACTTAATAGATTATGTAAAGCATTTAGGTCAAAAATTACGATCAATACAGACTACAGTTGCTAATTGTCAACCGCCGCCACCTGATAAACCCTTTCATAATGTGAATCCAGGAGACTGGGTTTATGTTAAGTCTCTTTCAGAGGATCCACTTCAGGAAAAATGGGAAGGACCTTATCAGACACTGCTGACCACTCATACAGCAATTAAAGTACAAGGAAAACTGACTTGGATCCATTATACAAGGACAAAACCTGCGCCAAAACCAGAGTGGGAAGCAAGAAGAACGGGACCTCTGCGCCTTCAAATACGAAAAATCAACACAACATGATTTGGACCATATTAGTGGCATTGGTAACTGGGGTGGGCACATGGGATCAAAATACATACCTTCCATTGCTCAAAGGTGTTGTTGAAAACTTTAATCTAACTGATTGCTGGATATGTTCCCAGCTGCCTGAAAATTCTGCTAGAGGCTTTCCTTTGGTTGGGGCAACATTCACTAATACAACAGAAATCCATGCTGCGCTTAGTACTAATCACCTTTCACATTATGTCAACATATCCCTAGACCAACTTCAGTGGAAATTAGAGCTTGAGGAGCCAATAAATGAGTCCTCACTGGTACCCTGCGTACAGTGGTGCTGGGAGGAATCTATACCCAAAAACTCAGGAGGAAATAAGACAGATTCCAAATGTGGGAGCTTAACATTTATAGGCAGCTACCCCAACTGCTCAGGTTTTTGGACCTATGGGGGGGCTAACGTGGAATAAGAATCAAACAAGATGAGGACCAAAGCCCAAGGGTTGGCCAGTGCCCTCAGGACAGGGTTGGTACTGGATATGTGGACACAGCGCCGATAAAGTTTTACCCTTAGGATGGCAAGGCTGCTGTGCGATAGGACCAGTATTTCCCCACATTAAAGTTGTCTCTCAACTACAAGGCTTGCTCCGAACCTTTATACGCAGGACCAAAAGGACATCAAACCCCTTGATAGATAGACCCACCGGATTTCACAGCTTTGCCAGATGGTTTATACCCAGCCTCGGAGTAAGTGAGCTAGAGAAATCAATAGTGAATCTTTCCGCTACCATAGAAACCATAATGAATGCCACTGCAGATGCCATAAGAGCACAGCAAATCGAGATTAAGAGCATCTCACAATTGGCTATACAGAATAGACTTGCATTAGATTTGCTGTACGCCAAAGAGGGAGGAGTATGTACAGTTATAAATACAAGCTGTTCCAGTTATGTTGATTTAAATAAATGCATAGAAACGGATTTGCAGATAATTCTGGACAAAACACAAACCTGGCATCAGATCACCTTAGACAACACTTCTTGGGGGTTTAAAGAGGTATGGGACAAACTTACAGCATGGTTACCCAACTTATCCTGGCTTAAACAATTGTTCGTAATAGTTATTTGTATAATTGCTCTGTTATTTACTGCTTGCATTAGTAGTTATCGTTGTACGATTTTATGTACTTGGAATCGTGATGCTTATGCTCAATGGCAAAAGCACAAACTTAGAGGCAAGATAGAGAAGGGTTCTTACTTTCAAGACATGCGAGATTTGTAAAGAATTACAAATGACCAAAGAAAAAGGGGGGATTGATAAGACTGATCAATAGTTAACTCATGTAAGCACAGTTCGCTATTGGGAGACAGCAAATGTTGATCACAAAACCTAAGAAGCAGGATTCACCTTAATCTTGTCAAGATAAGAGGAACAAGAATTTACTTGAGACCAACACAGAAACTGCTGAATCATTCTACAAAGGACTGTGTATGCTCCAGAAAGAAAGGTGAAAAGTGCATTGTGATGAAGACTACTAGCCTTCATCAGAAAGACCCCCGAGGAAGAAGAGGAGCCTTCCTCAGTGAGACCACCAGGACACACCAGGCATGTGTGACACATATGCTAATGATATTAATGACTTGCGAGAACTAATTTGTATAACCACTCCTATCCCAAGGAATGTGATGACTATTCATGAGTTTTACCCATAATATTGTGTTGTACGAAGTGCCGGGCGTGTGTGTTTGGAGGAGCGATCTCCCACACACCCGGCGCCAAATAAAGCAAATACCCACTTCTTGGACTCTGTCTCTGAAGTGTCTCTTGGCCTGTTTTGGGGCGATTCAATGGTTCCCAAACATTTTACACTGAGTTGCCCCCGATCTGTATTAGTAAAAAAACCCATCTCGGGGTGCCTTGATTTTACAGAAAAGTTTTACTTATATTATCAAGACAGTGAGAACACATGAAAACACTTGGCAAATTTTACTTTTGTGTCTATATCAGGCATTAATAGTAGTGAGGTAATGAATAACACCATGTTGGTCGCACCAGCTCATTTTCCAATTTGCAAAATTCCTCAAGACACTACTATCGATGTGTCAAACCTTAATTGGCTTTCATGTAGACTACCTACTCCAGGTAAAAAGACCATCAATATAACCAGACTAGAAATAATTGATTGGGGACCAAGAGGACACCTAATAAGCAACAGTTCAAAACCAGTAAACTTCTCAGAAGTGACAAATGAAACATTGAAGTGGTCAGAAGGAGGGCTTTCAGGGCCTATGTTGCATGCTAAATTTTTAAACAGTTATGGACCTTGGTTTACCAAAATAAAGCCTTAGCAATGCCCTTTTGGCTGCAACATGTGGCTCATGGTCATTATACAAAGACAAATGAAGCATATCAACTAAGCTTAACCAAGTGGCATAAGGACTTTAAGGATATGTACTACACATCCATATGTCTTTATGTCAGTAAGTGATGTTAAGGTTGAAGTAGAGAATCACACATTTAACATGATTATTACTGATCCCTATTATTTTAATTGTGTTACTAATCATAATGTATCCCAATTAAACCTATCTGTAATTGTGCCTATGCAAAGACGAGCAGAATTATGGCTTCTGGTGAATTTGACCCTAGAATGGGAAAGAGAATCAGGATTAGGACAATTGGCAAGACTACTTAAAACACCCAAGAACTGATCAAAGAGATTCATTAGATGTCTGATAGCTTTTATTATCTCTGCAATAATAATAGCAGCTATGGCTGCTATAGTAACAGTGGTGCTTACAAAAGCTATGCAAACTGCTCATGCTGTCGCTGATGTGTTAGGTAATTCTACGGCAGAAATGGCCATGCAAACAAGTATTGATCAACAAATATTAGCTAGATTAGATGCATTAGAAGCAGCACTAGTGTGGTTAGGAGATTGACAAGAAGCTTTAAACACTCGCCTGAAACTTCACTGCGATTGGGAACACCAGCACCAGGGGTTGTGTGTTACTCCCCTTCACTGGAATCAAACCACTTGCGGCTGGGAACATGTTAAAGCCCATTTACAGGGTGCCTTAGCTGCTAAACTCAGCAGTGAAGTGCAAGATTTAGCCCAATCCCTAAAGCAGCAGATGGTGTGTGCAAAAGCTAGAAAAACAAAATGTATGGCATGAGTTGTCTAATAGTGTACAATGGCTTAACCCCAAACACTGGTTTGAGGGACTAAATTTATGCATTTGGGTTTTTGTGGCAGTAGGAGGTTTTTTAATCTTTTTGTGTGTTTATAATTCTGTGACTCATCTGAAGCATCAACCACCTCCAAGGAGATGAAGCCCAGGTGTATGCTGTGATCGCCATGAACCCTTTGCACAAATAAAAAAAAGGGGGAGATGTGAGAATGGTGCCAAACACCTGGCATCCTAACCAAGATTAGAACAAGACAATGTTGACCCTAAGGGCTCTGCTAATCTGTGTGTTTGCTGAGGGTGCTGTGAGAAATCATTTCAGTGGAAAACCACCGTATGTGTGTATAATTTACAGCAATTGAAAACAGTCACATGAATGGAATGTTTGAGGCATGTTTTGTGTGATAGACTAGCAGAGACCCTGGGGTCCAATTAGAGAGCAGTCATTCCTCTGTAACGGACAATAATAAAAGAGAGCTGGCATGAGAAAAGAGGAGGAAGACCCAACACCTGTGGAGCTCAAAAACTACAACACTGTATCAGTGCGCTTTCATTGCCAACATTTGGAATTTTTCTTTACATTTAGATTTTTTTTTACATTTGGTTTCATCACCAACAATCTCAACCCTTCGGGACCCACATTGGGTGCCAAAAAGGACTGTCATCATTTTAAGGCCAGATGGAGATAAAACACCAGACACCTGCTCTCTCAACCCCTCCCTTACCGCCCCCCCCCCCCCCCCGGGTGGAATGGGGAGGAGAATTGAAATAAAACTTGTATGTTGAGATAAGAACAGGTTAATAATTGAAAATAAAGTAAAATGCAATAAAAATGGTAAATAATAATAATAATGATAACAAAAAGGGAAAAAATCCCAAGTGATGCATAATAAAATTGCTCACCATCCACTGACCAACACCAGATCCCCTTTCCTGAACCCAAATTGGCCACCCTTCCAGATAACTCCCCCAGTTTATATACTGGACATGACTTTCTATGGTGTGGAATATCCCTTTGGTCAGTTCAGGTCACCTGTCCCAGCTATGCTCCCTCCCAGTTTCTTTTGTGAACCTCCTCACTGTCAGAGCATGAGATAAGGAAAAAGTCCATGACTTAGGAGAAACCCAACTTAGCAAAAAACCAAAACATCAGTGTGGTGTCAACACCATTCTCATTCCCAATCCAAAACACAGCACTGTAAAAGCTACTGAGAAGAAATTAACTCTATCCCAGCTGAAACCAGGACACTCCCATCCTCAAAAAGGGCAAGGAGGACCCAGGAAACTACCTGCCAGTCAGCCTCACCTCCATCCCATGAAAGGTGGTGGAACAGGTCATTATGGAGGTCATGTCCAAGCATTTAAAATAAAAGGTCATTGGGAGTAGTCAGCATGGATTCACAAAGGGGAAATCATGCTTGACCAATCTGACAGCCTTCTATGATGGCATGGCAGGATGGGTCGACGAGGGGAGAGCAGTGTATGTTGTCTGCCTTGACTTCAGCAAGGCTTTTGATAGTGTCTCCCATAACATCCTCATAAGTAAGCTCAAGTTGACCTTGGCTGGGTGCCAGGTGCCGACTAAGTCACTCTATCACTCCCAATGGGACAGGGAGGAGAATGATGGAGAACAACCAGTGGGTGAGATAAGGCAGTTTTATTACAGTGAAAGAAAAGAAATAAGCAAGAGTCTGCATGCACATAAGCAAAAGGAAAAGTCAATCTCTACTTCCCATCAGTGAGCAATGTTCAGACACTTCCAGGGAAGCAGGGCTTCAGCACGCATAATGGTTCCTCCAGGAGGCAAACACTGAAGAATCACAAATGCCCCCATTTCTCCTCTCTCCCTTAGCTTTATATATCTGAGTTGACATCATATGGTATGGAATATCCCTTTGGTTAATTTGGGTCAGCTGGCCTGGTTGTGACCCCTCCCAGGATCTTGCCCACTCCCATCCCCTTTGATGGGGGAAGGAATCTTAGAGGGACAGCTCTGCTCGGCAGTAGCCAAAACACTGGTCTGTTATCAACACCCTTCCAGCTACTAATGCAAAGCATAGTTCTGTGAGGGCTGTGATTTTTTACCTCAGTCAGACCCAATACAGTGAGTCAGACTGTGAGAAAGGGATGATCAGTAGTTAACTCATGTAAGCACAGTTAACTATTAAGAGACAGCAAATGTTAATCACAAAACCTAAGAAGCAGGATTCGCCTTAATCTTGTCAAGATAAGAAGAACAAGAATTTGTTTGAAACCAGCACAAAAACTGCTGAATCATCCCACAAAGGACTGTGCATGCTCCAGAAAGAAAGGTGAAAAGTGCCTTGTGATGAAGACTACCAATCTTCATCAGAAAGACCCCTGAGGAAGAAGAGGAGCCTTCCTCAGTGCGGCCACCAGGATACACAGCACGTGTGGCACGTATGCTAATGATATTAATGACTTGCGAGAAATAATTTGTATAACCACTCCTATCCCAAGGAATGTGATGAATATTCATGAATTTTTCCCATAATATTGTGTTGTACGAAGTGCCGGTGTGTGTGTTTGGAGGAGCTATTCCCCATGCACCTGGCGTGCCAAATAAAGCAAATACCCACTTCTTGGACTCTGTCTCTGAAGTGTCTCTTGGCCCGGTTTGGGGTGATTCAACTGCTGCCTTTTTGGCCCCTTGACACTTTACCGTGCCTTAATTATGCCTCCCCTGATAGGGGAGAATTTCCAGAGCCCTTGCCTGGGCTCTGTAGACGAACAGGTCTTTTCCATGCTTCTTGCTTTCGGATAGTTGTTTATTAAGTCTTATCAAAAGGAGCTGAGCCAGGGACATGATTCCCCTTAGAGCATGCGAGAGAAAAGGCGAGTTATCAAGATTACACCGTTCTTTTAAAGGTAAATTACCCAATGAAAGCCAGAAACAAAAGATATTTTTGCTTTTCTACCAATGTTCAATAAATCTTTCTGTCACATGAAAGGAACTGAGAAATTTTTCACCCAATCCTCTCAATCCACTTTTGCCGCAGAATATGGAGTAGTTGAAGGAGGAGAAGAAGGTCTAGAGAACAACAACAATCCTCCATTTTGGAGTTTTTGCTTTTTTATCTATTTTCTATATTAACAAACCCAACACCTCTAAATTTTCACCCTGTGACAATCTTACATAATGTTCTATCACCTAGTTCACACTAGTGTAGATTCTGCTTCTTCCCAGAGGGTAGGTAATTTTCTCCATGGACAAAGGTCAAAGACAGGGTTGTCCAGGGAGGTAAAACTCTTCAAAACAGGCAGAGAAATATTCCCTGCACTTTGGACTCCCACACCTCATAAATCAAGAGCCAGACATGGTTAGGTGATAAAATGCGGTTACCTTTATGAAGGGTCCCTTCAGGTGCACAACACACTGAAATACAGGCCGAAAATGCGCCAAAGATGCACACATGACATAGGGCAAGTACAGTTTTATAAGTTTAGCAATATAGCATAATTGACAAGAATCCCCAATTAGAAACACAGGTGATGAGGTAATTCCCCCTCTAGGTTCAACCCTCTTCTAAAGCCCCCCTTTTGCTACTAGGTCTACTTTGTTTATGAGAAAGTGTCTTGGGAGAGTGGCTCAACCTTGGTTCTCAGAAGTAGCAAGATAGGATAGGGTCTTTAGGAATGCGTTTTGTCTTTCTGTCTAACAGGACGGGAAAAATGCTAGCTATGAATCTATATAGTTATACAATAATAGGCTACAGAGCTACAAATATATATGAAGAATATATAAAAGCCAAAATCAGTTTGGCATCATTTCCCACCTTTCAATATGTTCAATAATGGCTGAGATGCTCACGACTGCTCTCTCCAGCTCAATTACTCCCAAAGAGGGAATGAGAGCTCTGATTACACTATGGAAAAGTGTGGGACACTCAATGAGGGGATTAATGGATCTTTTCATTCTCCTCATCCTTCCCTTTTGTAGCAGGTTCAGTTCATAACCAGGTGGAAACACCAATTAAGTGCAGTGGTTTGGTTCAAATTATCCGTTACTTACTTATTTTTTTTCTGTGAGATAAGAATTAGGAGAAAACAAAGCAGGCACAAACCTTAAACAGCTGGGAAAGAGTTTTATTACTAATAGAATTAAAAGTAAAAAGAAATAACAAGAAATTAAAGCAAACCTCCCCCCTCCTCCAGCACTTCTCTCCTTCTACCCAGCTCACACAAAGGATAACAGAACATGGGATTTTAGTCAGTGTTGCAGTTCTTGAAAAGTTTCTTTCTTATGCATAAGGAAAAAAAGGGTTTTCTTCTGCTTCACATGGTTCCCAAACTGCCACCAACAGCAGACCCGTCTGGAAAGAAACAATCTGCTGTGGTGTAAAACATCTCTTCCATGAAAAATCTCAGTTTCTTCACACTGCCACACATGGGCCATCACATGGGGTTATTAATCTTTTAAGGATGAGTTATTTTGGCTTGAACACAAAGGCTTTTTTTTACCGCAAGTCTCTAAAGCCTCTGACTGCTTCTAAATAGCCTGGCATAGGCACTCTTCACAATCTCCATGGGCCACACGTGAATTCTCTATCCCCCCATGTACTTCAAATGCATTAAAGAGACAAACAGTTTGTGATATTACAGTTTCTTACCACGGCATGCAAGAAGTTTTTTAAGCTACATGCGAGAAACGCGGCACCGCCCTCTTTTCTCCCGTCGCCATTTTTAGCTTCGTCTCACATGACTCACTTTCTCTTTCTCTCTGACTCTGAAACCGCCATGTTGAAGAATGTTCTTGTTCAGGCTTTACGGTGGAGAAAGCCTCGCTCCCTTTGTGCTGCTGGCTGCATGGTGTCTTCTTCAGTTCAGCGCGAAGTGTGCTGGCTGCAGACAGGAGGCTATGCCGGCCCCCATTGGCTCCGTGTGGAGAGGAGAGGGACTTCCCGGTCCCAAGAAACCGCGCTGGATGAGTTTAGCTGTGTGGCAGTCTGGGATAGTTCTCCCCCACCCGCAGCAACCCAGGGTCCGTGCCAAAGCATTGGGAAAAGGGGGGGGGCAGGGGCCCCGGCCTGGCGGGCCCGGAGGCTCCGAGGCCCCCCCACCTTCTGGCAGGCAAGCCAGAACGAAAGGCAATTCCTGCCTTTCCGGCAGTTTAAATATGTAAATTGTGAGAAGCGTCATTAGTCTAAAAGACTGTCCATCAACTCAGGTTCAACCCACTACAATATGATCCTCAATATGATCAAATATTGTTAGGTTTGGAATTACAGCCCCAAGGTGTCACTGCCCTGGGAGAGGGGTCAGCCTCAGGGGGCACTTGTCCCGCTCTGGAGAGGCGACAGTGACCTTCCCGCAGACATGCACTGTAAAGTGTCGAGTCTCGGCAGCCGCGTGGTCAGGCAGCACTGGCTCTGTGGCAGCAGGCGTACCCAATGCGAGGAGACCCAGAGGTCTAAGTCCCTCAGGTATCCCGGAGGCGAAAGAGGCAAGGGAGAGGACCACTCCGTGAAACCTTCCAGGAGTTTATTTCCCCCAAAAGCAAAGGGGAGGAATGGCCGTCGGGCCAGGGTTACAGGTGCTTTTTCAACAGGGGTGGTACAGAACAAACAACCAATAGAGGATAAGCCCGGAGGAGGATCCCGAGGACACAGAACCAATGGCTAAGTTACAGAGGAGGGAATTTACAGAACAAACCAATGAACAATCGAACTTAACAGAACCTTCTAGAGAAGGGGTATGGGCTCAGACCTGGGCCTCGCCCGCGGACTGCCCTTTGCTCTCTGACTCGTCAGCCCATTGGGTAGGCATGATGTGATGGGCAGCAGGCAGACCCCAAGTGGTCCAAAGCACCCCAACATCTCCCCAGTTTTTTCTTATTAATTTTAACATAAAGTGCTTGAAGCGGGACAACATTAAAAGGAACAAACAGGTTATAACAACTAACTCAAGGATGGACTTACATATAGACATTCCCCACCACGAAAGCCCAGTACTATTAAATAAATTAGCAAACCAGTCATTGCTCTCGACCTTCAATTGTTGGACCTGCTGCTTGATGTTACTGATGGCAGTGTGGATATTTTCCGAGTGCGAGGTCAGATCGAAACAGCACATTCCTTCAAATTCCTGGCACCCGTGACCACGCACAAGCAGCAGGCAGTCGATGGCAGTGCGATTTTGAAGAGTTGCATGCCTAGCGGTTTCCTCGTCTGCAAGGAGTTCCGACAATGCTCGGGAAGTATAGTTAGCCTGTTTCCCAAGCCAGCATTCCAGGTGGGCAATTTGGCCCAAAGCTCTGGCGGCCGCCACCCAAGGGAGAAAAATCGAAACTGCGACTCTCTTGGAGTATGGCCAAGAGATGACTTCTGAGTCGCAATTCTCATTTAGGGGCCCGATTGATCTCTTTGTACGTTTTGAAGATGCCCAATCAACCAAATGTTTTTTATCAGGAGTTAGCAAAGCCAATTGCCCTAGGGTGCATGGCCCTCCTTGCAGGCGGGATGGGATCCCTGCCCAAGCCCGGTCTCCGCAGATGAAGAAAATTCCAGTTGGGAGTTGCCTGGGTATCTCTGTGGACTC
The DNA here is from genome assembly GCA_014706295.1 of Lycocorax pyrrhopterus obiensis. Taxonomy (NCBI): domain Eukaryota; kingdom Metazoa; phylum Chordata; class Aves; order Passeriformes; family Paradisaeidae; genus Lycocorax; species Lycocorax pyrrhopterus. The sequence continues at coordinate 17,305,114 of JACSVZ010000030.1, forward strand.
AGCCGATGTAGTGGCTGTATCACTGCACCAGTTGGGAATATTATATACCGAATTGTGTGGGTTTACTTTTAGAATGTGTTCTTTTCTCTGATCGGCTGACAGGTAAACCCACTCTTTGCCCTTTAGCCTATAATTGAAATCAACACAATAGGTGGCTTTTGCTGAGCCAACAAGGGCCAATTCTTGCGGCTCATGTGGTGCGTGTGGTAAAACCTCCGTCCACGTGTCCCAGGAGCGGACCGGGTCAGGCTTCTTACCCACAAACGGGTAGTCGTTGGCTTTCAGGGGGATCCCCACTAGGCAAGTGGACATGGGGTCCTCCGCGCTGCTCATAGACAGACACAGGCCAGATTGGTTCATGGCTTTCGCAAGAGTCGTCCACACGTTCGCCTTCGGCTGGGGAACGATCCATCCTTGGGCTACTGATGTAACCAGGAAAAACAGTAGGAATGAACTGCATGCCATGGTGGAACCTATAAGTGATAACAAAGCAGCAAAACATTAACTGAACGATTAAGTGATTCCCTCACTCTGTAAATGGTCTACATTGTTTTTGCCTTGGGGTATATATGGTTTTATCCATTTCCCTGGGACCCACTTTGGGCCTGCAGGGGTGGATACACACCCAAATCCTCTTCCCCACGTTATTAGTGGGAAAGGGCCTTTAGTTTTTTGTGTCTCGGGATCCCTTATCATGACTGGTGGTTTCTGTTTGAATTTTAATTTAATGTCCGTCTTGAAATGGATAACTACTGGCGGGTCTGGGTTCTCAGCTGAGCAATTTAGAAAGTTCATGACAAAGAGGGCCTTCGTCAAGCGGAGGACGGGGTTGTTGGTTTCGTCTCCCCCCTTTTGTTGTTGCAGCACTCTGTTTAATGATTGGTGTGTCCTCTCCAAGATCGACTGTCCTGTCGGGGAATGTGGAATGCCTGTTTTGTGGTGGATTCCACAATTCTGCAGGAATTTCCTGAGGGCAGCAGAGACGTACGCTGGGCCCTTGTCGGTCTTTATCTGTTTAGGGACCCCGAGTGTGGCAAACGCATGGATCAGGTGGTTTATGACATCCCTCGCCCTCTCCCCTGCATGGGCAGAGGCGAACACGGCTCCTGAGTAAGTGTCCACCGAAACATGGACATACTTGAGCCGGCCAAAGGATGAAATGTGCGTGACATCTGTTTGCCACAACTCGTTGCTCCCTAACCCTCTTGGGTTGACCCCACTGCCAAGTGAAGGTATTTGAAATTTTTGACAGTTAGGGCATGTTGCCACAAGGGCTCTGGCCTGTTCACGGGTGAGGTGGAACATCCGTGTTAGAGCCGGAACATTTTGGTGGAAAAAGGCGTGGCTCATCTTGGCCTGATGAAACAGGTCTGGCAAATTTGCGGCTTGTACTGGTAATGCCAATTCATCCGCCCTCCGGTGCCCCTCTGCAATAAAGCCAGGAAGATCCGTATGCGACCTCACATGCATCACGAAAAACGGTTGCTCTCGGTGGGATATTAGATGGATTAATTTCGAGAGCAAGCAATACATCAGCGGATTCTTTACTTCTTTGAGCAACGCATTCTCAGCTCTGGACACAAGCCCTGCAACATAGGCCGGATCTGAGATCAAATTAAATGGTTCTTGAAACCTCTCGAATGCCCTGACAATGGCTGCTAGTTCTGCTTCCTGTGGCGAGCCAGGCACCTTTTCGACATCGGAGTCCCACTTCTGTGTCTGAGGATCCCTCCAAGTCATGACAGACTTGTGGGATGCTCCAGAGCCGTCTGTAAAAATTGTCAGAGCGTCCAGTGGTTTCGCACTTTGGATGGTTCTGGGAATAATTTTCAGCGTCGAATTAAATATCTTGTGTTTTGGAAAATGAATAGATATCTGACCTGGGAAGCTGTCCAGAGCATATTGTAAGGAAACAATGGTTTGGAGAAGGTTCTCTAGCGCCTCATTGGTTAATGGTAAACAGATGCATGTAAAATCACATCCGGCTAAAGTCCGGAGGCGAGATCGTGCTTTTATGATGAGCTTAGCCATGAGTTCCTGAGGTGTAGTGATGCTTTTGGATGGTAAATGCACCAGGAAAACCCACTCGATTATCAACAAGTGGTCTCTTTGCACAGCATCACACTGGAAAATCAACCCATAGAGGTGTGGTACGACCCCTAGGATGGCAAATTGAAATGGCAATTGTGGGTCATACCTGTGGGCTTGTTTGGTCTCCAGCGCCTGCTGCACTTTACCTATAGTTTGTTTGGCCTCAGGTGTCAAAGCTCATGGAGAATTCAGGTCGTCATTTCCTCGGAGTAGGTTGAAGAGAGGTGCTAAGTCCTCCGTCGTCAGTCCCAGAAGCGGTCGAATCCAGTTAATGGATCCGCATAACTTATGTAACTCCTGCAATGTCTTGGGACTTTCATTAATCTTTATTTTTTGTGGTGTAATGTCAGTGTCAGTGATGGAGAGTCCAAGATATTTCCATGGACTTGTGACCTGAACTTTGTCCTTTTGTATTTCAAATCCCTCTTTTTGCAAGGCTCCTGTGACTTTCTCTAAGGTCCATTCCAGGTATGACCGATTTGGGGAGCAGACTAATATATCGTCCATGTAGTGTAATAGAATGGACTTCTGGGCAATTTTTCAGATGGGGCTCAATATGCTCGCGACATACCACTGGCATATGGTCGGGCTATTTTTCATCCCCTGAGGGAGGACCCGCCTGTGGTAGCGCTGCATTGGTGCTTCCCGATTAATGGATGGGACGGAGAAAGCAAATCGAGGGGCGTCGGCCGGGTGTAAGGGGATCTGAAAGAAGCAGTCCCTGATGTCAATGACTGCCACTTTCCAGCCCCTCGGTAGCATAGAGGGAGATGGCATTCCTGGCTGGAGAGTTCCCATGTCCTCAATTACATTATTTATCCTTCTCAGATCCTGGAGGAATCGCCATCTGTCTTTCCCCGTCTTTTTTATTACAAACACTGGGGAATTCCAGGGGCTATTGGACGGTTTGATATTGCCCTTGCTCAATTGTTCCTCCATGAGCTGATGCAGAGAGCTCAATTTTTCTCTCGGCAAAGGCCACTGATCCATCCAAACAGGTTCATCTGTTTTCCAATTCAATTTTTGGATGGGGCGCTCCACAGTGGCTCTCAGGGAAAATCCCGGGGTTCTGGTGTTACCTCCACCCGGGTCCCCCATTGGGACATAAGATCTCTCCCCCATAATGTGAATCCCAAATCAATGACAAAGGGTCGGATAGAGGCTATCCTACCTTCGGGTCCCTCTATTTGAATAACATCCTTGCTCTGGTGGACAGACACAGATCCACCTACCCCCAAAACAAGGCCATCCTTGACTTGCAGGTCCCACATCCGTGGCCAATCCGTCTCCGAAATGATAGTTACGTTGGCTCCTGTATTGATCATGCCTGTAATGGAATACGAGTCATTGTTATTAGACAGTCTACAGTTAAGCATTGGACGACCCTTCCCCACCACTTCTGCCCAGCACGCGCCAGGGGACCTGCTCTCCTTTGGGAAAGTCGCTGGCAGCACAAATGCTTGTGCAATGTCGTAACCTTTAGGGAGGAAAAATGGCGGAAAATGACATTTGACAATAACGTTAAATCTCCCCTCGCTGTCCAGCTGGCTAATCTGTAAGGATCTCCGAAAGTAAATATAAAGTCAGTACTCATTGCGTTGTTGACGCAGCAGGGAAGGCTGTAGACTTACTGGTGTATCATTTGGGTCCCGTCCAGTAGTTTAGCTGAAAGTTTTTGAATTGAGGCAGGTTTTCCATTTGTATCCACATGCGGGGCTGCTTTATCGCACTGGGATGTCAGTTTCCCTGCAGGTTTTCTGCAGGTGGTGGTGCAGGAGCTCTGGGTTTGGCTGAAACAACAGTCTTGGGAACATAGTGAATAGGTGCGGGGGCACGACAGAATTTTGAGGTATGGCCCCTTTTTCCACACCTCGCACAAACCCATAAAGACCTGTCATTTCTATTTTCGTCCACATTGGCAGGATGCGCTAAAAGCCTTCCTGCTGACTCCCCCTTTTTTCTCTGTGCATCGTTAGAATCAGTTACATGCCTCATGCAGGCCTCTGTGATCTGCAGTAATGACGGAGGTGGTTTAAATGGCAGTATTTTTATGACTGCCTTACATGTATCATTGGCATTTAATTTCGCAAAGTCTGTTATTATTCTTTCATGTAGGGAGACATCATCTATTTGTGCCTCTACTGCTGCGGTTAATCTGTCTACAAAGTCCATGAAGTTCTCATTTAGGCCCTGCCTGATGGCAGTGTAACTGATCTTTGTGGTGGTTTTCGAAGGCATTGTAAAGAATACCTTTTCTGCAACCCTCCATATTATTTCCAGGACCGCTTTAGGTATTTGTCTTGCTTGATCCTGTGGTTTAGTAATTTGTCCTTCCCCTATTAAATGATCCATTGTGATATTCACATGATTAGGATCTCTTAGGATGACCGGCAATTGTTCCACTAGCTGCTCTTTCCATAGGCCCTGCCATAATTTGAATTCGGTAACGGATAGTAAGCATGAAATAATTCTTTTTATATCATGTGGTACCAAAACATTTGCAGTACAAGTTGCATTAAAAATATTTTTAAAATATTGGCTATCCTTACCATATTCTTTATATGCTTTACAGACATCTTTTAAATTGTTGTAATCAAATGGCCTCCATTGAGGATTCAATCCATGTAGATTATAAATCATAGGAGTGGCAAAGGGAGCGGCAACTGGATAGGCCTCATTATTTGCCGAGTCACCTAAGATGGCGTCTCTTCCGGCACAGGCCGGAAGAGAGGCGGGGTAGGCTGAATTGTCGGGCCCTGATGGACAGGGATCAGTGGGGGCGGCGCAACCGAAGGGGGCAGCGTGGGAACCTCCACCTGACTCCTCCCCTGTGATGTCACCACAGGGAGGAGCAGGGGGTGGAGCCCAACCGCCCTCGCATGACGCCAGGGGGGAGGAGCAATCAAGATTGACAGGTTGGGAGGAACCAAGGGGAACATCCGGTAAAGGAAGGAAGGGGTTCCGGGAAGACAACCGAAAAGGACTATGGGAAGAAGAAGGGGTTTTGGCGGGCTTTGCCATGTGGCCGCCACCATTCTGTGACTGAGGGGGAACACCCTCTGAGATGGCTCTTTTTCTTTTTACGTTCAAACTGGGGCTATTAACTGGGGAAAAAGGAAACGAAAGACGGTTTAGGGACAGGTCCGAACCAGTGTGGCCAGCACCAGATCAGCAAGGGTGTGGGGAACACTGAGGAGAGGCAGGAAGCTGGTGGCAATCCTGAGCCTGTTGGCATTTTCTTCTTCTCAGTGTGGTCCACTTAAGGGACGAGGGAGAAGAAAAATGGATTTTTGGAGAAGAGGGAGAACTGAGGACTTTAACTGATTCAGTGGCTTTTTCTTTTACTTTCTAATATAACTCCATTTTTAATTTGCATTAAAAGTGGGATAAATTTTTCCACTGATTTATCTTTTAAATTCTGCAAATCCATTATCCGATTTCCCACCATGTTCCAAAACGAAATTTTTTTCACATCAGCAGCCGTGACTTGGGGAAAGTAAAAGAAGATCCACTTTATAAACTTTCTCAACACTTTTTTAGAAAACTTAAATCCTCCCGCCTTTGGGGGACCCACAACTTGGGAAAAAATCTCCCTTTGAGGTGCCGTTGATTGATTTCCCATTTTAAAACAGACAGAAAGACACCTCCCTCTACCCTCCTTTGTGTTAAAACGCAGAACTGAAAAAAACCTGCCCAGTGAGACCAGGATGCACTCGCCCAAGGGTAAAAGAATCACTCCTGTGGGAGCGCAACAGAGACAGCCCAGGGGCACAAAAAGGCAAAAACGCTTACCAAAAATGGTCCACCGGAAGGAAAAATCACAAAGGAAGTCCTCCGGGATGGAGCCGGTCCTTGTGGAAAGAAGAAAATCCAGGCAAAAACATGAGGGTTGTCAGCTCCGCCCTTGGACCACAGCACTCTAAAATGAGGCGTGCTTCTTACAAGGGGACGCAGACGCCGAAACCTTAACTCCTGGCAGGTATCAGAGAGCCCACCAGGGAAGTCTGCAGGGACTGCACTTCAGCCGTCCCTGTTCCAGGCGCCAGCGTGTCGTTGCCCTGGGAGATGGGTCAGTCTCAGGGGGCACTTGTCCCGCTCTGGAGAGGCTACAGTGACCTTCCCGCAGACACGCACTGTAAAGTGTCGAGTCTCTGCAGCCGCGTGGTCAGGCAGCACTGGCTCTGTGGCAGCAGGCGTACCCAATGCGAGGAGACCCAGAGGTCTAAGTCCCTCAGGTATCCCGGAGGCGAAAGAGGCAAGGGAGAGGACCACTCCGTGAAACCTTCCAGGAGTTTATTTCCCCCAAAAGCAAAGGGGAGGAATGGCCGTCGGGCCAGGGTTACAGGTGCTTTTTCAACAGGGGTGGTACAGAACAAACAACCAATAGAGGATAAGCCCGGAGGAGGATCCCGAGGACACAGAACCAATGGCTAAGTTACAGAGGAGGGAATTTACAGAACAAACCAATGAACAATCGAACTTAACAGAACCTTCTAGAGAAGGGGTATGGGCTCAGACCTGGGCCTCGCCCGCGGACTGCCCTTTGCTCTCTGACTCGTCAGCCCATTGGGTAGGCATGATGTGATGGGCAGCAGGCAGACCTCAAGTGGTCCAAAGCACCCCAACACCAAGGGGACAGGCTTGGTCTTTATCTAGGGGCAGAATTTTCCAGGCCTAATTTTCACATATCCAATACCACCCTGTCCCATGGGGGGGAATTAGTCTCCATATTGTCTGTGCCATCTTTTCTAAGATCTAAATCTAAAGTTTTTGGATTTAATCTTTCTACAAATTTGGTATTATGGCAATATGAAGGAAGAACGATCTTTCCTGTGGCATTAACAATTGTGCAGGGAACTGAATAATTTTCATGATCAATTAGGCCACTTGGGAGTAAAGGTCGATAGGCCTTCTCGACTCGTTCCCACTTTTCAGAATGGTTCGCTTTCATTAAAACACCAATCAGCAGCCAGTTACCATTCCCATCTAGAGGTGGTAATTGAGTACAAATCCAGCAGTTGTTCTTATTAAGAGCTTTGGATACATTTTGGACTAAACTCACATGACAATTTTGGGACCAAACCTGAGCAATGGTTACCAACTGTGCAGATAGCAGTCCCAAAAAGAACAATTCAAACCACCTCATCCTGGTTTGCATCAGTCTCATCAGTCTCTGTTTTCCAGTTGTTTCAGGAGCAGAAGCCTTCTTAACTGTGGAGCAGTGGATCCACAGCCCCTTGCCAGCAACCTTGACTGCAGTGAGGGTAGTCAGCAGGACTTGGAACAGTCCTCTCCACTTAGCTTGCAAGGGATCACTGTCCCACCGTTTAACATAGACCCAATCTCCAGGCTGGAACAGATGAGCAGGCGTGTCCAGTCCTATCTGTCTGGAGCTTCTGCAAAGTGGAACTTAAAGCCATTAAATACTTTTTTAAGTCAGTTTTCCCCCTCATATGGATTTCTCCCAGGATATGCGGAATCTGATAAGACATGCCATGCAATATTTCATAAGCAATTAGGTTGTCTCTCCGCCTTGGTTGTATGCAGATTCTTAGTAAGGCTATAGGCAAGACCCTGTGAGAAAGAAACAAGCCTGACACTGCAGAAAATTCCTGGGAAGCACAGAAGAAAGTAGATTACAAACTATCTGAGAACAGGAAAGGCATCCTGTTTTCTTTGAAGCCTGCAAACCTTGAGGAAACTAACAAACTGTCAGGCCGACGGATTTATTACAGGCTTGCAACCAGGTTGCGTGCACAGGACTGGACAGACATCCTCACACTAAGTGTATAAGTACTGCTTTAAGTCTGGAATAAACAGATTCATTTTGCTCTCAGCTTATGAGTCTCGCATTCATATACCCCAAATGGCTCCCGATTTAAAGGGACTTCATTACTACTTACGTGATCCAGTCCGGTGGCGTACCCTGACCGAACCAACCGTGGGTGTGTTCAGCTGATCACCAAGGAGCTCCTTTCATCACCAGCTATAGAACAGGTTAGCCTTTGCGAACGGTCGGGTGGCAGTTTTTTATAATGGGGCAAGGCGCAACAAAATCCCAAAAACTGCATAAAGACTGTCTGTTGCGCATCACCAGGGAACAGGGTTATAAACTCCAACCCCAAAGCCTCATCCAATTACTTATATGGGCCAGACAATTTTGTCCCTGGTACCCGTCAGATGTGTCCTATGATCTTACTCACTGGCAAAAGGTTGGTGAATGTTTGGAAACCCGCCAAATTACTCATCACAATGTTCACCCTGATGATATTATTACTTGGCGTGTGATATACTCGGCTTTGCAACAATTTAAGGAAGCAGATTGCGTCTGTTGGGGTGCCTCAGACCACTTGGGGTCCACCCGCCGTCCATCACGGCATGCCTACCCAATGGGCAGACGACTCGGAGAGCGAGGACCAGTCCATCGGCGAGACCCGGTTCTGAGCCCGTATCACTTCTCCAGAAAGTTCTGATAAGTTTGGTTGTTAATAGATTTGTTCCATAAATTCCCTCCTCTGTAACCTAGCCATTGGTTCTGTGTCCCCGGGACTCTGCTCTGAGCTTACTTTCTATTGGTTATTTGTTCAGTACCACCCCTGTTGAAAAGCACGGTGCCCCTGGCTCTCGTTGGCCAGTTCCTCCCCTTCGCTTTCGGGGCAATAAACCTTGGAAGATATCACGGACTGGTCCTTTCCCTTGCCTCTTTCACCCCTGGAATTCCTGAGAGGCTGAGACCACCTGGTCCCCTTGCTTTGGGTGCGCCTGCTGATACTGAGCCAGTGCAGCCCATTCCAAGCGGCCGCCGGGAAGTGACTCTTTTCAGTGCCACTGCGGGAAGGTCACTGTAGCCTCCTAAGCGGGACGAATACTCCCCGAGGCCGACCCATCTCCCAGGGCAGTGACATGAGTCCTGGCGGATGGTCCGCCTGCATCACCGTAGGATTGTTTTGTTTTTATTAATGAAATGTCACCTGAGGATAATGATCTGGAGAAAAAGGATCTGTTTGATCTCAGTCCAATTCACTCTGGAAAAGAACCAGATTTATATCCTTCTCTAGCCCCAGTACGTGACATGGCAGCAGCTGCTCCTAGCGCGGAAGAAATACTGCAAACAGCATGCAAAAAGGCTGCAGCAAATACTTTGCATATTCCACCGCTCTCTTATACCATGTTCTATTCCTCTAGTGACTATGATGAGGAAACAATACCACCTATAGGACCTGAGCCAGAAAGGTTTATACAGAAATGCCAGAGGCGAGCGTTGGAGGAGGGCAATATTGAATTTTTTCAAGCAATGCCTGTTGTATATCGTAATCAAAACCCACATCACGAACAATTATCATATGAGATGGTAAAGGAACTGAAGAAATCGGTGAAAGAAAATGGTTTACATTCCTCCTTTACTATGAATTTATTAGATGCAATTGCAGAAGCACATACTATGTTACCAGTGGACTGGAAATCTCTTTTTAAGACAATTTTGACAGGAGAGCAATACTCTGGTGGATGGAATTTGTAGATTTGGTTCAGACTCAGGTGTTGAATAATGGTAATCACCAACCACCCATTAATATCACTGCATCACAGCTCACTGGCACAGACATGTACACTACTGTTCGGGCACAATTAAGACTCCTGCTACAACCGTGGGACCTATCTACTGTTATCACCATGCTTGCACCACGAAAAGTACCTGACATAAAAAAATTAGTCTGGTTTTGCTGCTGTGAGGCAGGGGCCTCAGGAACCATGCATTACCTTTATCAATCAATTACAATCCGCTGTTAGGCGGCAAATTGATATGCAGGAAGCAGATGATGCTGTCTTAAAATCTCTTGCTTATGAAAATGCTAACAATGCCTGTAAAAAAGCCCTGGACCCAATTCATAATTGTGCTGATGTTGAACTTTCTGATTATATCAAGGCACGTGCTAATATCGGCTCAGAACAATTTAAAGCAGAACTGATTGCTACTCCGATAGCCCAACAACTGCAAGTGGCCAGAGTAGCTATTAAGTGCTGTGAATGTGGGGGGGTAGGACATATCAGGAAGCAATGTCCAAAGGGACAAAAAGGGAATAAAAAGCCCAGTAAACCTTGTCTTCGCTGCCAAAAAGGGTTTCATTGGAGCAATCAGTGCCAGTCTAAATATGACAAACACGGCAACCATCTCCCACAGCAGGAAGACTCGAAGGGGGGCACACTGGGGTCCAGTGCCCCTCAATCCAACAGGACCCCACTCAATCTGACACCAATACAAGCACAAGCCTTGCAAGGGGTACCCCCGGAAGTGCCGGTCTGGACATGGCCATCAGAGCTACCACAACTCTCAATGATACCTTGGTTCACCTGCTGCCCACCTCTGTGTACGGGCCACTGCCTTTTCAAACACATGCTTTGCCCCTGGGATGCTCCTCTACCACCTGCAGAGGACTGTTTGTATTACCAGGAATCATTGATGCCGACTATAAAGGGGAAATTAAAATCATGGCTTGGACGTCTAATCCTCCCTGTATCCTGGCACAGAGGAGCACACTGGTACAATTAATACCACTGCCAGCAATTCCCTGTTCAGCACCGATCCTACAGTAACACTGAGATGCAGGAGGATTTGGGAGCACAGGCACCCCATAAATATTTTGGTCAAAAACCATAGGGGTGCAACAACCACTAATCACTTGTCAAATAGAATCTAAGTCTTTTACAGGTTTGGTCGACACTGGAGCAGATGTTTCCATCATATCCCAGAAGGACTGGCCCTCTGAGTGGCCTCTGGCCCCCTCAACTTTGATCGTAGCAGGCGTTGGAGGTCAGCAGATCCCCTGGGAGTCCACAAGGAAGCTGAAAATCATCAGACCAGAGGGCAAGACTGCCACCTTGCGACCATACGTATTCCCAATTCCAGACACTCTGTGGGGGCGGGACCTGATGACACAATGGGGTTTGATCATTTAAACACATTTTTGACAGGGCCATTGATGAAAAGCCGCTACTTAAACTGACTTGGCTTTCAAACAGGCCGATCTGGATAAACCAGTGGCCCCTGAAAAATGAGCGGCTTCGGCAAGCCCGGATCCTTGTGCAAGAACAATTAGGTTTGGGTCATGTAATTCCTTCCCCCAGCCTCTGGAATGAACCTATTTTCATTATCCCTAAGAAATCAGGAAAGTGGAGGCTTTTACAGGATCTCAGAGCTATCAACGCAGTCATTTCACCTATGGGGGCATTGCCGCCAGGAATACCTAACCCCACAATGATTCCAGAATATTGGGAATTAGTAATAATTGACTTAAAAGACTGCTTTTTTACAATTCCCTTGCATCCCGATGACGCACCTAAATTTGCCTTTTCTTTAACTTCTGTCAACCATGAGACCCCCATGGAACGATACCACTGGGTTGTGCTACCTCAGGGTATGAAAAACAGTCCTACAATCTGTCAATTTGTCGTTCACTCAGCGATACAACCAGTACAGCAGAAATATCCATCTGTTTTGATGTATCACTACATGGATGATATTTTAATTGCTTCTGACAACTCCCCATTATTGCGTGACTGTCTTGCTGCTTTAAAGGTAGCGCTTGCCAGCAGAGGCTTGTGCGTAGCCACAGAAAAAATCCAAACAGAACCTCCCTGGAAATACCTGGGTTTCAAATTATTGGAGACAACAGTCACCCCACAGCCAGTGACCCTAAAAACCGACATACACACATTGAACGATTTGCAAAAGTTGTTAGGCACTATTAATTGGATTCGCCCTTTATTGGGAATCACCACAGAAGAATTATCCCCCTTATTTCAATTGTTGAAAGGGGACCCAGATGTCTCTTCCCCTAGGGAGTTGACGAAAATTGCCCAAAAGGCTTTAGACGGTAAGTGGTACAATCAACAAGTCCTTTGCCATGACAGTCACGGTACCACAGAAGTTAGGGCAGGCAAAACTCTCTCATGATTTCTTGCATCAAAATGCCTGAACACTGGCAAAACAATTTGATCTAACTTTGCCACAAGCATGGGATGTGGTGAATACTTGCTCACAATGTCAGCAGACTCTTTCTTTGCCACAAACATTAGGTACAAACTTCCAAGGGTTGAAACTTAATGACATTTGGCAAACAGAAGTAACACACATATCAAGCTTTGGGACTTTTAAATATGTCCATGTTTCTATTGATACCTTTTCAGAGTTCATAGTAGCAACAGCACACAAGGGTGAGAAATCAAGAGATGCCACCTGACATTGGCTCCGTGCCTTCACCACGATGGGAGTGCCCCAACACATAAAAACAGATAATGGACCCACATACACATCTCATAAAACACAAGAATTCTTCCACACTTGGGGTATCAAACATGTTACAGGTATTGCCCATTCCCCAACAGGGCAAGCCATAGTCGAAAGGACACATTATACATTGAAAAACATGCTACAGAAACAAAAGAGAGGGAACCCAATAGGAATGCTTCCTCAAGAGCAGCTTGACAAAGCAACCTATGTTTTAAATTTTTTTAATCTCTCCAGTAGAGATGACTTAACTGCACATAAAAGGCTCCTGGGTCAGACTGCTGATGGAGAAGGAGTTTACCCAGAAGTCACATACAAGGATGTACATAGCAGTCAGTGGAAAGGTCCAGTTCCACTGTTAGCTTGCAGGAGAGGTTATGGATGTGTTTCTTTACCTACAGGACCATATTGGCTCCCGGCAAGATACATCAAATCCAGCCAAGGATGACAACAATGAATCTTGTTGTCTTTCTTCTGCTATACTGCCATCAAGTGGCAGAAGGAAGAATCTACTGGGCCCACATCATTCAACCTCCTCTGTTTCAGCCTCTGACTTGGTGGGATCCAGAGCCTCCCCTGAGCAACAATGGAACGGAATGGGTAGGAGGAACTTGGCTTCCTCTCTTAGATCAGGATATTGTAGATACATATAGTATTAATGCTACTTTTGTTACTGACTTACCGCCTATATGCTTAACATGGAATCAAACAAGTGCCTCTTTACCTTGTGCTAAATTTTCTATGCAATTACATTTAATATATGCACACTCAGAGAATGCAAAAAAATTGACTGCTGTTACACTGCCAGCCATTCTGTCTACCTCCAACAAATCTGTGGATGCCACTCCACCTCATTTCCCGAAATGTCGTTTTACACCCATCTCCAATATACGGCATTTGGAATGGACATGTATAGCACAATGGCCACAACAACAATTCTTACAGTATGGGACGGTAATTGATTGGGGACCACATGGTATCTTTAAAGAAAATGGGACCAATACAACCATTCTCCCATCCCAAAAGGCAAACCGCAGTATTGTCTGGCATGATGGTGGAATGGCTGGATCATTAATTCAATATCATTTAGGTAATAATCAGTCCCGTGTGCACAAAAAGTTGTGGAAAATGTTGTTACCTGCTTTTGGCAATAAGATATACCAAGTAAAATTAGAAAAGAATGCTACAATTGCTACTTCAACACTGCAAGAGGAACAATTACTAATGACTTCACACCTGTATGTTTTTGCTTTAGCTATTGATTTTTCAGTAGATTATAGAAATGGTTTGTATTTTTCATCCACTGAATCCTTTGTTTTCAAATCATGTATAACCTATGGAGATATGAGCAACTATTCTGTCCTTCTTCCATTTAAAAGAAGATCTGAAATTTGGGTACCTGTAAATCTGACTCAGACTTGGGAAGGACAGGATGGTCTCTCGCAATTGGCTCGAATACTCCAAGAGGAAATCCAAACGAGTAAGAAATGAGTTTGCAGATTTCTGGGTTGGTTGATCTTTGCTATTGTTTCTGCCGTAATAATATTAACCACAGCCTCTGTGGCTGTCACTGCCTTAACTCATTCCATTCAAACTGCCCATGCCATGGGACAGGCTTTAACTAATATCACAAAAGAATTACAAACACAAGAAAACATTGATAAAGAAATAATGGCTAGATTAGATGCCTTGGAAAGTGCTCTTATGGGGATAGGCGAGAGAGTTGAGGCCCAAAAAACTCGTCTGTCCCTGCACCGTGATTGGGAACATATCCATAATTCCTTATGTGTCACTCCCCTTCCGTGGAATGACATGGAACAGGACTGGGAAGCAGTTAAAAACCACCTCCAAGGGGCCTTTGATAAATCCTTACAACAGAATATACAGTCACTTCACGCTCAATTAAAAGATCAACTCAGAACTTTACAAACTCTGGAGGAACAAAAGGTGTTGATAGATCTGAAAAACGATCTTTCTTGGCTAAATCCGAAGAATTGGTTTTCTGGGATAAATTTATGAGTTTGGGTTTTCATTGGACTGGGTTGTCTGGCAATGATATACTTTTCAATCTTCTGTCTTGTCCTTTTTAACATAATCAGAGCTGTTAAAAGCACGCAAAAACAAGTCATGGTTACATTAGCTTTATCTATGACCCCAAAGAAAAAAGAAAAGAGGGGAAGATGTGAGAAAGAAACTAGCCTGACACTGCAGAAAATTCCTGGGAAGCAAGGAAGAAAGTAGATTACACACTATCTGAACAGGAAAGGCGTCCTGTTTCTTCGAAGCCTGCAAACCTTGAGAAAACTAACAAAATGTTAGGCCGATGGATTTATTACAGGCCTGCAACCGGGTTGCGTGTGCAGGACTGAACAGAGATTCTCACAGTAAGTGTATAAGAACTGTCTTAACTCTGAAATAAACAGATTCATTTTGCTCTCAGCTTATGAGTCTCTCCTTATTGGTGAAAGGGAAATGGTTAAGACTAAAAGGGGAGGTAACTCATTTTGGAGTGTCCGTCCCTTAAATTGTCTTAAAACAAGACATCATAATATAGCAATTGCAATACGCAGTTGAATCAAAATACAAACATAATTCCCATAACCAATATCTACATGCTCACTGTGGGAACGGTGGCAAACACTTGGCATCTTAAGCAAGATTAGAACAAGAGAATATTGACCCTAGAGGCTCTGCTAATTTGGGCGTTCCATTGAAGGTGCTGTGGGAAAACTATTTTGGTGGCAAACCCCCGTATGAGTGCATGACTTACTGTGATAATGATTACATAAACTTCCACCCACTACAAATTAGTAGAGAATGCGGGCAATGATAAAAGCTGTGTGAGATAAAGATAAATTAAGAGAAATAATAAGCAAAGCAAGTATTAATTCATAAGTTTAGTAGAATAATAGTAAAAAATTCATATTGTAATTGTAGTGAAATGTCTAGGGGTGGAAGTTTATGTAATTTGTTTCCTTTTAGTTCTAGTTTTGCTATTTTAAGTAATTTTTAAATATGTGAATTACGAAAAGTGAGGAGTGGAATGTGGTGGGTTGACCTAAATTGACAGACAGCCTGTTAAACCAATTACGCTTCTCTCAATTTCACATATTTAAACCCTGTGGAAAGGCGGGATTTTAGGGGAAGTTTTTCCATTCTAGCTGGGAGGGGACGGGATGGAGGGGGGGGGCCTCAGAGCCCAGCGCCCTGCCGGGCCGGGCCGGGCCCCGCCGGGCGCCCTTGCCCCTCCTGCCCCCCCCACTCTCAACACCGCAGCACGGACCCTGGGTTGCTGGGAGGGGGAACTATGAAGCCGTCCGACACAGTTTTCTTAAGAAGCCGGCGGGAGCTTCCAGCCAACAGCCAGCATACTTCACGCCGAACTGAAGCGAATACCGTGCAGTTAGCGGTGCAGGGAGAGCAGAGAGCTCTTCTCACCGTGTACTCTGAACAGTAACAGCAACTTCAGAGGCAGAAAAAGAGAAAATAAAAGCTGATCACGTGAGATGAAGCTCCAGAGCCTCTAAAGATGGCTTCGGAAGAGAGCAGAGGGGGGTGCCGCCCTTCCCACGTGCAGCTTAAAATGCTTTTTGCAATGCCGTGGTAAAGACTGTAATATCATAACTGTCTCTTTAATCCATTTAAAGTACATGGAGGGATGAACAGTTCATGTGTAGCTTGAGAAAGTTGAAAAAAGTGCCTATGCCTGTTTCTTTAAAAGCCGAGAGAAAAAAGTTTTTTTTTAAAGACTGGGGGCGAAAAAACTTTTGCGTTCAAGCCAAAATAACTCATCCTTAAAAAATTAATAACCCCATGTAATGGTCCATGTCTTGCAGTGTAACAAAACTGTGAGTTTTCATAGAAGAGATGTGTCACACCACAGCAGTTTTTTTGTCCTTTTTTCCTTCTTAAGTCTGTTAGTAAACTTCTTTATTGTCTGTAAGTTTTGTGCCTGCTTTGTTTTCTCCTAATTTTTACCTCACACAAAAGAATCCGTATTTCAAACTGAAACCACTACACCTATATAAACCTGGACCCTCCATTGTTCCCTGTCTTCGTCCCTGGAACCCTTCACGCGCATGGCTGGAATAAACCTCCCCCGTGGAACCCCGTAGGGAGATCCTTCCTGGCTCTTTACTGTCAGTCTATTCCAGGAGCTATCCGCCTGTGTGTGCATGTGGAAGTGTATGCAAGTGTAATGGCCCCATCGAGCGGCTTCCTCCTAGAGACACTTTTGGGAAGGTCGCAGCACTTTACCATCCAGCACCGCAATGTGACATTTAACCCTGGACCCTCCTATGTTATTTGTCTTCAGCCCTGGACCCCTTCGCATGGCAGGAATAAACTTCTCCCGTGGAACCCCATACTAGGACCCTTCCTGCTTACTTCGTCGCCGGTGTCTTGGGGTGACTGTATGATGTGTAACCCCTATCGCTGCTCTATGCCCAGAAATTAACTTCGTGCCTTTCTGTGCCTTTAAACTGAGCCTGAGAGGGGGCAGAGAGAAAAAAACCGAGCGAACTTTTCAAAGCACTTGTTCAAGGACACAGAGACACACTCCTCTGCTTTCTGCAGCAGCAAGGGTGGAGGAAGCACCCTTCTGGCTTTTCAGCCAGCTTTTCGGCTTCTTTTCTCCGGAGGGAGACGGAGAGTTGAACTTTGTTTTCCTGGGACTTTGGTTTTTCCCTTCTTCTCTTCTGGACTGTTTCAACATCAGAACACATCGGGAGAATTTTCCACTGAGGTCCTGGAGGTGGGCCCACGCCGACCCAGCTCCAAGGAGGAGAGAGACCACACCTACAGAAGGACTCTGAAAATCTTCCCATGTTTCTCTCCACAGCGAGAATTTTATTATTTAGCATTATTATCCTTTTCCTGTGTGTTGTTAAATAAATAGTTTTTTATCTCTTTCACTTTCCTTCGAGGAAAATTTCTTTTTTCCCGAACCTGGTGGGGGAGGGGTGGTTGTAACCTGCCTTCTATCAGAGGATATTTTCCTCCAAATTTGTCCAAACCAGCACACCGGTTTATCCTGAGCTATCCAGTGTGGTGTGCGTGTGTGTAGTGGCCTCGCTGAGCAGCTTCCTAAGGAGACACTTTTGGGAAGGTTGCAGCAGCTTACCAGCAGCCCACGCTGTGACACATGTCCATGGGCTACAGTCCTTCAGGCTAAACCTGTTCCGGTGTGCACTCTGCCACAGCTCCTGTCAGGAGAACCTGCTCCAGTGTGAGCTTTCCATGGGCCACAGTTCCTTCAGGAAATATCCACCTGCTCCATCATGGGGTATTCCACAGGCTGCAGTGCATATCTGCATATCTGTGCTCTGGTGTGGTCCTCTCCACAAGCTACAGGAAAATACGTGCTCCGCTGTCTCTTCCAAACTTCCACAGGTTGCAGGTGAATATCTGCTCCAGCTCCTGGAACATGTCCTCCCTCTCTTTCTCTGACCTTGGTGTTTGCGGGATTGTTTCTCACACTTTTTCCCCCTCACTCGTCATTGCCATGCAGTGTTTTTCCCTTCCTTAAATATGTTTTCACAAAGGTGCCATCAGCTTTGCTGATTTGCTCATCTTTGTCCTCTAGTGGGCCCATTGCCAAGCCAGCTGGAGCTGGCTGTGTTCAGCATGGGGCAGCCCCTGGTTTCTTCTTACAAAGGCCACCCCTGCAGGTCTCATCTCCTCCCCCTGCCTTCACTACCAAATTCTTGCCACCTACCTTATTTCCATTTCTTGGAGGTGTCAAATTGAACATTACATTTTCTTTGCACTGAAAGGTGCAGAGAGAAACTGCCTAGGGGTTGGTTTTCTATTTTTGTCAAAGATCTTCCTGTAGCACAAATACCAGAAGACAACTGAAAACATGCCCTTGCTACAATAGAAACTGCATACCTTAATAATCCGCCCTGGAGTGAGTTTACAAGAATTGTGTTGCAACCATAAAAACATTTTTCTGTTGCTAGGAGTACTGCTTAATTTGGTTCCAGCCATTAACCATCTGTAGCGGGTTGACCCTGGCTAGGTGCCAGGTGCCCACTAAGTCGCTCTATCATTCTCTTTCCCACTGGGACAGGGGAGAGAATAAGATGGAGCACAACCAGCAGGGTGAGATAAGGCAGTTTTATTACAGTAAAAGAAAGAAATAAGCAGAGATCTGAGTGCACAAGAGCTAAAGAGAAAAAGAAGTCAGTCTCTACTTCCCATCAGCAGCGATGTTCAGACACTTCCAGGGAAGCAGGGCTTCAGCACCCATAATGGTTCCTCCGGAAGGCAAACACTGAAGAATCACAAATGCCCCCCCCTTCCTCCTCTCTCCCTTAGCTTATATATCTGAGCTGACATCACATGGTATGGAATATCCCTTTGGCTAATTTGGGTCAGCTGGCCTGGTTGTGTCCCCTCCCAGGATCTTGCCCACTCCCATCCCCTTTGATGGGGGAAGGAATGTTAGAGGGACAGCACTGCTCGGCAGTAGCCAAAACACTGGTCTGTTATCAACACCCTTCCAGCTACTAATGCAAAGCACAGCACTGTAAGGGCTGTGAACTTTACCTCGGTCAGATCCAATACACCATCTCTCACCAAGGTGAACAGCTCTGGCGCAGGCTCATCCTCTAGCTGAGCAGGGGATCATAGTGAGCAGGGCAACTTTTTACTGCCACAGGAACAGCAGTAATGCCTTTTCACTGGTCCTAAAATTACGAGCCAGACACAGGTGATAAAAAGGGGTTACTTTTATAAGGATCCTTATGGTGCACAACATGCTGGATGAAAAAGTGCTGAAGATGTATACCGTAACATAAAGCAGGCACAATTTTGTTTGGCAAATTAGCATAACTGACAAGAATCCCCATTTAGAGACATAGGTGATGAGGTAATTCTCCCCTGGTTCTACCCTTTTCTGAAACGCCACCACCCCCACCATCCCCTTTAGATAGCAACTAAACTTTGTTTATGAAACAGTGTCTTGAGGAGCTGGTTTCAACCTTGGTTCTCAGAGAACTTAGCCTTGGACACCTGGGGCTTGGAGCCTCCGGGGAATGTATTTTGTCTTTCTGTCTAATAGAGTAGGTGAAATGTGAGCTATGAATCTATGTAGTTATACAATAATAGGCTACAGACCTACAAATATATATGTAAAGAATATAAAGAATATACAAAAGAAAAAAGGCAAAAATCAATTCGGCATCAGCAGGAGAGCACCAAGACACACATGGAGCCAGCAGCTTGCCCTAGAGTTGTGTGGGAGGAGCCAGAAGGGACAGCAGCTGTTCCCACTCTCTCATAAGGGGCCCATGAGGAGCGCAGTGTGTCCGCAGGGCATGGCACGACAGTTTGCTCAGCAGTTCGAGCAGGAAGGGCACTGAGGCACTGCAGCTCAAGTGGTTAGCTTAGTTGGTAGTCACTGCACTCACTGAGAGATCTCAGATATGGTGTCCACTCACTGGGGAGCCAAGTCATATCTGCTGGCCAAAAAAAGATGTAGAGGCCCAGACAGAGCTCCAGACAGAGCTCCCAAAAAACCACACAGCCAATCAGGTTTCAGACTGTAGGGAATGCATAAGCCTTTCACTGGACTCTGGCAGAGATAGCTGCATCAGATGTGACCAGGTGGACAACCTGCTCAGCCTGGCAGCAGAGTTACAGGATGAGGTAGAAAGGTTAAGGAGGATTAGAGAATCAGAAAGGGAAATAGACTGGTGGAACCATGCTCTGACCTCCCTGAGACAGAAGCAGCCTCCAGAAATAACTCAAGATCAAGAGGATCCTATGTCTATCATCCAGCAAGGAGCAGGTACCAGTTGTAAAGAAAGGAGAAAATGGAAGGTAGTCCATGCTCAGGATGGAAAGGAAAATCCTTCTTTGCCCACCTCACCCCCCCAGGTGCCTCTGCACAATAGGTATGAGGCTTTGTATGTGGAAGACCAGCCAAAGAATCAAGAAGATGAAAGTCCAGTTATACAAGAGGTGTCACCACAATCAGAAAGGTCAACCCTCCGTATTACAACCACTTCCAAGAGGAAGAAAAGATGGGTTATAGTTGTAGGAAATTCACTTCTAAGGGAAGCAGAGGGCCCAATATGCTGCCGGGACCCAACCCATAGGGAGGTCTGCTATCTCTCTGGGGCCTGGGTTAAGGACGTCAGCAGGAAACTTCCTAGACTGGTGCTGCCCTTGCACTGCTACCTATTACTGATCTTCCACATAGGGTGTAATGAAGCCGCAACACGTAGTCTGAGGGCAATCAAAAAGGACTTCAGGGCTTTGGGATGGTTGCTAAGGGAATTTGGGGCACAAGTTATATTTTTCTCTATACTTCCAGTTGAAGGCAGCAACGTTGGAAGAAACAGACAGGCTGAGTCTATTAATACATGGCTCCACAGCTGGAAATTGAAATGAAAATTTTGGGGTTTTTGACAATGGAATGGCCTATGCAGCACTGGGCATGCTGGCATCAGATGACATTCACCTTTCTTGGTGAGGGAGGAGAGTCTTTCTTCGGGAACTAGCGGGGCTCATTGACAGAGCTTTAAACTAGATGCGATGGGGGAGGGGGACAATATCAGGCTTGTCCCTGGCAAGCTGTGGGATGAGATGCAAAGGTTAGAGGGACAGGGTGCTAGTGAGGGCCCTCTGCCCGTGGCTCTCAAATGTGCTGGCCACACTGGGACACACTTGCAGTTTTACGGAGATGAGACAGACTTGTCAGATAACAGAGGCCAAGAGGGAAACACCAGGGAAATATCTCAAAGGAATTAAGGGATGTTGCTCTAGGAAGGCAACACAGCCGACAGCCCAGCTGAGGTGCCTTTACACTAATGCACACAGTGATGCCAAAATGATTTTGCTTTTATATTTTCGTCATATATATTTGTAGTTCTGTAGACTATTATTGTATAGTTATTTAGTTCCTAGCTAACTCCAGTATTTTTCTTACCCTGATAGACAGAAACACAAAGCACATTCCAAAAGGCTCCTATGCTATCTTGCTGCTTCTGGGAACCAAGGTTGAAACAGCTTCTCAAGAGACTTTCTCATAAACAAAGTACAGCTAGTACAGCTAGTAGCAAGAAAGGGGGGCTCCAGAAGAGGTGGAACCAAGTGGGGAATTACCTCATCACTTGTGCTTCTAATTGGGAATTCTTGTCAATTATGCTAATTTGCTAAACTTATAAAATTGTATTCACCCTGTGTGGGGTGGGCATTTTTTTCCATATCTGCCCCTGGAGGCCTCCAATAAAGACCAGCCTTTATATTACCTCCTATACTAATATTGTCTCAAAAGTGCATTGTTTTATTTCTAGGTCTTTAAGGCATCAGAGGCATGGGCAACAAACTGGAGGAGTTGGAAGCCATCGTGCTGTTAGGAAGCTACGACCTTGCTGCCATTACTGAAACTTGGTGGGACGTATCCCATGATTGGAGTGTGACTATTGATGGCTACAGGCTGTTCAGAAGAGACAGGAGAGGAAGGAGAGGCAGAGGAGTTGCCCTCTACAACCAGAGTTGGATTCAGTGTGAACAGTTTGCGGCAGGACATTTCCTCCTACCACAGAAGAGCTTATCTGTTCTATCAGCTGGTGCGATAGTTCCAGGCCTTCTCCCCCTCACAAGAATTGATGAGATAACCCAGGCCGGACATGTCCGGTAGTGAGTTACCTCTAGCTAGTGAGTTATCTCTCTCTCTGGTGCCAGAGGTGGAACTTCCAGTTGACAATAAACACTGCCTTGAGAACAAGATGTAGGGAGATAAGCTGCTGAAGTTTCTGACTGACAGACACTTCACTTTACAAACTATAAAAGCTACACAATCTTTCATTGTCCTGGGGTGACTGTATGATACTGTATTCCCTATCGCCTGCCCTATGCCAGACATGAACCCTGTGCCTTTCTGTACCTTTAAGAGAGAGGGGGGAGAGCTGGTGGAATTCCTTTGGCGATGTGTTCAAAACACAGATAAGCTCGCTGGCTTCTCCTGCCCGGCTGCTTCACTTCTGCAGCAGGGAAGAGTTACATTCCTTTTGCTTTTTAGCTAGTTTCTTGTTCGTTAGCTAAAGTACAGAGCCCTGGGACTTTGGCTTCTTCTTCTTCTCTTCTGGAACTGTTCAGAACACCAGAACATCAGAACCTCACTGGGAGGCCTTTCCACCAAGGCCTGGAGGGGCCCATGCCGAACCCCAGCTCCAGAGAGGAGAAAGCCACATCCACGAAGGACTCTGAAATCTACCCAGGTTCTCTCCACAGCGAGAGGTTTTATTATTTAGCATTATTCTTTTCCCTTGCCTGCATGCACTGTGTTTGTTAAATAAATAGGTTTTTTTCCTTTCACTTTCCTCCAAGGAAAATTCTTTCCAAACATGGTGGGGGAGGGGTAGCTGTAACCTGCCTTCTATCCGAGGACGTTCATTTCGGACGTTCCTCCGAATTTGTCTCAAACCGGGACAAATAATTATTGGCACCTAGCTTGTGGCTCAAAGGAAAGTGAAAAACTGTTATAATTACATTTTGGTTTCGATTACTTTGTATTGGGGTAAAGTAGTCACCATGTTGGTTGAATTCGTACTGTCTCTCTGGTTTGAGGTACTAATGCCTTTCTGGTCCCTAGGCCTGTTTGCCTATCCACATATTGCTCCAATTTTGACCCTGATACGTAACTTTTACAGAGCCAGGGCATGAATCTGGATTTCTATTTTGCTGTGCTCGGTGATAATGATTTATAAGAAGTTAACAGAGGTACTGGCAGTTGTTCAAAATGTGTATGGTCTGTGGTTTCTCCGTCCTAATCCCAGTCCTAGTTTCAGTAGCCTGTTTTGGAGGTTTATTAGTAATTGCACCCAGTTTGTTAGAGGAGGAGGAGGGGATGGGGTTTCCCAGCCTTTCATCTCCTTCCCCTTTAAATTTGATAAATTATCTTTTGAGAATGTTCAGTTTCCCCTGAACGTTAAAGAGATCACCTTCCTGGTGCTTTATCTTGTAGGTTTACTCTATACGGTTTGCAGCTTCTCTAGAATTAGAGCTGAGATTTCCAGAAGGGCTGATGAGACACCTGACCCAGGTGTGGAAAATCCTGAGTGGTGTGGGGAATGGGAGGATATAGGCCAAACCCTGAAGGAATTCTTTGACCCAATAGCTTGGAATTTTCCCCCTGAACAAATTCAGAACCCAGCTGAGTTGGGGAAATACCTGAAAGAGAAGTGCAATGACAATTCTAATGAGAAAAAGCTCATTGCAATATGCTGGGCCCTGGCATATGCTTATCGCACACTGCTAGATACTGTAGGGCAGCAGATAAAGGCAGAGGGGCAGGAAGATAAATCAGCAGATACCCTAGTCACTCAGGCTGCCGCCAAACCAGACAGCAAGCCTAAGCCATTGACAGTTGCTCCTACCACGAGAAAAAAACACACAACCAAAACTGATCGCCCAGTGAAAGATGATGATGATGGGGGTGAAGGATCCTCAAAGCCAGCAACTGACTCAGAACCAGAAATCATTACTGAGTCCATGTCCATGAAGGACCTTCGTGGCCTGAGAAAGGATTATACCTGACAGTCTGATGAATCTATATTAAGTTGGAGGGTCCGTATTTGGGATGCTGCAGGCCGTGATACAATTCTGGACAGCGCTGAAGCGAGGCATTTATGTTGGGTTAATAGGTGTTGGTGTAAGGAAAGCGTTAAACAGAGAACGACAGCAGCAGTGCCAGCAGCACCAGTGGAAGGTCTCTCTGACACAGCGTGCACCTGAGATAGAACTGAACGAATGAGTTTCTACTTCTACGTCAACATAAGACACACACGCTTCACGCACACTCTTCACGCTCCTTTACCATGGCCTTGGAGAGAACAATGGAAAATGTCAAGAAGACAGATTTATTGTAGGACTGCGATCACGTCTTTAAACTGTAACCAAAAAAGCTCTTAGAAGTAAAGATATATATGCTGATGCTTCTGAATAAACCTTAGATTCACCTGCATCTCTGTTGGTGTCTCTGACCCCTTCATGTATCACAAATGGCACCCAATTAAGTGGGCTAACAACTGCTATGGTGATCCAGTCCTGTGATACACACCAGCTGAACCACTGTGTTGGGTCCGCAAGATCACCGAGGAGCTCCTCTCGTCGCGGCTATAGAACCAGATTAGCAAAGCGAGAGGCTGGGCAGCATTTTTCTTTAATTATGGGGCAAGGCACAAACAAATCTCAAAGACTCCATAAAGACTCTTTGTTGCGCATTACCAGGGAGCAAGGATTTAAAGTAATACCTCAGAAACTTATATCCTTACTCATTTGGATTCGACAAAACTGCCCCGGTACCCCTCTGATGGTTCTTATGAACTTAGTCATTGGCAAAAAGTTGGAGAATGCTTGCAAACTCATCAGGTTACTCACCATGACATTCACCCCGATGATATTGTGACTTGGCGTGTCATCTATTCTGCCTTGCAATAATTTAAGGAAGTGGACCATGTCCCTTCGGACGAACCACTATCCTCTCCTCCTGAGGAGGATAATCCGGAAAGCCAAGATCTGTTTGATCCAGGGCCGGTCGATCCTGACCAAGAACCAGATTTATACCCTCCTCTGACCCCAATACGTGTTATGGCAGCCACTGCTCCAAGCGCGGAAGAAATATTACAGACAGCAGGCCGAAAGGCAGCTGCAACCCTTTCTCCCACTCGTCCTCCTCCCTATGCCACGTCTCACCTTTTTAATGATGATGAGGACGTTACCCACTGAACCTGAGCCAGAAAGGCTCATATGTAGCTTTACAGGAGGGTGTACTAGTTTGAAAACAAACCAGTGGGAGGCACCAAATCAGAATAACAATTTAATAGGGAAATTAAAAATAAAGGCAAAAAAGGGGAAAAAAAAAAACAGTGGGTAAACTAACAGAGTCAGAATACAACCTGACACCTTGTTAATCAGGGTGGCGTGAGCAGTCCGATGAGATGGTGGCTGTAGTCCTCCTGAAGTGATGGATGTGGCTCTGTCGAAGCAGTGGTCTGATAGAAAGGTCTGCTCCTCCTCAGAAAGTCCAGTGGTGGCTATGCAGCTCCTGTCCTCTGGGAATCCAGTGGGAAGGATGCCCGTGGTGTTCAGAATCCCAGATTATATCCAAGATGGAACGCTTGGTTCCTCCTCTGGGCGGAGCATCTCACAATGGAATGATGAGTCATGAGGCCCGGTGTTGATGGGCTCATTAACAGAAGATAGTCCGGAGGGAGTTATCTCTCAGTCATGCGGCAGGGCATTGATGGGCCATTAGCAGAAAGATAGTTCAGAGGGAGGGGGGGCCAGGAAACACTGCCCCAGCTGGTTTCAACAGCTCATGAGGATGGTAATAGAATACACTGCAACCCAGGACAGAGGGAGATATTGAATTTTTACAAGCTATGCCTGTAATATATCGCAATCAAAATCAACATCATGAAGAGTTGTCCTATGAAATGGTTAAAGAACTAAGGAAATCGATGAAGGAAAACAGCTTGCATTCCTCCTTTACTGTGAATTTAATAGATACTATAGCTGAATCGCATACCATGCTACCAGTGGACTGGAAATGTCTTTATAAAACAGTTTTAACGGAGGGGCAGTACTCTGTGTGGTGGATGGAATTTGTAGATTTGGCTCAAACCCAGGCATTGAATAATGGTAATCAAAATCTGCCACTTCATATCACGGCACCCCAGCTCTCAGGAACCGGCATGTATGCCACTGCCCGTGCCCAGCTGCAATTATAACCCCAGGCCTGGGACCAAACCACAACTATAGCTTTGCATGCTCTAAGGAAAGTACCTGATACAAAAAACCTAGAGCCAGGATTTGCTGCCATTTGTCAGGGTGCCCAAGAATCATATATCACCTTCATCGACCAACTGCAATCAGCAGTCAGATGGCAAATTGAAATGCAAGTGGCAGCCAATGCTGTTTTAAAATCCCTCGCTTATGAAAATGCTAACAATGAATGTAAAAAAGCCCTAGTTTCAATACGCAACTGAGTCAATGCTGAACTTGCTGATTACATCAAAGCATGTGCTAATATCTGCTCAGAGCAATATAAAGCAGACTTAATTGCTACTGCAATCACCCAGCACTTGCAAGCAGCTAAAGCAACTATTAAGTGCTTTGCACGGGGAGAAGAAGGGCATGTTTAGAAACAGTGCCCAAAGGGACAGAAAACTAGTAAAAAGCCAAACAAACCCTGTCCTCGCTGCAAAAAAGGCCTTCATTGGAGTAGCCAATGCCACTCTAAGTTCGACAAGGATAGCAACGCACTCCAAAAGCAGGGAAACTTGAACAGGGGCATGTGGGCCGGTGCCCCTCAACCCAACGGGGCCCAATTCAGCCAACCCCCAATGCAAACTCAGGTCTGGCAAGGGGCACCCCAGGCTCCGCTGGCCTGGACGTGGACATCAGCTCTGCAACAGTCTTAAAAGATGCTTCTGTTCATCTACTACCCACTGCTGTTTTTGGTCCACTACCATTTCAAACTCATGCCTTATTATTGGGTCACTCTTCTACCACTCAAACTGGATTGTTTATTTTACCGGGAATTATTGATATAAAGGGGAAATCAAAATTATGGCTTGGACTCCTAACCTCCCTTGCACTGTGCCTCAAGGGACACGTTTGGCACAACTCATACCGCTGCCAGCAATTCCTTGTCCAGTGCCAATACTGCAGCAGCAACGAAACAATGGGAGCTTTGGAAGCACAGGTGTTCCTCAGATCTTTTGGTCTAAAGTAATTGGAACACAACAGCCATTACTCACCTGCCAAATAGACTCTAAGTCTTTTACAGGATTGGTTGATACCAGAGCCGATGTATCCATCATAGCGCAGAAGGAGTGGCCTCCTGATTGGCCCTTGGCACCCTCTATGGCAATTGCCACTGGAGTTGGCGGACATCAGATACCGTGGCAATCAGCCAAAGAACTACACATCATTGGACCAGAAGGCAAGACAGCCAACTTGCGACCGTACGTACTCCCAATCACAGGCACTTTGTGGGGGCGAGATCTACTGACTCAATGGGGCTTGATCATTTCAACACATTTTTGATAGGGGCCACTGATGAAATGCTGCTCCTGAAACTTACCTGGCTTACTGATAAGCTGGTACGGAAAGACCAGTGGCCCTTAAGAGGTGAGCAGCTTCACCAAGCCCGAATCCTTGTACAGGAACAACTACAATTGGGTCACATAGTCCCCTCCACCAGCCCGTGGAACACACCTATCTTCTTTATTCCTAAGAAATCGGGAAAGTGGAGACTTATACAGGATCTCAGGGCAGTCAATGCAGTCATGTCACCTATGGGGTCATTACAACCAGGAATACCTAACCCCATGATGATACCCGAACACTGGGAATTGGCAATAATTGATTTAAAAGACTGTTTTTTCACAATTCCTCTACATCCTGAGGATGCACCTAAATTTGCCTTTTCTTTACCATCTGTCAATCATGAAACCCCCATGGAATGATACCACTGGGTTGTCCTAACCCAGGGTATGAAACCCAGTCCAACCACTTGCCAATTTGTCATTCATTCAGCAATACAGCCAATATGGCAAAAATATCCATCTGTTTTGCTGTATCACTATATGGACGATATTTTAATTGCCTCAGACAGCAGGACACTATTGCGTGATTGCCTTGCAGCTTTAAAAATAACACTCACCGGCAGAGGTCTGTGCATAGCCACAGACAAAATTCAAACAGAACCCTCTTGGAAATACTTGGGCTTTAAACTGCTTGAAACAACAGTCACCCCACAGCCAGTAACTTTGAAAACTAACATACGCACATTGAATGATTTGCAAAAGTTACTGGGAACCATTAATTGGATTCGACCTCTGATGGGAATTACAACAGAAGAATTACCTCCTTTATTTCAATTGCTAAAAGGGGACCCAGACCACTCTTCCCCTAGGCAATTGACAAAAACTGCCCAAAAGGCTTTAGACACTATAAGTAATAAAATCAACAAGTCCTTTGCCACACGTCGAAACACAAATTTGCCTTTGCAGCTGTTCCTGATTTTGCCATCTTTCCAACCCTATGCTCTTATTGGCCAATGTGATGTGCAAGAATATCATCTCTGGTTACTAGAATGGATTTTCTTGTCACACACCTTTTCAAAAACTATAAGCACTCAACTCTAAATGATTATTCGACTGCTGTCTATGGGACGACTCTGATGCCAGAATCTGACAGGATATAATCCAGCAATGATACACCTCCCGATTACTGCAGCAGAATTAGAGAATCTTTTCAGGGACTCACTGTCATTTCAAATGGCCCTTGCAGACTATAATGGGCAGTTTATTCACATGATGCCTCAACATGCATTGTTGCAATCCTTCAAAGAACTTCCCTTCCAACCAAGACGTCTATAATCAAAAACACCTATTCCTGATGCAAAAACTGTTTTCACTGATGGATCAGGGAAAACACACAAAGCTGTAACCCTGTGGAAAAATGATACAGGACAATGGGAACACTCAATAACTTTCCAACCTGGATCTACCCAGCTAGTTGAACGGGCAGCTGTGGTAGAAGCATTTCGTCTTTTTTCACAGGAACCTATTAACATTGTTTCTGACTCTATGTTACAGGAATCGTCAAGAGAATAGAACATTCATTCCTGAAGGAAGTCTCTAACAAAAATCTTTTTGTGTTATTAACCACCTTGTATAACCTTTTACTTCACAGGTCTTATGAATATCCTATACCTTAGGTCACACACCACTCTGCCTGGACCTATAGTGGCAGGTAATGTGAGAGCAGATGCTCTTGCTGTGACAGTCACTATACCACAGAAATTAGGGCAGGCAAAACTCTCTCATGATTTCTATCATCAAAATGCCTGAGCACTGGCAAAACAATTTGGCTTAACCTTGCCACGAGCTCAAGATATAGTGAATGCTTGTTCACAATGCCAGCAAACTTTTTCCTTACCACAAGCATTAGGTACAAACCCATGAGGGTTAAAACCTAATGATATTTGGCAAACAGATGTTACCCACATATCGAGTTTTCAGATTTTTAAATATGTGCATGTTTCTATTGATACTTTTTCAGGTTTCATAGTAGCAACAGCTCACAAAGGTGAGAAATCAAGAGATGCCACTTGACTTTGTCTGTGTGCCTTTGCTACTATGGGCCTTCCTCAACAGATAAAAAACAGATAACGGACCTGCATATACATCTCGAAAAACACAAGATTTTCTCCACACTTGGGGGATCAAACATGTTACAGGTATTGCCCATTCTCCAACAGGCCAAGCCATAGTGGAGAGGGCACATTACACATTGAAAAACATGCTACAAAAACAAAAAAGGGGGAATCCCATAGGCATGCTCCCTTAGGAACAGCTTGATAAAGCACCCTATGTTTTAAATTTTTTGCATCTTTCCACTAGGGATGACCTCACGGCACATCAAAGGCATCTAGGTCAAACAACTGATGGAGAAGGAGTTCACCCAGAAGTCACATATAAGGATATACACAGTGGTCAGTGGAAAGGTCCAGTTCCACTCTTAGCTTGGGGAAGAGGTTATGGATGTGTTTCTTTGCCCACAGGACCATATTGGCTTCCAGCAAGATACATCAAACCTAGCCAAGGACAACAACGAGTCCTGTCATCTTTCTTCTGCTATAATGCCATCAAATGGTGGAAGGAAGAATCTAGTGGGCACACGTTTTTGACCCACCACTGTTTTGGCCTCTAACCTGGTGAGATCCAGAACCTCCCCTCAGCAACAATGGAATGGAATGGGTAGGAGGAACTTGGCTTCCTCCCCTAGATCAGGATGTTGTGAATATGTATGTTACTAATGCTTCTTATGTTACTGATTTACCGCCTATTTGCTTAATGTGGAATCAAACAAGTACCTTTTCACCTTTACCTTGTGCCAATTTTTCTATGCAATTGCACTTGATATATGAATCCTACGGAAAAAAATTGACTGCTATTACATTGCTGACCATTCTGTTTATCTCCAACAATACTATGAATGCCACCCCACCTCATTATCCCAAATGTCGTTTTACGTCCATTTCCAATTTACGACGTTTGGAATGGACATCATGTTTAGGACAACAACCACAACAACAATTCTTACAGTATGGGAGAATAATTCACTGGGGACCACATAGTATTCTTAGAGAAAAGGGGACAAATAAAACCATTCTTCCCTTCCAAAAGGCAAACTGCAGCATTGTTTGACATGATAGTAGAATGGCCAGACCAATGATTCAATATTACCTAGATAATAATCAATCATGTGTTCATAAGCATCTGTGGAAAATGCTGTTACCTGCCTTCGGTAATACCATATACCAGGTGAATTTGAACAAGAATGCTACCATCGCAAATTTAACATTGCTAAAGAAACAATCACTAATGACTTGTACTTCACGCCCGTATGTTTTTGCTTTAGCTAATGATTTTTCAGTTGATCATAAGAATGACTTGTATTTTCTGTCTGCTAATTCTTTTGTTTCTAAATTATGTGTAGCCAATGAAGATATGAATAACTTTTCTGTTCTTCTTCCATTTAAGAGAAGACTGGAAATTTGGGTACCTGTAAATCTGACTAGGACTTGGGAAGGACAAGACGGACTCTCACAATTGGCTCGACTATTCCAGGAGGAAATCTAAGAGTAAGAAAGGAGTTCGCAAATTTCTCGGTTGGCTGATCTTTGCCATCATTTCTGCTGTAATAGTTTTAACCACAGCTGTGGTGGCCAGTGAACATACTTTATGTTAAGGCGACCAAAAGGCTTCTCCCAGGCTGTACTGTAATGTTAATCTGTTCGAGTTTGAATTCCCCGGTTGGCTGTCAGCCTCTATCCTTTGTCACTCCTCCAGAGCTCTCACATTGGTCCCCGCTCCCTAGTCCTGCCTTTTCCCCGTCCTCGGATAAAACTGTGACCTTCGGGATCATGTTGGTATTTGCCAATGAGACCTTCGACATTGAAGATGCAATAAATTCTCCTGCTGGAATGCAAGCAAATATCCTTCCCAACTCTTTGTCACTGACTGTAATATTGAACCTGCCAGAGCGTCTGTGGGAGCACGCGGGACCCCACGGAGCAGAGCAGGAACAGTATTACACAGCTGTTGTAGCTGTTGCAGCTTTAACTAATTTCATTCAAACTGCCCACACAGACAAGATATCCACTCACTTCACACTTAATTAAAAGATCAACTCAGAGATTTGCAAACTCTAGAGGAGCAAAATGTACTGACAGACTTAAAAAATGATCTTACTTGGCTAAATCCAAAAAACTGGTTTTCAGGAATAAATTTACGAGTTTGGGGTTTTATTGGATTAGGTTTTCTAGCAGTGATATCTTTTTTAATTTTTTGTCTTGTCCTTTTCAACATAATCAGAGCCGTTAAAGGCACACAAAAACAAGCTATGGTTGCACTTGCTTTGCCCATGACTCCAAAAAAAAGAAAAGGGGGAGTTGTTGGGTTAATAGGTGTTGGTGTAAGGAAAGCGTTAAACAGAGAACGACAGCAGCAGTGCCAGCAGCACCAGTGGAAGGTCTCTCTGACACAGCGTGCACCTGAGATAGAACTGAACGAATGAGTTTCTACTTCTACGTCAACATAAGACACACACGCTTCACGCACACTCTTCAAGCTCCTTTACCATGGCCTTGGAGAGAACAATGGAAAATGTCAAGAAGACAGATTTATTGTAGGACTGCGATCACGTCTTTAAACTGTAACCAAAAAAGCTCTTAGAAGTAAAGATATATATGTTGATGCTTCTGAATAAACCTTAGATTCACCTGCGTCTCTGTTGGTGTCTCTGACGCCTTCATGTATCACACATTTGGGATCCTTGTCACATGATCCAGCTATGAACCAAGGGATAGTAAAGAGACCTGAGCCTCTCAGTCTTTGGACACGGCTCTTGAGAAGTGTGGAGCAAAGATACCTGTGCGGCGATAATTTCTATGAGCAGCAAACACCATGGAAGACCATAGAACAAGGGATCCAACGCTTGAGAGAACTAGCAGTGGTAGAGATTGTTTACACAGATGACCCAGGATTGAGGAGTCCAGACAAGGTCAGAATTACACCAGTGATGTGGTGAAAACTCGTACGACTTGGGCCACAAGAATACGCTTCTGCTTTAGCAATAATGAAGAAGGATGATGGGGGTGAGACCGTGGGTGATATGGCGAAGAAGCTCCGAGCATATGCAGATGCCGTGCATGGCCCAACACATGCAAGAATCGCAGCTGTGGAAACACGTCTGCAGAAAGTGGAAGATAAGATGGAGGAGAATGACCAGGTATTCAAGAAGGAGATCAAAGAGCACCTTCTCCAAATCTCAGCAGTACAGACCAGAGGTTCTGTTACCAGACGCAGACGTCCCCCAGAGAGAGAGAGAGAAGGTACACCCCACGAGGTGAGCTGTGGTTCTTCCTGTGTGATAGTGGGGAAGACATGAGGAGGTGGGATAGACAACCCACTTCTGCTCTGGCAGCACAAGTGCGTGAATTGAAGGAGCGCAAGACTCAGAAAGGAAGTTCCACCAGAAAGGAAGCAGCTCCAGTTGCCAGTAGCCGAACTGCCAGATATGATGGAAGAGAAGATGACATGTCCGATCCCCTTGAAGGAACCTCTAAGATGTAAGCCCAGGGAAAGAAGGATAACCAGGACTAGAGGGGCCCTGCCTCTAGCCAGGTAGAGGCCAGGGAAAAGAGTGTTTTTTGGATTATGTGGATTCATTGGCCTGGTACATCAGAACTACAAAAATATGATGCCTTGGCCCACACTGGTGTGCAGTGCACAACAATCCCATTGCAACATGTGGGGGCAGAATCTGTTTCTATTGCTGGCGTGACGGGGATCATAGGATTTGACCCTGGTGGAAGCTGAGGTGAGCCTGACTGGGAAGGAGTGGACGAAACATCCCATTGTGACTGGCCCAGAGGCCCCGTGTATTCTGGGCATAGGCTTCCTCCGAAGCGAGTATTTCAAAGACCCAAAGGGACTCAGGTGGGCTTTTGGAACACCTGCTGCGGAGACAGAGGGCATTATGCAATTGAATACCTTGCCTGGACTATCAGAGAACCCATCTGCAGTAGGCCTTCTGAAGGAGGAAGAACAAAGAGTACCAATTGCCACCTCGACAATGCATTGCCGGCAGTACCGGACAACTCAAGATGCTGTGATTCCCATCTACAAGATGATCCATGAGCTGGAGAGCGAAGGGGTGATCAGCAAAACCCACTCACCCTTCAACAGTCCCATTTGGCCTGTGTGCAAATCTAAAGGAGAATGGAGATTGACAATGGACTATCGTGCCTTGAATGAAGTGACTCCACCATTGAGTGCCGCCTGTGCTGGACATGCTGGAGCTTCAGTACGAGCTGGAGTCCAAAGCAGCGAAGTGGTATGCCACTATTGACATTGCTAATGCATTTTTCTCCATTCCTTTGGCACCAGAGGGCAGGCCTCAGTTTGCCTTCACTTGGAGGGGCGTGCAGTATACCTGGAATCGATTGCCCCAGGGGTGGAAGCACAGTCCTACCATCTGCCATGGACTAATCCAGACTGCACTAGAAAAGGGTGAGGCTCCAGAACATCTGCAATACATCAACGACATCACTGTGTGGGGGAACACCGCAGCAGAAGTGTTTGAGAAAGGAGAGAAACTCATCCAGATTCTCCTGGAATTTGGTTTTGCCATCAAGAAGAGCAAAGTCAAGGGACCTGCTCAAGCGATCCAGTTCCTGGGAGTGAAATGGCAAGATGGACGGCATCAGATTCCCACCGAAGTCATCAATAAAACCACAGCAATGTCTCCACCAACCAACAAGAAGGAAACACCAGCTTTCTTTGGTGTCATAGGCTTTTGAAGAATGTATGTTCCTGAGTACAGCCAGATTGTGAGTCCGCTCTACCTGGTTACCCACCAAAAGAACGATTTCCATTTGGGCCCTGAACAGCAACAAGCCGTCACCCAGATCAAGCAGATCACTCATGCAGTAGCCCTTGGCCCAGTCAGGACAGAACCAGAAGTGAAGAACGTGCTCTACTCTGCAGCCGGGAGCCATGGCCTGTCCTGGATCCTTTGGCAGAAGGCGCCTGGTGAGACTCGAGGCCGACCACTAGGATTCTGGAGTCGAAGCTACAAAGGATCTGAAGGCAAATACATTCCAACAGAGAAGGAAATCTTGGCAGCCTATAGAGTCCAAGCTGCCTCAGAGGTAATCGGCACTGAAGCACAACACCTCCTGGCACCCCAACTACCGGTGCTGGAGTGGATGTTCCAAGCAAAGGTTCCCTCTACGCACCACGCCACCTATGCCACGTAGAGCAAATGGATTGCTCTAATCCCACCGTATCGGAAATCACGTCTGTATCGGAAAACTGAATCACCCTGGGATCTTGGAAATAATCACAAATTGGCCCGAAGGTGAAAACTTTGGTCTCAGTGAGGAGGAGGAACAAGAACAAGTGACACATGCTGAGGAAGCTCCACCGTACAACCAACTGCCAGCAGAAGACACACACCACGCTCTTGTCACCAATGGTTCCTGTCATATTGTAGGGATGAAATGAAAGTGGAAAGCAGCTGTATGGAGCCCCACACGACGGGTCACAGAAGCTACTGAAGGAGAAGGTGGATCGAGCCAGCTTGCTGAACTCAAAGCAGTTCAGCTGGCCCTGGACACTGCTGAAAGAGAGAAGGGGCCAAAGCTCTACCTCTACACTGATGCGCAGATGGTAGCCAGTGCTCTGTGGGGATGGCTGAAAAAGTGGGAAAAGGCTAATTGGCAGCATAGGGGAAAACCTATCTGGGCTGCTAAAGAGTGGAAAGACATCGCTGCCTGGGTAGGAAAGCTACCTGTGAAAGTCCGTCATGTAGATGCCCGTGTCCCCCAGAGTAGGGCTAACGAGGAACACTGAAACAATGAACAGGTAGATCAGGCTGCAAAGATAGAGGTGGCACAGATAGACTTAGATTGGAAACACAAGGGAGAGTTGTTCCTAGCTCAATGGGCCCATGATGCCTCAGACCATCAAGGCAGAGATGCCACTTATAAGTGAGCACGAGACCGAGGGGTGGATTTGACCATGGACAGTATCTCCCAGGTGATCCATGACTGTGAGACATGTGCTGCGATCAAGCAGGCCAAGAGAATGAAACCCCTATGGTATGGTGGGCGGTGGTCCAAATACAAGTATGGGGAGGCCTGGCAGATTGATTACATCACAATGCCTCAAACACGCCAAGGTAAGCGCTACGTGCTCACAATGGTGGAACCCACCACGGGATGGTTGGAGACCTACCCTGTGCCTCATGCTACGGCCCGGAACACCATCCTGGGCCTGGAAAAGCAAGTCCTTTGGAGGCATTGTACCCACGAGAGAATTGAGTCTGACAACAGGACTCATTTCAAGAATAGCCTTATCAACACCTGGGCTAGGGAACATGGCATAGAATGGGTGTACCATATCCCTTATCATGCACCAGCAGCTGGGAAAGTGGAATGGGGCAATGGATTGTTGAAAACCACCTTGAAGGCACTGGGTGGGGAATCTTTCAAAAATTGGGAACAGCATCTGGCAAAGGCCACCTGGTTAGTCAACACCTGAGGTTCCACCAACAGAGCTGGTGGCTCCCAATCTGAGCCCCTGCATACAGTAGATGGAGACAAGGTCCCAGCAGTACATGTCAGAGGTCTGTTAGGAAAGACTGTTTGGATTAATTCTGCCTCGAGTACAGAAAAATGTCGCTGTTGAGATGGACACGACACATACAGACCCCACAACATTTCCAGGTGTAGTGGTTTCGGTTTGAAATATGGATTACTTATTGATTTCTTTTGTGTGAGGTAAAAATTAGGAGAAAGCAAAGCAGGCACAAAACTTACAGACTATAAAGAAGTTTATTAACAGACTTAAAAGAAGAGGAAAAAAAGGACAAAAAAACTGCTGTGGTGTGACACATCTTTTCCATGAAAACTCACAGTTTTGTTAAACTGCAAGACATGGACCATTACATGGGGTTATTAATTTTTTAAGGATGAGTTATTTTGGCTTGAATGCAAAGGTTTTTCGCCCCCAGTCTTTAAAAAAACTCTCTTTCTCTCGGCTTTTAAAGAAACGGGCATAGGCACTTTTCTCAGCTTTCACAAGCCACACGTGAACTGTCCATCCCCCCATGTACTTTAAATGGATTAAAGAGACAGTTATGATACTACAGTCTTTACCACGGCATTGCAAAAAGCATTTTAAGCTGCACGTGGGAAGCGCAGCACCCCCCTCTGCTCTCTTCCGAAGCCATCTTTAGAGGCTCTGGAGCTTCATCTCACTTGATCAGCTTTTTTTTTCTCTTTTTCTGCCTCTGAAGTTGCTGTTACTGTTCAGAGTACACGGTGAGAAGAGCTCTCTGCTCTCCCTGCACCGCTAACTGCACGGTATTCGCTTCAGTTCGGCGTGAAGTATGCTGGCTGTTGGCTGGAAGCTCCCGCCGGCTTCTTAAGAAAACTGTGTCGGACGGCTTCATAGTTCCCCCTCCCAGCGACCCAGGGTCTGTGCTGCGGCGTTGGGAGTGGGGGGAGCAGGAGGGGCAAGGGCGCCCGGCGGGGCCCGGCCCAGCCCGGCCCGGCGGGGCCCTGGGCTCTGAGGCCCCCCCCCTCCATCCCGTCCCGGCTGGAACGGAAAAACCTCTAAAATCCCGCCTTTCCACACGGTTTAAATATGTGAAATTGAGAGAAGCGTAATTGGTTTAACAGGCTGTCTGTCAATTTAGGTCAACCCACCACACCAGGCAAAAAGCCATTTATTCTAAGAAGCCAGTGTTATTTATACACTTTTGTATGTTTATCATTCATGTTACTTATGCATTGGTTCCTTAACTACTACAATAGGTTCATTGGCTATTATTTAACTACAACATACCATTATTGGTTTACTACAGCATAAGCATTCTAAGCATTCTAAGCATTCAGAAAAAACACCAGGTGCAGCTTTGTTGCTGTGTTCTCTTTCTGTTGTTTAGGTTTCTTGCTTCTATTTCTCACGGGCACAAACAGATTGTGTTAAGATCTATGTCGGAACCAGACAGGCTTGCTGACAGGCTTGCTGACCTCCAAGATCACCAAGTCCAACCTTTGACCAAATACCACCACTAAACCATATCGTGAAGTGCCATGTTGTAGTGGGTTGAACCTGAGTTGATGGACAGATTTTTAGACCAATAACGCTTCTCGCAATTTACATATTTAAACCGGGCAGAAAGGCGGGAATTTCCTTTTGTTCCAGCTCACCTGCCAGAAGGTAGGGGGTCTTTCCAGCCTCCGGGCCTCGCCGGGCCAGGCCAGGGCCCCTGTCCCCTTCCCCTTTTCCCAAAGCTGCGGCACAGACCCTGGGTCACTGGGGGGGAACTATCCCAGAGCCGCAGGCAGCTAAAACCAGCCATTGACTGCAACACAGCTAAACTCATCTGGCGCAGCTTCTTGGGACCTCGTCCGGGATTGTTCACCTCAGCTTCCCCCCCCGCCAGCGACCCAGGGTCTGTACCGCGGCATTGAGAAAAGGGGACGAGGGCAGGGGCCCCGGCCTGGCCCGGCGGGGCCCAGAGGCTCGAAAGACCCCCTACCTTCCAGCAGGTGAGCTGGAACAAAAGGAAATTCCCGCCTTTTCGCTTGGTTTTTTTTCTCTTCTTCCCCCTCTCAGGCTCAGTTTAAAGGCACAGAAAGGCACAAAATTAATTTCTGGGCATAGAGTAGCGATAGGGGATACACATCATAAAGTCACCCCAAGACATATGTCTACTCATTTTTTGAACACTTTCAGGGATTTCAGGGATGGTGACTCCACCACTTTGCTGGGGAGCCTGTTCCAATGCTTAACCATTCTTTCAGAGAGGAAATTTTTCCTAATATCCAACCTGAACTTCCCCTGGCACAACTTGAGGCTATTTCCCCTTCTTCTATCACTGTTTGCCTGGGATATTTCCCTGATACATTTCCCTACCTTCCACCAGCCTGTGGGTCAAGTACTTTTTGAGACAGATGCAATGTCATTGCATTAACAACCCTCAGAAGAATTATTTTTTAAAAAACTTAGCAACCTTCACAGAATTTCAGTATCCATTATGTCATGGGGTGCATGACACCCGATGGTCCTTGTTCTCATTTAGGAAGAGAGAGCAAGCTATTTTTCCTTGTTTACTTTCTCTCCATGCCACACATAGAATCGTAGAATATCTCAAATTGTAAGGCACGGATAAGGATCATTCATTCCAACTCCCTGCACCTTTTAGGACTACCTAAAACTAAATCACATGACTAAGAGCATTGTCCAGATGCTCCTTAAACTCTGACAAGCTTACTGCTGTGACTGCTTCCTTGGGGGGCCTGTTCCAGTGACCGACCACCCTCTCAGTGAAGAACCTTTTCCTAATGTCCAATATGAACTTCTCCTGACACAGCTTCTTTCCATTTCCTCGTGTCCTATTGCTGGTTACCAGAGAGAGATCAGCACATCCCCCTCCACTGCCCTTCTTGATGAATCACAGAATCGTAGAAACAACTAGGTTGGAAAAGACCTCTTGAGTCAAGGTTTTAAAAGGTTAAAATTTTAGCTAAGGGTTAGAAGCAATTTGTACTGATTAGGATGCAAGGTAGAAAAACAAAAGATAAGTTAATGATGATTGGATGCCTAAGCTAGAGCTAAGTGATGTATTATTTGCCATTATATTCTTGTTTTAAGTTTTGTTTATAGAAGGAAACAGAATAAATGGACTGTCATCAAAACAAATTGAAACTAATAGAACCAAGAACAGCACCTGGGTTTCGTAATAATTAATCAAAAGTAGGAGATCATTTGCTGTGCCAGAAGGTCACGAAGGCCTGCCAACAGCAAGAAGGTAGAAAGGTCACTGTGAGGAAGACATTCCTGACTTCATCTTTCAGGACCGCTGACCCAATTCGAGACCACCGACCCAATTCAAGAGAGAAACTGCACATGCGTGAAGGACTAATGATCTCATTTTAATACAGAGCGGGGAATGGGAGGTGCTGGGGTCATACATATGTAGAGGATGGAAAACTTTGAGTAATAAATAGGGAATGAAGAACCTTGTACTTCGCTGGCATGTCTTTAGGAGGCTACTCCCATGTCGCCCGCCGGTGCCTGAATAAACATACCACTTTCTAACTTTAATTAGTTAGAGGGTCTTTTGTCCGTGAATACTGAGATTTAACGAATCACTCCGAAATCATTGAACCCAACTTATGACCTAACACCACTGTCAACTAGACCATGGCACTAAGTGCCACGTCCAGTCTTTCCCTGAACACCTCCAGGGATGGTGAATCCACCACCTCCCTGGGTAGTTCATTCCAATGTCTAATCACCCTTTCTGTGAAGCAATTCCTCCTAATGTCCGACCTGAACCTCCCCGGCACAGTTTGAGGCTATGTCTTCTTCTCCTGTCCCTAGCTGCCTGGGAGAAGAGGCCGACCCCCACCTGGCTACAACCTCCTTTCAGCAATAAGGTCTCCCCTGAGCGTCCTTTTCTCCAGGCTAAACAGCCCCAGCTCCTCATAAGACTTGTGCTCCAGACCCTTCACCAGCTTTGTTGCCCTTCTCTGGACATGCTTCAGCACCTCAATGTCCTTCCTGAATTGAGGGGCCCAGAACTGGACACAGTACTCAATATGTGGCCTCACCAGTGCCGAGCACAGGGGGAAGTTGTAGACTGAGGTCACCCCTCAGCCTTCTCTTCTCTTTGCTGAATAAACCAGGTGATCTCAGCCACTCCTCATAAGTCTTTCTCTTGAGGCCTTTCACCATCTTGGTCACCCTCTTCTGGACACAGTTTGATGTCCTTCTTATACTGGGGCATCCAAAACTGCACACAGTACTCAAGGTGTGGCTGCACCAGTGCAGTGTAGAGTGGGAGAATCATCTTCCTTGACAGGCTAGTTATGCTGTGCTTGATGCACCCATGGACACAGTTGGACCTTTTGGCTGCCAGGGCACACTGCTGACTCATATTCAACTAGCCATCCACCCAAACCACCAGATCTCTTTCCATGGGGCTGCTCACCAGTGTCTCTTCCCTCAAATTGTTCACATAGCCAAGAATATCCCATCCCAGGTGCCGAACCTGGCACTTGCTCTTGACATGACTAAGCTTTATGCAATTATATGGTTTAATACATCCAGTGTGGAAAAATGCTTCAGCGTTGTCCCAGACCATAGACATGAATAGCAGGGGACTGGAAAATATTCTGTACTGACACTTGCATATATGTTAATTTGAGCTAGTTGACAATCACTCTATATAACCGTCTAAATAAATATCTATGAATACTAATATGCTTTAAAAAATATTTCAAGCTTGAACGACACTATGGATGCTGAAAAAGCTTCAACAGAGGATTTCTTCAGCTCTCTGCAGCATTTTGTGAGAGCTCTGTCTTTCCCATGCAAGTAACTCAAAACAATGTTACAGTTTTGTAAACTTCTTGCACCTGCAGGTTGTTTTGCAGGATTGTTATGGTTCTGACTAGAAAAACATTTAGAGATGGGTGTCTTAGAACTTGACCAATCCCCTCAAGGGGTGGATGGCCAAAAAACCAATTACCTTATGCCATTTAACACACTTTTGCGAACTAACATATAAAAGCCTTGGGAAAGATTATTAAATCGCTTCCATTTATCCCTGAGCCTGGACTCTTGTGTCGTTTCTCTACTCGTCCGCGGTGAGAACAGTGACAAGTCACCTAGCTGATTCTCAGACATGTTCTCTTACCGAATTCTGAACCCAAACACATATTTCATTCAAATAAGCTATCAAGAAAAGACAAAGAGCAGTATTGTGGAAAGATTTACACCAGTCCTAGAATTTAGTATTACCTTTAGAATATATTGGTGTTGTGGTTTAGGAGTGGTATTCTCCAATTTTGTACTCCTGCTAAAACCACACTGCTGCTCGCTCCCCCTCCCCCCCCTCCAATGGGAAGCACAAAAGGCAAAGATCACAGGTTGAGATAAGAACAACTTACTGAAAACAGCAATGAGATAAGAAAATTAACAGTAATAGCGACAATATTAATA
Organism: Lycocorax pyrrhopterus obiensis; assembly: GCA_014706295.1. Taxonomy (NCBI): domain Eukaryota; kingdom Metazoa; phylum Chordata; class Aves; order Passeriformes; family Paradisaeidae; genus Lycocorax; species Lycocorax pyrrhopterus. The sequence goes on from JACSVZ010000030.1 coordinate 17,346,604, forward strand.
ACAAAAGGTATAAGACAAGGAAACTATTTACATGTAAAATAAACCAATACTGGACCATTCCTTTCTCTCACTGGAAGGAACGTCCTTCTTCCTGGAAGGAGGGAGACAGTCCCTTTCCCTTGCCTCAGGCAATGATGTCAGGTGGGGGGGCTCTTGCTTGCAATAGCAGAGGGTCTGGTGTGTACTGGAGGGTCATAGGACACTTCTTCAAATTCCTGGAAGTCCTCTTTAAATTGCTGGAGGTCCTTGGACAGTCTTTTCACAGATGAGACACATGCCCATAGGGGGAGAAAGATACTTTCCTCATATAGCTGGAGTTTGGTAATCAAATTATCTACTCTTTATTCTCCTTCTTTCCATGACATCAATGCCAATGAGTTGGCATATGATGATGGCACGTGCCATAGGAACTTGGATTGTGTACACTGGACCTCATCTGAATTTATAGGGGAGTGCTCGTTATTTGAATCGTTATAGAGTACCTCTAGCACAGCTAATTTTCTCAGGTATTGCATACCTTGCTCCATGGTGTTCCACTTATCTCAGTGCACTAAAAGATCATCCTTGAAAAGATACCTTTCCCTCACGCTTGATAGGAGTCACCTCCAGAGCCTGAGAGTTTCTGTCCTCTTATCAATCCCCTTGTTAATGCCCACATCCCAGGACAGGGATCCCAGTTTCTTGGCTTCACTACCATCTAGTTTCATAACATGGGCCACAATATCCCAGCATTGGAGCAGACAGGTCACCAGGGGCTCATGCAACTAGCGGCTGAAATCTTTTCACACATCTCGCAGCTCACCTGGGAATAGGGATTATCTCTGGCCCTGCCTCTTCCTCCTGTTCTGCGAGCCCTGCTTCCTCTTCATTCCTCACTAAGCGAACTGATTTGGTCTTGGATTTCTTCTTCTGTATAGGGGCGACTGATACCGGCATGGGTTGTTGCTTTGATTCAGCTGCAGTTTGAGTGGCCACGGTGCTTGTTGGTCTGCTTTCCTCCTCCTCTCTCTGAGGGTGCTGTCTAGTGACAAGCAGTATGCGATAAATAGTAGCCAGGCCCCAGCACATTGCATAACTTTGCACCTCTCTGGAACTGCCACAGCATTTTTCTTACAAATATTCCTTCATTTTATCAGGGTCCTGTAATTGCTGAGGGGTGAACTTCCAAATCATTGGAGCAGAATAGTCCTTCAAAAACTGACCCATGTCCTCCCACATTCCATGCCACTCATGACTATCCACCCTCGGGGCAGATCTCAGAATGACCTTTCTAGAAATCTCTTTTGTAATTCTAAACATGGTGTGGACCACACTGAGGAGACCTTGAGTCAAGATTATGAAGAGTTAAATTTTAGCTAAGAGTTAGAAGCAATTTGTACTGATTAAACCAAACTATAAGTTAGCTAAGTATAGTGCTATTCACTATTATGTACCTGTCTGAAACTCTGCTTATAGTAAATGAACTGTCATAAGGACAAAAGAAGCTGATAGAATTATAGCTAGCACCTAGATTGCATGATCAGATACAGGCAGGAGGTATGGACCGTCTCCAGAAGACTTGCTGAGGCCTGTCCACAATAGAAGGTAGAAAGTTCATGGTGATGAAGAGATCCCTGACTTCATCTTTCAGGACCACTGACTCAAATCAAGACCACCAACCTGAATTGAAAAAGGAGTTGCGCACGCGCAAAGGACTAATAACCTCATTTTAATAAGAAGCGGGGAATGGGAGGGTGCTAGAAATATGTATATGATTAATATGTAACACTTTGTGAAATAAATAGAGGGCAAATAACCATGTAAGGTGCTGGCACGTCTCTAGGAGGCGACTCCCGTGCCGCCTGCCGGCGTAATAAACATACCACTTTCTAACTGTAATTAGTTAGAGAGTTTTTGTCTGTAAATATCGTGATTTTAATGATTCAACCTGGCAGACTTAACAACAAAAACATGCTTTCCTTAACATCCAAAGGGAATTCAGAATTCTCAAAAACTGTTGCAACAGGCCTAAAGGAGGAAAATGGGGTGAAAGGCTGAGGAAAATCATCCTCCCCTGTTTCCCCCACAGGCTGGGTACGATTAGTAATGAATTCCCAGAGTTAGCACCCAAGGTAAGGGTAGGAGAGCAACACTGATTACACATCCCAAATGACCTTCATTGCCCTTGATATTATCATGTCATAAGCTGATATTCCACAGTACAGCAACGAAGCAATCCTGATGCCTCTTCTTGCTCTGAAAAAGAGCACCAGGAGGAACACATACAGGAATATACATAGGGTTAGGTGTCACGTCCACATGAACAGACCAAGCAACGTTGTGACCAGTGGTTCCGTACCCAATACAGTATATGCTTAGATCAAATTTTGTTTCCAACCCACTCTGGTCAGATCTGTTGTTATCTCAACTCTTTGTGCCTAACATTGGGTGCCAATTGTGGCTGTCATGGTTGTGGACTGGTGTTCTCCAATTTAGTAGTCTTGCTAAAACCACACTGCTGCTTGCTTCCCCTCCCCCCAACTGAAAGCACAAAAGGCAAAGTTCACAAGTTGAGATAAGAACAACTTGCTGGAAACAGCAATGAGATAAGAAAATGAACAGTAACAGTGACAATATTAATAACAAAAGGTATAAGACAATGAAACAATTTACACGTAAAATAAAACAATACCAGACTGGTCCATCCACCAAGCTTTCTCCCACCAGAAGGAACACCCTTCTTCCCATGGCAAGAGAGAGAGTCCCTTTCCCTGCCCCAGGCAATGATGTCAGGTGGTATCAAACAACATTAGGGTCTTTACCACAGCCCTTCCCATTGATCTGGGCCAAAACCAGGACAATTGGTTATGCTAACCCAAAGTTGTTTTCAGATTACTTTTTTTTTAATCCTATCATTATTCATGATCCTCCATTACCCAAAAGACTACTGCCAATATCAAATCCAATACTTTACTTTATGCACAGGTATTCTACTGTATGCAAGAAACAGTCATTTCCTTCACTTTATAAAGCCTAGAAATTATAGGGCTTGAATAAAGTAAAAAATGTGTATTCTTTATAGGAATACATTTGTCAGCAACACATGAGAACTTTTTTTTAAATATATCTTAAAATGATGTAACATGAGATTGCATCTGTAATTCTCTAGGAAATATTTGACATGCTTCTTCACATAGGACTGTGAAATATTTGATACTGCAACACAGACTATAGATAAGGTAAATCTGAATAGAATTGTTTAAAAAGACAAGAAACTTATTGCACTGTCCTGCTTCTGGGTCTTCCCCACAACTTGTTTTGAAAGAATATATCATAGCATGCATAAAGACATAATTTCATGGTAAGTCCTTTTTTTTCAAATCTCTCTATCTTATGTCTTAAAACTTATAAAGATAGGTAAGTTTTTATTTGCCCCAAGAATTCAAATTCATAATGATAGGAAGGATTCTTATAGGAGCACTTTCTACCAGTGAAGGTTATTCTTCTCATATTCCTTTTAAAATTACCCTATTCCAATTATTATTAAAAATAAATATATTTTGTTAATTGCTAAAATGAATATTTCTATAGTGTAAGGAGACAGCAGAAAGAATATAAATTCAGCTTGTGCACTGTTTTGTTATTTCAGAGACTAAATATTAAAAATGGGAAACAAAATGAAATGCAGTAGAAAACTAAAGAAAAAAATGAAAATACAAACTAGGACATAAATTGCATCCAACACAGATTTTATTTACCTTAAGCCATTTATCAACACACTTGGCATGAAACTTGTGGTTACAGGGTAAGACTCTAAGTAGCTGCCTTGCCTCAAAGTCACACATACACACTACACACCTAAAAAAAAGAGCAAATATCTATAAACTTTACCATTTAATAACAACAGGCAACTTATAAGGTGTGTCTGCAAAAGTGTTTTTTAAAACCACTGGAGTATCTACAGTGATCAAACTTTTGTGGGTATAGATCTCTAGTGTAAAATGAGAATTTCTTTTGTTTTTTCACCATGGTTTCAAATCCCAAAGCAGACAAGAGAGTTCACTGGCCCAAGTAGTAAATAGATTGTATTACCATAATTCAAAATACTTGAGCTCATGCCTGCTGATATAAACAGGCAGTGCAAACCCTATAGCATATTTCTTTCAGTTGTAGCTTTAATTTTAGCTACATTAAAATAAAAAAAATCCCAGAAAATTGCTTTGAGTATTTCTCAAAGCCATAGTTGATTGAAGATCACACACATTTTTACTATGAAAGATTTGTCCTTAAATTACATCTATATTCTGTTGTACGTATTTTATAAACACATTTCTTCCCCAGGGATGTCATCAACTGAAGTTCTCTGGTATTTTTTTTTCTTATTCTCTACTATGTTAAAAACAACATTGAAGATTGCTCTAAGTGGAACATCAGAGAAAAGAAACCTCATCAGTTCAATTTCAAACATTTGACAGCAGTGTATATAACTTTTACTGCCTCCCACCTATATCTCATTATTCTGTTATGTAGATTTTTCAAATAGAATTTGTCTTAAAAATAAGAAAATATAACTGTAAACCTCAAAGACTTTCAAAAGCTCTTTCAGGAGCACTTTAAACTTTAGTAATTGGAAAATATTTCAATATAGGCTGAATTTCAAGTTATCTAGTATGCCAAACAAAAATTTTGAAAACTTTTTTAAAATACTGAATAACTAAATTTGGACATATAACTGAAGTGAGACTAGGCAGAATTTTAAAGTCAAGAAAAATTATATCTGATCTGAAAAATGATTTAATAAAATTTATCTTTTTTATTTGAGTGCTTTTAGAACACGTGTTACAGTATTTGCCTAGTTTAGGCTGCAGTCTGAAGGAAAGGAAACAGTCATGTAAAGTATGTAATTTTGAGATAGATGTACTTACAATGTCTGCTCTGATTGATGATTGCTTGGATTGAACCTGTAAGATGGAAGCTGTTCAATGTCTGTCTTTGTCAGTCCTTGAGGTTTGGCTTCTCCTAGACGTTCTGCCAAATTCAACAGTGCCTACAAAATAAGGAATTTGGACTTTTTAACATTCATTGCCCCGACAAGCTCCAGCTCTACCAGAAGTTTTTTCTTCTGCCATGTCACAGGTGGCAAAACTCACCTCATCACAGAATCTTCTGAGTCAGAAGGGACCCACAAGAATCATCAAGTCCAACTCTTAAGTGAATGGCCCATATGGAGATTGAGCACGTGACCTTGGCATTATTAGCACCACGCTCGAACCAACTGAGCTAATCAAGACATATTTAGTCTTGCTTCTGTCTCTACAACTGCAAGCACTATGGAAAGATGTCTTTCAAAGTTTGATCATTGATGAATCGTTCTGAACTGAATAAGATAGTATCTTTGGGATTTCCAAATATCCATGACCTAACTGTTAATCACTCCTATAACTGTATTCACAGCTTGATACATGTTTTACTTTGGAAGTTAATTCTCTTTCCCCATCCCCCACACAGTTGTGTGAGTAACCAGAAGAAAATTTTGACAAACTTGCTTTCTAGGAATATGCAATGAGCCTAGCTCTATGTGTCCAAGATTTAAAGGGACAACTTTTTACTCACATTCCATTTCTTGGGCTAACTGAATTGAGACATGGAGATTTTATGCTGAGCCTTTGGAAACAAAGGCATGACATCAAACTGAATAGAGACACTTTCTGATTAAATTTTGTACTCATATGGGTAGAACACTGTACCTAAGTGATCCTCATGTAAATAATTTCTACTCCCGCATGAGGGGTCCAGAAAAGCATGAGTATAAACTTGATAGAGACTGAAGCACAGAAGTTAAGAGATTTGATGAAAGATGCAAAGAGTAAAGATTCTCAAATAGCCCAAAACCCGAAGCCCCAAATGCCAGCTACAATATGATGCTTCTTTTAACTAGTAAAATAAGCATTATAGGAGAGCCTGTCATTACACTGCCAATGCTATGCAACAGCATAAATACATATGTCTGAGCAGAATCAAGGCAAAATAGATACATGAGGAGGGGTAGGCAACAGCTGAGGGTTGCTCAACAGAATCTGACGGGAATCCAACAGCCTGAGAAGCAGCAAGGACAAGAGCTGGGATCATCCCTCAATTATCTAAGACGGACATTTTATTTCAAAATACGTGACTTGCTGTACTCTCCTTATTGTCAAGAGAAAATATATATTAAGAGATTCTTGCCAACAGTACGTTTACCTGAATTCATCCTACAATGTTAACACTAATCTATAAAGATAGTGTCGTGGTTTGACTTGAACTGACAGGCAGTTCTTCAGACCAATCACGCTTCTCTCAATTCTACATATAAAAACCCCGTGGAAGGCGGGATTTTAGAGAAGTTTTTCTCCCCCGTTCCGGCTGAGTGCAGGATGGGAGAGGGAGAGGGGGAGGGGTGGGCCCCGTTGCCCAGCCCGCGGGGCTGGGGACGGGCGCCCCTGCCTCTTGCCTTTCTGCCTCTTGCCCCTTCTCTTAACGCTGCAGCACAGACTCTAAACTGTAAAGAAAAAAAAAAGCGATTCTTTTGAGCCGCGAGCGGCGATAGCTAGCCACAGGGCTGAGGTCATCTGACGCAGTATCCTGAGGAAGGGGGAGCCGGCGGAGCCTTCAGTGCAGCCAGCAGACTTCGCAACGAACAGGTAGATCAGGCTGCAAAGATAAAAGTGTCACAGATAGACTTAGATTGGAAACACAAGGGAGAGTTGTTCCTAGCTCGATGGGCCCATGATGCCTCAGGTCATCAAGGCAGAGATGCCACCTATAAGTGGGCACAAGACCGAGGGGTGGATCTAACCATGGACAGTATCTCCCAGGTGATCCATGACTGTGAGACATGTGCTGCGATCAAGCAAGCCAAGCGAGTGAAACCCCTATGGTACAGTGGGCGATGGTCCAAATACAAGTATGGGGAGGCCTGGCAGACTGATTACATCACACTGCCTCAAACACGCCAAGGCAAGCGCTACGTGCTCACAATGGTAGAAGCCACCACTGGATGGCTGGAGACCTACCCAGTGCCTCATGCTACTGCCCGGAACACCATCCTGGGCCTTGAAAAACAAGTCCTTTGGAAACATGGTACCCCTGAGAGAATTGAATCTGACAATGGGACTCACTTCAAGAACAGCCTTATAAACACCTGGGCTAGGGAACACGGCATTGAGTGAGTGTACCATATCCCTTACCATGCACCAGCAGCTGGGAAAGTGGAACGGTGCAATGGATTGTTGAAAACCACCTTGAAGGCACTGGGTGGGAGAACTTTCAAAAATTGGGAACAGCATCTAGCAAAGGCCACTTAGTCAACACTCGGGGTTCCACCAATAGGGCTGGTCCAGCCCAATCTGAATCCCTGCACACAGTAGATAGAGATAAGGTTCCAGTAGTGCATGCCAGAGGACTGTTAGGAAAGACTGTTTGGGTTAATTCTGCCTCGAGTACAGACAAACCCGTCCGTGGGGTTGTCTTTGCTCAGGGACCTGGTTGCACATGGTGGGTAATGCAGAGAGATGGAACAACACGTTGTGTACTGCAGGGAGATCTGATTGTCGGGTGAAAACCACATGTAATGTGAAATGCCTATACACCACTGTTTGCTGAGTGTCACTGTCACTGTTTGTACATAGCTGTATATAAGTATTAATGTGTGTATGTGTAGAGTTAGAATGTATTAATTTGGGCATTGAGCCGATGATATGTGATAAGGGGTGGAATGTCTTGGGGTGACTCTATCATGTGTATCCCCTATCATGCTCTATGCCCAAAAAGTAATATTGTGCCTTTTCTGTGCCTTTAAACTGAGCTGGAGAAAAGAAAAAAAACCAAACAAACTTTTCAAAACAGTTTCCCAAGGACACAGAGATACACTCCTCTGCGTTCTCTGGCTGCAGGAGCAGGAGGGAGCACCCTGCTTGCTTGCTTCAGCCAGCGGTTTCGGTTTTTTTTTTTTCTTCTCTTCCCGACGTGAGACGGAAAGCTGAACTTTGTTTCCTAGGACTTTGGTTTTTCCCTTCTTCTCTTCTGAACTGTTCAACAACATCAGAACACATCGGGAGTATTTTTCCCCAAGGCCCGGGGGGTGGGCCCTCGCCGACCCAGCTCCGAGGAGGAGAGAGACCACACCTACAGAAAGACTCTGAAATCTTCCCAGGTTTCTCTCTATAGTGAGAGATTTCATTTCATTATTTAGCATTATTATCCTTTTCCTGTGTGTTTGTTAAATAAATAGTTCTTATCTCATTCACTTTCCTTCGAGGAAAATATTTTTTTTTTCCCCCGAACCCTGCGGGGAGAAGGGTGGTTGTAACCTGGTTTCCTCTCAGAGGATATATTGCTAGATTTTGGCCGAACCGGCACAGATAGCAAGGCACATAAAAAGCACTAAATTATAGCATATTCAAAAGATTAGGATATTTATGCTCAATATTTAAAAAACAAGAAAAAATATAAAAGAAGAGTCACATCTAGAATGGAAAGTTGAAGAATTTAACTATTGCTAATCTGAAAGGATAGATTTGAGGAAAGGCAATAGATACAAAATAAGGGTGTTTCTAACATCCACTGTTATAAACTAGTATGGAAAAATAATGTTTCTACATTCTGTCTTCATAAACATTACATTTATTTAATCAGGTTTTTGTCTTTGAAAAGCAAAAACCATTAAAGTTCATATATTAATGTCTGCTCCTCATGAATTTGTACTTCACACACCACCCTCATAGTTTTCTACCTCTCCGTCTTCCACATCCAACTCAAAACTGAAAGCTGGTCCAACTGCAGGTGGCACTGGAAGCAATGATCTGCCAGAAGAACAAACAACAGTAAAACTCAAAATCTTTTTGAAGGAAAGCCTGCAAACATATGTCAGAGGTAGAGTTGTTACTGATCATTCTTAAATCAATAAATTCTAAGAATCAGTAAAAGTTTAAATTTGAAATTAAGAATTAAAAGAATTAAGACTTAAATTGCATCACTTTTTGATACTCGCTGTACTGCATTTTTAAATTGCATGTCTATTACTGTGAAAAATCATACTTACAGTAAGGTTCAGTGTTATTACAGAAATTAATCTCTTAATAGCCTGCATCACAGAGTTAATATTAATATTGAACAGAGTTTCCAGACTTAAATTTGACTTATATATCAATGAAGATTATTAACCCAAATTCATTTAGTTCCCCAAAACAAAAGCATTCAAGCACTCAGAATAGGATAGGATAGAATAGGATAGGATAGAATATAGTATTTCAGTTGGAAGTGACACACAGAGATCATCTAGTCCAACTGCCTGACCACTTCAGGGCTGACCAAAAGTTAAAGCATATTATTAAGGTGTCTGTACTGGTTTGAAAACAGACCAGTGAGAGGCACCAAGTCAGAATAACAATTTATTAGGGAAATTAAAAATAAAGGCAAGAAAAAAACCCCAGTGGGCTAAACTAACAGAGTCAGAATACAACCTGGCACCCTGTTAATCAGGGTGGCATGAGCAGTCCGATGAGATGGTGGCTGTAGTCCTCCTGAAGTGATGGATGTGGCTCTGTCGAAGCAGTGGTCCAGTAGAAAGGTCTGCTCCTCCTCAGAAAGTCCAGTGGTGGCTATGCAGCTCCCGTCCTCTGGGAATCCAGTGGGAAGGATGCCCGTGGTATTCAGAGTCCCAGATTATATCCAAGATGGAACGCTTGGTTCCTCCCTCTGGGCGGAGCATCTCACAATGGGATGATGAGTCATGAGGCCAGGTGTTGATGGGCTCATTAACGAAGATAGTCCGGAGGGAGTTATCTCTGAGTCATGCGGCAGGGCATTGATGGGCCATTAGCAGAAAGATAGTCTGGAGGGAGGAGGCCAGGAAACACCGCCCCAGCTGGTTTCAACAGCTCATGAGGATGGTAATAGAATACACTGCAACCCAGGACAGTGTCATGGTTTAGCACAGCTTGGGTTTTAGTTAAAGAGAACTCCATCAGCCACGGACGTGATTCTTTTGCAAGGAGGTGCAGACAGCTTCTTCTAGACCCGACAGAACCAATCAACTGGCTAGTTTGAATATTGACAACTCTGTTAAGCCACTTAAGAAGCTTGACACGCCTCTGTGATCCACATTTAAGAACGAACAAACGCCAGGAAAGCTCTCTTGCTTCCGGCTTTTGGATAGGTAACTGGGGGACCCGCGGCGCAGCCCGGCTAAGATCTCAGCCGCTTCTGCTTCGCTGGACACCCGGCGCAGCCCCCCCCCCAGTGCGGGCCCAGGCCGGCCGGGAGACAGCCACCCTGGAGCCGCGCAGCCCTCCTCCGTGTGGGCAGGCCCGCGGTGTGGGTTGGCCAGGCCCCCTCCTAGTTCGGCCGCTGAAATGAAATGCTACACCGAAACGAGCTTCGGCCGCCGCCCGGCAGGGATTAGGTGACCAACAGCGAGAGGCGAATTCCAGCTGCAAGGCCCGGGTGGGATTAACTCTTTTAGTGCTGTAAGATTCTCCAGAACAGATAAAACCTACAGACATCAATCCTCTCTCGGGTCAGAGGAAGAGGAAAGGTGAAGGCACGTAAAGAAAACACCATAGAGACACCAAAGTCAGTGAAGAAGGAAGAGCTGAAGCCCAGAGAGAGGAGAAAGAGATGCTTCAAACCTAGAAGCTGAAATTCTTTTGTAAAGCTATAGTGATGAACTATGATACATCAGAATACCCTTCATAATTTCATGAAGCATGGGGGGGTGGAGCATTCGTTCAAACTGCAACCATGAGCAAAGGTACCGGTGCTGGAATAAGCAAATGTTGAAGTAGCTGTGATCTGGTGAGATGCTTGAACAGAGAGAGAAAATTACTGATGAAGACCCTCGCTCCCAGGGAAGAAGACCTCTGTTTCCAGAGATTAACATGATCCCAGAAATAGATGAAGAGAACCTTTGCTTCTGAACAGCTCATCCTTAAAATGGTACCCCATTAGCTAAGATTGAACCCTCGAAAACAGTTGTGGGGAAAGCTGTAAGTCGAGGGAAGGGACTTTCACATGCGAGCAGAGAACCATCCTGGGCAGCTGTCTTGCTGTGACATTGAAGCCACAAAAGAACTGTTTCTTGTGGAGATGTCTCCATAGCATGAGCAAGAAAGACTCCTCTCCCGAAGTGAACTGAAAAAAAGACTAGTATAGAGGTGGTAAACTGACTGGAAAATCCCAAGTTTTGTCTCTTTACGCTGTCAGTGGGAGAAGAGAAGAGAGGTGGGGGGAGGAGAAATGTTCTGAAGGTTTAGTCTGGCTCTTACTTTTTTTTCCCTTTTAGTTCTGTTAATAAACTTCTTTATATTCTTTTAAGTTTTGTGCCTGCTTTGCTTTCTCTTAATTCTTATCTCACAGAAGGAAAATAAATAAGTAATAGATTTCAAACTAAACCACTACATAAGGGCATTGTCCAAATATCATGTCCAAAACACTGACAGACTTAGGGCATTGACCACCTGTCTGGGAAGCCTGTTTCAGTGTTTGACCAACTTATCAGTAAAGAAATGCTTGCTAATGTCAAGTCTGAACCTCCCCGACAAAGCTTTGAACCATTCCCATGCATCCTGTCGCTGGATACCTGGGAGAAGTGATCAACACCTCCCTCCCCACTTCCCCTCCTCAGGAAGCTGAAGAGGTTGCCCTTCAGTATCCTTTTCAATAATGCACATAACAAAGATAATTACAACATAGAACTGGGCCAACTTCCACACTGACAGCAGACCAAACTATGCATTCCCATATAATATTGATTTGGCCAGAGAAGAACCTCTGCAGATATAAAGGGAAGAGCATGTGATTTTTCTGGTTTTTTCTTTAGTTAAAAAAGCATTGCCATTCCAGAATAATAATATGGGTCAAAGTTTAATGCACAACCATAGAAATAAAAAATCCTCAGCGCTATAAATTAATCAGTAATGATTGTGACACACAAGTAATCTTGCCTGAGTAAACAGGCAAGCAACTATAACATCAGAACAGACTTTGTCAAAATGCACAATGTAAAATTAAAAACTTCAATGAGTCATATATCCTGGTGCTATTTTGATGCAAGTCAAACGGCGGAATCAGAAATTATAGTTGTTGTGGCAAAACAACAAATAACAAAGTTGGATTATCTCCATCAATGACACCTTTAAAAAATCTTAATTTTGCATTAATTTCCAAACCAGAACATACAAAGAACAATAAATTCCATGTCACACATCTAATCTACAGCAGATGGGATCTACTTTAAAAGATTACTGATAATCCCTTAATGCTACTTCTACCATCCCTTATCTTCCAGAAATGGTTAATCAGGTGCAGAAGTTCAAAAGCTGTAACAGATTATTGGAAGAAACCCCCTCAAACAAAAAACCCCAAAACACACACCCACCCAGGAAGGCTCCCCTCATTATTTTTCAGTAATTAAGATTAAATTTATTTGCCTGGGTGGTTTGTTGGGGGTTTTTTTGGTTTTCTAAGGAATGTTAGATCTTTATTCTGTATAAGTAGACTTTAGGATGTAACCATGGGTATAACTCAACTGTTATCCAAGAACAAAGTGTAATTCTACATTGAATATCTTTAAGGAGATTTCAACAGAAAAAAGAGGCATAGAAGATCCCCAAACTACATTATCATCAAACTGTTCACTTGTTTAAATAGACTGGAAACTTTAAATATAGCTACAAGCTTTCTTATTCCTTGGGATTGTTTGAAATGCCTATAACCTGTGGTAGAGCCCAAACATAAAAAAATATTGGGGAGATCAACTAGCTTGCAGAGTTATTTAATAGTCTACAAGTACAATCTGCTTTGGACTTACAACACATATGGTAATATGCTGGGATGGTACGAGTGTGGTGGAATTGGTTGCTGTGATAGGTATCTACTGTGCCCTGTGAGTCTTCGAGGCATAAAAGGTGGGTAAGGCTGTAAAAAGGAAGAAAAAATTCTTGTCTTATTTAATAATGAAATTAAATGAAAAGTGAGTGTTGAAATACATTTTAAATAAGGCATTATCCAAAAAAAGCCAGCCCTGTCCAAGCCAAAAAATACCAGCCTTTTCAAAAAGAATTTTTTTGACCAACAAATCCCATCAGTAATATATAATTATACTATCCTGCAGGAAATAAAAAGTAACAACGCTAACCAGAAACCCTTGTAAGATAGTGTCGGGGTTTAGGAATTGTATTCCCCAATTTAGTACTCCCACTAAAGAGACCATGAACTGCTCCCCTCCCCCCAAATGGGAGGCACAAAAGGCAGAGATCACAGATTGAGGTAAGAACAATTTACTGGAAACAGCAATGGGATAAGAAAATGAACAGTAACAGCAACAATATTAATAACAAAATTATACAAAAAAGAAGGTGATTCACGTGCAAAAATGTTCACTGGGGACCCTGGGCAACAGTGAACAATGGCAGATGGGTTCCCTACCCTGCCATGCTTTTTTCCACTGGAAAGCCACACCCTTCTCCTCAGAAGCCAGAAAGTCCCCTGGCAATTGATGTGAGGTGGTACAGAATAACTTCCTAGCCATGCTCACACGGCTTCAGGCTCTGCCTCCTCATGGCTACTGCAAAAATTAACTCTGTCTTGGACGGAACCAGGACAGCTAGCTAATAAGCATTTTGTAAGGCTTTGTATATCAGCTGGTTTGGACAGGCAAGACTTGAATTGGTGAACATACTGTAAACCAAATGCCAAGGGCTTTCAACCTAGCGCAATGAGCCAGCTTGTGCAGTTGGTTGGGTAGGAATGAGAATTTTAAACAACATATATACAAGAGTTCTTTCAGTGGTATAAGCCATGTTTTCATTCTTCCAAGTTTGAGCCCTCAGACTCTATGAAGTAAGTCTAACCCTAAAAACCAATCACCCTGACTTTCCACAGCTGCAACCACTAATGAAATTAAATTGCAAAAATGCCTTTTTCAATAAAATGGTTATAACTTAGACCAAAGATCAAGACATTGAACTGAGCATGCATGAGGATGTAGTACAAAACCAATACTTACTACTCCAAATGAAACCTCTTGGTGTAAAGGATCGTGGGTTAAGAACTGGATAGAAGCTGAGGAAGTCAATGGTGGTGAATGAGGTGATGGAGGGTAGGTAAAGCTTCCTATAGGAAGATGTTCTCCAAGCAGTTCTACTTCATTGTCTATCCTTTGAAGTGACTAAAAGAAACATAGGGATTGCTGTATTAATAGAAAACCAGTTGCTGTCCTGAAAAGGGTGCTGAGGGGACTTAAAGGGGTCAGAGGGACGGTAGCACCTCTGCACCGAGTGGTGGACTACACCTTCTGATCCCCCCAGAAAGGGGTTAGTGGGGTGAGGAGCACAGGGAGAGGGCAGAGGCAGAGGAGCAACTTTAACAAAGGGATTCAAACTACCTGACGCTCCCAACTCATTCCCTGCATCTTTAACTGCTTTATAAATTAAAATCAACAAAGGAAAAACTTCCCCACCGAATCATCCCCATTTCTTTTTAAATCTGTTAACTTCTCCCCCACTTTATCCCAGAAATCAAGTGATTTAACCCACTTAACCAAGACTTTAGGGAAAAACTGAAAGATCCATTGCACAAAATGTTTTAAAAGACCCTTAGAAAACTTAAATCTCCCGGCTTTAAGGGAGCCCGCAACTTGGATGTACACCTCCCTTTGGGGACAGGACAGCCTAGCACCCATCTTCCCCAAAAAAAACCTCACCCACCACTGAGAGGAAAGGGAAAAAAACCCTCAAAGGCGCCCCGAGGAGCTTCACTCACCAAAACGCTGAGCTCCCACGGGAACAAAAGAAGCTCTCAGGAGGGTCCCCCGGCTTTGACCAGTCCCTCTCCTCAGAACAGGTCCAATAAAACTCGGATCTGTCTTGGGAGGCGCGGCTGCTCTGAACGCGAACTCCTGACAGCTTCCCGCTGTCAGGGACGCTTTTCGGGACGCTCTGCAGAGGTCCCTGTTCGGGCGCCACGTGACGCAATGCGTGAGTGGGGAGGTGGAAAGAGCGTCACGTCCATCCCAATCGTGTCCCTGTCAGAGCGGCTCCAGGAGGTGCCGCCCAAACGCACTCAGACACACTCTGACACACCGTAGTTGGTGAATACTCGCAGCCACTCACACACAGAGTCGGATAGCTCCTGCAGCATCGCTGGGGACAAAGAGGCTGGAGGGGTCCTTTGTATGGAGTTCTGAGGGGTTTATTGGGATCCCCGCTCGAAGGGAACCAGGGACAAAGAACACAGAGCACTGAGAGGTCCGGGGTTTTATCCAGGGCAGCACCGGGGGCGGGAAGAACATTGGGAACCTATCATTTGGGGGCCAGGGGGTGAGAGGATGTGGGGTGACAGGACAGTGACCACTGGAGAAGGCAAGGGGTGGAACGAGGGAACCGGGAGCCAGTGCGGTATCAAGGAAAGGAGAACTATCTAGAACATGGACTTAAAAGGGGGTGGTCTTAGACCTCTGAGCCTGCCCACCAGCAGACCTCCACTGTTTTGGGGTCCTGAGGCTCCCTGGCCAATCTCGTGGTGGACTCAACCACTGCAACATCCGGGCTCTTTACAGTGGTGTACGGTAGAAGGACAAGAGACAATGGGCAAAAGATGTTTCAGCTAAATACAAATAGAATCTTTTTTCACCATGAGAACAGTCAAGCACTGGAACAGGAGCCTAGATAATTTGTGCAGTCTCCATCTTTGGAGGTTTTCAAGACCCAACTGGAAAAAGCCCTGAGCACCCTCACCTGACCTCATAGTTGATCCTGTTTTAAACAGAAATTTGATCTAGAGACCTCCAGAGATGTCTTCACATCTGAATTATCCTGTGATCCTATGATCCCTTTCATCAGATTGCATGTATAAGGCAGCAACTGACTTCCTTAATAGAGACATGTTCTTAAAGTGAAGAAAATAGTTCTACTTCAATACCATAAGAAATTATTGAAGGTACACTGATATATGAAAAATAAAGAGGTTTCTTACAAAAAGAACTGTGAGGCAAAAATCTTCATTATAAACACCATGATTTATACTTCTAAATAATCTATTGCCCTATTTAGGCTAAATACATTATCTTGAAGCTATACTTATGTTATTAGGAAAGGTCAATTCAAAGCTCATTTTGATCTCATTTTTCAGGAAAACCTTTATTATTTCACTAAATCACCCTTCTTTTCCCAGTACTGAATTCCATATTCTTCAAAACAGTCAGATATGATAGTCATCTTGTGGAAGCAAAGGAAAAAGAAGCTTTTTTCCCCATTCTGCTGAATAAACTTTAACTAGTCAGCATATTTAAGGAAATAATTCCTCTAGTAAGACTTGACAGCAAAAAACCAAGCTATCGAACAGAGCTAAAAGTTAACAAGGTAGCTTATTCCTGAAGCTAAATTAGCAATCTAAGTTAAGAAAGAAGCTCCAACATTTTTCTGAAGGAAAATATCCTTATTACTGGAGAAAACTATGTGGAACTGTTCCCCCATGACTAAAATGAAATTATTACAGTAGTGCTAACACCTGATATTTAACACAGCAGTATTTGTTACTGCTCAAAACAGTCTGAGCAGTATTTGCCAGTAATACTGAAATGACATATTTATGTATTAATGAAATATTGGTAGAGCTCCAAAGAAACAAATGTGCGTGGAAGAAGATTAGTAAGTAGATACTACTAACCTCTGGCAGAAGATTAATAAGTAGAAATTGCAAAATCTAATTTTTTCCTTTGTGTTCAAAAGAGCATCTTCTCTCATATTTGCATAAGCCCTATTATGAAAGCATTAACTTTTCACACAAGTTTGTTTAAGTTAAAAGAGTCAATAATTTCCATAAGCAGGGAGAAAAGAGATTCCAGTAGGCTGTAGAAGGTTTAAGTAATACTTTTCACACTAGTGTTGGGGGGGGATACTCACTTTAAATAAACTGTGAATTAATGTGGTAGAAGCATGCAATAGAAATAATGCTTTGTGCTTTCTGGTCTCTCTACAAAGTTTTTTTTCTCTGAGACCACTGCTGCACTACACTTAGGTCTATATTCTCTTTTACTTTCTGGAAGAACATCACCTGCAGAAGCAATACATGAAGCAAACTTCTGTCAGACTGGCAGGAGTACAGGTCTCCAAGAAAAAAGAGTGGGCAACAGCTGAGGAAGTCTTAAAAGAATCAAAAATTAATTTCGAAACAATATTTTTCTTCAGACTAAGTCTTGCTCAGGTAGCACTACTACAGAACCCTATTACTTACTCTAAATAAGATCCATTTATTCTTTCAGCCAGAATGTTATTAGAAGGACAAGACTATTATTTGCTGATCAACACCCAAATATTTTAGAAGAGGGGATAGTAATCATTACTTACTGAATGTGACTGCTGTGCTTGGAAGGGAACAAATTGCCCTGGAGGTGACAGGTGAGATGGGTGATGTGGAGAAAGGTGAGGAGGATGCAAAAGGAATGGGTCATTAGAAATCAGAGGTGGGAACGCTGCATATGGTACCGGTAGATGTTGGACTGAGCATGCCTGAAGCATCTGAAAGAAAATGAACAATTTTACATCTAGAGTGAAAGGAAATTATTAAAAGAAAGCAGTCCACTTATCCTTAGCTTACAAACACAACCCACACAATAATTAGTTCAGAAACTCAATGAACAGTTATTCTAATACAGAACAGGGTCTAAAAGTATAATGCTACCAGCCACACTTGCAAGGTGCAAAGGGCCTTTTATTTAATATTAAGTCAATAGGAGTTGGGGGTGTTCATTTTGCATTATCAGGTGTAGAATCCCAAGGGGGGAGCAGGTTTACTTACCATAGTAGTTGCTATTCTTCCCATACATTGCATTTATAGGCACGTGCTAAGAAAATAATTGCTAGTTATAATTGAAGGACTTAGAAATTTCAGATTGTGCTGTAAATTCTATTGCCTGAAGTTGGGCCCCTTTTCTTCCTTCCCTTCTTGCTAGTACCTGCTGTCCCTTTCTGTTCTGTCCTGAGACTTCAAGGTAATCTGCTGATAGAAAATGGTGTCCATCTGTTGCAACTGCAAGGCAGTAACCCAAACAGAAGCATTACAAACTATCTATGCTGACATCTCCACACAAATAGAATTCCCAGAATTCCAAAGGATCGATTATAGCTGTCCAGACCTCAGGCTGCATGGAGCTTCAGTATCTGGAAGTCCCCCTAGTCCCCCTAGCTGCTGAAGGCAGTGGTGGATGTCATAGCTACACAAGTGTGCCCAGTTAGAAGAACTCTTCAGACAAGTAGCTATGTAACAAGAGGAGCTCAACAGACAGCACAGTATCTGGGAATGTGTGCAGGAGATTAATGTGTGGTATTGTGCACTGTCCCAGCCTTAAAGGTGAAGGTTACTTCTGTAAGGCCTTTGACAAGGTTCCCCAGAATATCTTTTTCTCTAAATTGAAGAGAGATGGATTCAATGAATGGACTGTTCAATTGATAAGGAATTGGTTGGATGGTCTCATCCAGAGAGTAGTGGTAAACAGCTCAATGTCTGGATGGATATCAGTGACAAGCGGTGCCCCTCAGGCATATATAAATCAGTATTTTTTAATATCTTCATCACTGACAGACATAGGCATCAAGTGCACCCTCATCAAATTTGCAGATGACACCAAGCTGAGTGGTGTGGTTGACATGTCTGAGGGGTGTGATGCCATTCAGGGACCTGGACAAGATTGAGAAGTGGGCCGATGTGAACCTTATGAGGTACAACAAGGCCAAGTGCAAGGTCCTGCTCCTGAGTTGGGGAAACCCTCAGTATCAGTACAGGCTGGAGGATGAAAGGATTGAGAGTAGCCCTGCAGAGAAGGACTTGGGGGTACTAGTGGATGAAAACTTTGATATGAGCTGGCAATATTCACTCAGTGCAAAAGGCCAACCATATTCTGTGCCTGATACAAAGAAGTGTGCCCAGTAGGTTGACAGAGGTGATTCTGCCACTCCACTCCACTCTTGTGAGACCCCACCTGGAGTGCTGTGTCCAGGTGTCGCCCTGAGATTTGCAGTCTTGTGATGTTTTCATTTCTGTGATGGAGTTTCTCACGCACCTTCTGTAAACATAGTTATGTTTGGCTAACCGTTCCTTTTTGTTTTCATTCCTTCTCCTGAGGCGGAAAAGTTTGATGGACTTTTCGTTTGACCAGTGTGGTTGGAGAGGTGGTAACCTCATCCTCCAATCCACGGTCATTCCTAAGAACATATATATATGAAGTAAAATAAACAGCCCAGGGCTTTTCCTGGCTTCTTTCTGTCCTGAACTAAGCTGCGTCTGCGTGGTTCTTTCGTGTCCAAGTACGACATCCAGGTATGGGGTCATCAACACAAGAAAGATATAGACCTGTTAGAGTGGTGTAGAGGCCTGGGCAGTAAGGAGTTGAAGTGTTGCTATGCCTCAAACACCAATGGGCATTCAAGCGGGCAAGTTAGAACAGGATGTGCCTGGAAAGGAGGGTTGTACAAAGGTGGGGAAGCACCTTTCTGAAGCTAATTTTCCTGCTCTGGTCCATGGTCACCACACAACATAAAGGACAGCAGAAACTCAGAAATGGGGTCAAGGAGAAGGCAAGACCAATAGAGGGGGATTGAGACCACCAAAAGTCCCTCAAAGCCCCTTGACCCATTTCCAGAAAGGCCCAGGAGAATGGCCTGCGCATGCTAACTCATTTATATGAAGAGCAAGAAACCTAATCCCAGGGCAGGGGAAACTTACCAAAAAAAGGAGCCTCCACAAAGCCTGGGTGATGCTCCCAAGACCCTGGACACCCTTTTGGCTGGATTGATGCTGGACCAAGGACTGGTGACCTTCTTTCCTCTCCTATCTGATCTCTCTTTCACTCTATCTCTCTTCCCTCTTTTCTTTTATTCTTCTTCTTATTATTAGAAGATAGGGGCAAAACATACACAAATTTCTATGCCAAGTGTGTGGTTTACTAATAAAACTTTGTGAGCTTTTTTTGGGACCTTTTTGGCTTTTGCCGTTCTTTTTTGATCACAGGTATCTACAAATCTTGCGTATTCCCTTCCATATAGGAGTGGGACGCAACAAGTGGGTCCAGAGGAGGGCCACAAAAATGATCAGAGGGTTGGAACACCTCTCCTATGAAGACAGGCTGAGACAGTTGGGGTTGTTCAGCCTGGAGAAGAGAAGGCGTCAGGGAGACCAAATTGCAGCTTTTTAATACTTAAAGGGGGCTTATACGAAAGATGGGGACAAACTTTTTAGTAGGGCCGGTTGCAAGAGGATAAGGGATAATGGTTTTAGACTAAACAAAGATAGATTCAGACTATGTTAAGGAAACGTCCCAGTCTGACCATTCAACAGATTCTCTGGCAGTCACACTCCCAATACCAGAGACGTTAACTGCTGGGACCAGAACCCCTTCACAAGTGGGTGGCTCCAGTGAGTGTGACTCCCTACATACCCCACTCACAGACCAGGTTTCCTTACCTGTTTGACCCCAGGTTTCCCAGAGCAGAGCCTCAGATATCTCATTCCATAAAGCCATTTATTCACAGAGCAGTAACACAGAAACAGCCCCAGCTGGTGCCTCCAAGGAGGGACCCCCAACAAAGGAACCCCTGGGTTTTGTCCTGGGTTGCAGTGTATTCTATTACCATCCTCATGAGCTGTTGAAACCAGGTGGGGCAGTGTTTCCTTGCCTCCTCCTCCCTCCGGACTATCTTCTGCTTAATGGGCCCATCAATGCCTTGCCTCATGACTCATCATCCCATTGTGAGATGCTCCACCCAGAGGGAGGAACCAAGCATTCCATCCTGGATATAATCTTAGATTCCGAACACCACAGACACCCCTTTCCACTGGATTCCCAGAGGACAGGATCTACATAGCCACCACTGGACCCTCTGAGGAAGAGCAGACCCTTCTACAGGATCATCACTTCAACAGAACCACATCCACCACTTCAGGAGGACTGCAGCCACCATTTTATCAGACTGCTACCACCACCCTGGGTGTCAGGTTGTATCCTGACTCTGTCAGTTTGAACCAGTGTTTTCTGCCTTTTTTCTTTTTTTTTCTTAATTTCCCTATTAAATTGTTATTCTGACTTGGTGCCTCCCACTGGTTTGTTTTCAAACTAGTACAGTTTTTATACCGTTACGGTCTAAGCGTGCACAAGTCTCGCTCTTTCTCCTAGTCCTCTGCTCCTGCTGTGTCTCTCAGTGTCCATCCACCTCAATGGCACCACCAGTTTTCATGCCCTTTCTTATCCAAAAGGTTGGCAGTTCCCAGCTCCTGCTGTGTCTCAGTGTCCATTCACCTGGCCGGGCCCATCAGTTTTTGTGCCCTTTGTTAACCAAAGGGTTGGCAGTTCACAGCCAGGTACCCACCTAGAACTCAATCTACATCTCAATCTGCAGCTGTATTCCTCAACAGTCCTCCCTTTGTTTTAATTGAGCATCACTGCTAGTGTACTAAAAGAAAAAACCAAACAAGCTTTCAAGGCATTTAAACAATTCACCTTATAACATTATTGCAAGTGATGAACATAGCAGGATTAAGGCTAACAAAATTATCATAGGGTAGAAATTATTATGAAGATAGAATTGCAAAATATTCTCAGAAGTCAGTTATTGACCAACTGGTTGAGCATTCACTACTCATTTGATATGAGAATGGTGTATACAGTTGTTATTGATATTTTGATCAAATAATCAATTTAATAATATAAAAGAATTATTTATGATTATAAGTTTCTTAGATTATAAGGAAAAATTGTAAAATATAAGATATAGGAATGTTGG
Source organism: Lycocorax pyrrhopterus obiensis (assembly GCA_014706295.1). Lineage (NCBI taxonomy): Eukaryota > Metazoa > Chordata > Aves > Passeriformes > Paradisaeidae > Lycocorax > Lycocorax pyrrhopterus. The sequence continues at coordinate 17,368,395 of JACSVZ010000030.1, forward strand.
GAGTGCTGTGTTTGAAATATGCAACCATAGAAACCTCAGCAAGAAGTTACAGGACCCTTATGTTTTGTTCATGAAGCTATGGACCACCACTTAGGCTGCTTGGAATCCCCCTACCCTTCCCATCTAGATTTGAATATCAGGGATTCCAATCAGTAGAGCTCAGTAGAGATGACCAGTGATTGTTTTAGGATAAGAATATTGATGAAGTTATATAAGTATTGAAACCAATCATTGTAAAGGTTAAATTTAAGAGAGGGCATAGTATGCATAGTATGTAAAAGAATTTATATAACCATGATTTAGCAGAAAAAGTATATAAAATGGATGGGTTTTGTTTGTTAAGGGGAACACGTTTTCAGATGAGTTCTGTTTGGTGACGCAGTTATCCTTACCCAAAATTTTAACAGGAAAATAAGAACACAGTAAGACAGTAAATGATCCCTCTCATTTAGGTTTCAATTTGTATTTTCGTAAGGATATCTTGATTAACACTTCAAGGTTGTATATCATGTACTTGTATTTCAGGTGGTGTGGGTTGATACCATTGTGTATATTTTCTCCGCCCTTTGAACCCTTTCTGCATATATATAGCATACTGGGTCAAGTGTTCATCTCCATCCAACAGGCTGGTCTTAGCTGGGACAAGTCCCTGGTATAGCTAAGTGTCTCCCAAAAAGAATTTCTTCTGGTGTTAGTCCTACGGGTTGTCTCAGAGTATTCCAGACATCCCACAGAGCCAAATTTAAGGCTTCTAGCAATTTCAGAGTAGTGCATGTACATCATTTTGCTATGTTTTCTTTTAATGTTCCATTCATCCTTTCTACATGTCCTGAAGATTGTGGGTGATACAGTGTATATAATTTTCTCTCTATCCTCAAAGTCTCATACAGATGTTCAATTATATTTGCTGTAAAATGAGCACCTCTGTCTGATTCAGATAGAGGTTAACTTGTTTCCGTTTTCCCAGATGTGCAAAGCTACTAGTTCTGCTCCTTGTGCACTCATCCTTGCTGGGAGTGGTTGTGCTTCTATCACCTGTCCCTGACTCACCACGGCAAATAGAACTGTATCTGGGTTATGCGAGTGTTGGGGTTTTGGGAGTTTCCCCTTCTGTTTTTTTTCTCTTGAGGAATTTTTCCCATATATGTTGCCAGGGCGACAAATTGCTGGGTGCTTGGGAAAAACAAAAGACCTGGCCACAGAGGCAGGGGTCCAAGGGGCTACTCTCTTTCACCTGGGGGTTGGGTACACCCCGGGCTGGCTGGTGTTGCTCTCGGCATTGGGAGGGAGAGAGGCGTCCATTGTTGTAGAAGAAGTTTACTGCTGCTGCGTGTTTCTGCTTTTCAGCTACCTTCCTTCTACCAGAGAAAACCGGGATCCCAAGCCCACCTTTCCCTGCCCTGCTGGGAGCCGGGCTGGAGCCGCCCTGCCTCGGCCGCCGCTTGGATCCTTCGCTACACTGTAGCCCTGCACACCCTTGCCGGCTGAGACCTCCCAAGGCTCCCACTGCAGCTCTGGAGTTTGATACATCTCGTCTGCCACCCGGGATCTGTGCTCATCTCTGCTGTTCTAGCCTGCTGTTCCCAAGGGTCCGGCGCCGGGATCAGCCGCCCAGAGGGTTTGTGAAGCTTTTCGTCCTTCTGTTTCCCGGGACCCCGAGCCGCCATCACTGCTGCTGTGGGGGACCCATCGCACCTGCCCTGCTCACCGGGAGCCGCCAGCGCCCCTGCCGGCTGTGACAGTAACTGCACCAAAGGGGAAAGGGCCTGACAGCCGAGAGAGGCTGGCACTGGATTTGTGGTTCTGTTTGCTGTTACTGCCATAGTTATTGTTGCTTGCTTGCCTTGTCATACGTATATATATATATTAGTAAAGAACTGTTATTCCTATCCCTCATATCTTTGCCTGAAAGCCCCTTAATTTCAAAATTATAATAATTCGGATGGAAGGGGGTTGTATTTTCCATTTTTTTGGAGGCTCCTGCCTTCCTTGACAGATACCTGTCTTTCAAATCAAGACAGTGAGGGGACATCAGTTAAATCAGTCCATGCTTTACTTGAGATACGTGTAATTTGCTAACATTGGTGATGCTTGGAATCATCAGGTAGAGGCATTAGGCTTGCTGAATTCAAGGTGTGACATCTCTTAAGATTACATTATCTGCTATTAGGAAGATCAGTTCATATCCATGTGCCTGTTGTGGCATCAAAGCTTGGGTTACACACTGTCTCACCAGTATTTCCACTTCATGGGGGTCATGGACTGTTACAGGATGTCTCAGGATAAGGGGGCAGCTCTTTTATTGTATTGTTGCTGCTGCTACCATTGACTTAATACAGGCTGGTGCTCTTGCTGCAACTGGATCTAGTTGAATTGAGAAATATGCAACCAGTCTCTGAGAGGGTCCTAAATTCTGTGTTACCACTCCACTGGCTATTCCTTTATGCTCGTGTACATACAGATTAAAGGATCTGGGAGCCCAAGACCAGGAGCAAATGCTAAAGCACCTTTTGTAGCTTTAAAAGCTTGTTCCCTCTCTAGACCCCATGCAGTGGACTCTTTGTTCTTGGTTGCCTCAGTCAGAAACTTAGTTCCCCTAACCTAGGAATCCATGGCCAACAAAATCCCATGACTCCTGAGAAAACCTTGCACCTGTTTTTTTTTGACTGGACGTGGGAACTTAATTATGGCCTTTATTCTTTCCAGATCTATTCTCTGTTGCCATTTTCCCAAAATAAAGCCTAAATATTTAACTTTTTTCTGACCCAGGTGAAGTTTGGATGGAGATGCACGATGTCTCATTTTCACTAGAGCAATGCATAAATGTATAGTGTCTAATATAAAGGCATTCTCATCACTACTTGCTAAAAAAAAATCATCTACATACTGTACAAAACCCGATTTGTGAAGTAATTTCATACCGTTTAAATCAACCACCAATATTCGTGAAAAAATGTTAGGGGATCCGTCAAATCCTTGGGGAAGGCATGTCCAAGTCAGTTGCTGTCTTTTCTGGATGAAGGCAAACAAAGGTTGACTTTTTTCATCTAATGGAATGCTTCAAAATCCCTTGGGCTAAGTGTTGGTCTGTCTACTTCTGGATCCTCTTCTTTGCTTCCAGGGAAATAGGGTCCTGTCTCAGGGTGGGTGGCACTCCTTCTGTTGTTTAAATACATAGGGGCTGTGCTGAGACCAACAGTCCCCCATCTATACTGGTCCCTGCCACACTGGCATATGCTTCTTAAAATATCTCCTGATGTCAGGGGCTACCTGGTTTACAAAGACGCTAACTGCAAGTGTGTCATTAAAGTTTTGTGATGGCCATTGCCCTGCTGAGCAAGAAGACCAGGTTATAGCTGGCCAATTCTCCTGACACGTTATTGCATGGTCCTTGCAAAATTCTACTGTACCGAGCAATTTATCCTAATTTTGCACAACCTCGGCCAAGGGCATCCCCTGATCTATGCTGGGTTTATTTCCCATCCTTTCAAACACTACAAGAAACTTGAAACCCCTTTTTACATGCTAAAAAAGGGACTTCAACTCCCCCTTCTGTGTGCACTGAAGGACTGTACCACTCCCTGTGTGGTACAAGGAACACAAACCTCTCTGTGCGAGGGTGTTCAAAACCCTTCTGTGTTGTAGGAGACACTCGAGCCCCCTCACTTCACACCTTATGGAGGACTCCATATCTCCTCTGTGAGCCTTACATTGCTCAGGCTGGGCACCTGTTCTCGACCCATTACCAATAATTTCAGCAAATCTGCACAAAATGCCACACCGATGGAAAGACTCAAATTCACCCTTATAATTTATACAGAATCTGCTCAGAGAATTTAAACACTCACCCTTTGGCTCCTCCCTGGGCCAAAGATCCCAGGTGAACTCACCCAGTGCCGGCAGTTGGATGTTTGGAGAAGGAAGGCTCCAAAGGTAGTGAGCTAGGGTCCCCTCTAGGTCACCAAACTGCTAAGGAAACTTCTCAGTCTGACCATTCACGAGATTCTCTGGCAGTCACACTCCCAATGCCAGAGACTTTAACTGCTGGGACCAGAAACCCTTCACAGTGGGCGGCTCCAGTGAGCTGACAGGTGCCCCGCTTGACTCCCTACCACACCACTCTCACAGTCAGACCAGGTTTCCCAGAGCAGAGTCTCAGATGTCTTGTTCCATAAAGCCATTTATTCACAGGACAGTAACACAGAAACAGCCCCAGCTGGTGCCTTGTCTTGGTTTGAAAGACAGGTGTCTGTTAAGGAAGGCAGGAGCCTCCAAAAAAATGGAAAATGCAACCCCCTTCCATCCGAATTATTATAATTTTGAAATTAACGGACTTTCAGGCAAAGATATGAGGGGTGGGAATAACAGTTCTTTACTAATATATATATATGTATGACAAGGCAAACAAACAACAATAACTATGGCAGTAACAGCAAACAGAACCACAAACCCAGTGCCAGCCTCTCTCGGCTGTCAGGCCCTTTCCCCTTTGGTGCAGTTCCAGTGACAGCCAGCAGGGGCGCTGGCGGCTCCCCGTGAGCAGGGCAGGTACAATGGCTCCCCCGCGGCAGCAGGGGACGCTCCGGAGAGAGCTCGGGGAGCACGTGGTGATGGCGGCTCGGGGTCCCCGGAGGGATGGACGAAAAGCTTTAACAAACCCTCTGGGCGGCTGATCCCAGTGCCCGACTGGACCCTCGGGAACAGCAGGCTAGAACAGCAGAGACGAGCACAGATCCCGGGTGGCAGACGAGATGTATCAAACTCCAGAGCTGCAGTGGGAGCCTTGGGAGGTCTCAGCCGGCAAGGGTCTGCAGGGCTACAGTGTAGCTGAGGATCGAAGCGGCGGCGGCCGAAGCAAGGCAGCTGCAGCCCGGCTCCCAGCAGGGCAGGGAAAGGTGGGCTTGGGATCCCGGTTTTCTCTGGTAGAAGGAAGGCAGCCGACAAACAGGAACCTCCAGCTCTGACCAACTCCTTCTGAACACTGAGAGCACCAGCAGCTCCGACCGTGCGCAAGCCCCCCCCCACGTGAAAAGACAGGTAGTTAGTTGGACCCCTCGCCCTCTGTGGCCAGGTCTTTTGTTCTTCTTAAGCACCTAGCAATCTGTCCCCCTGGCAATATATATGGGGAAAATTCTTTAAGACAAAAAGTAAACAGGAGAACTCCTAAAACCCCAACATGCCTTCGAGGAGGGACCCTCAACAAAGGAACCCCTGGGCTTTTATACCCTCACAGTCTAAGTGTGCACAAGTCTCACTCTTTCTCCTCAGTCCTCTGCTCCTGCTGTGTCTCTCACTGTCCATTCATCTGGCTGGCACCACCGGTTTTTGTGCCATTTGTTAACCAAAGGGTTGGCAGTTCATGGCCTCTTGTCTCGGGCTCCCACCCAGAGCTCAATCTTCAGTTCAATCTGCAGCTTGCAAACTGAGATACCTGCATCAGATATATTCCTCAACAACCAGATATAAGGAAGAAATTTTTTATAATGAGAGTGGTGAGACACTGTAAGAGACACAATGCTCTGGGGTTGGAAACTGAAGAGCACATGAGTAATGGACAGAGTCCAGGAGAAGCTGATCACACAAAGTTAATAAAACTACCCACCCACATTAGAACCAATGCCACCAGAAAACACGTAGGTATTAGTGATTTTCAGAAGGGACAGGCAAGAAGGGGGAGGGGGATGTTGCCCTCTGTGTAAAAAATTTGATTGCACTGAGCTGTCTTTGAAAAACAGTGATGAATAGATTGAGAGCTTATGGGCAAAAATTAGGGGTCAAGCCAACAAAGGAAACCTCATGGCTGGTGTTTACTACAGGCTGCCCAATCAAGGGGACCCTGTTGAAGAAACATTATTACTTCAAATACAGGAAGCATCACACTCTCAGGCTCTGATCCTGATGGGGGACTTCAATCACCCTGACACTTCCTGGAAAAGCAGGACAGCGAGCTACTGGAGGGCACTGAGGAAAATTTCTTAATCCAGGTAATAGACAGCCCAGCTAGTGAAGAAGTGTTACTAGACCTGTTGCTCACCAACACAGATAAACTAACTGCAGAGGTCAATATCAGAGGAAGCCTGGGCTGCAGTGACAATGCCCTGGTGGAATTCACAATCTTGAGGGATATGGGCCAGACAAAGTGTAAAGTCAAGACCCTGAGAATGAACTTTTAGTTGTTTAAGGAATTAGTGGATGGGACCCCAAGGGAAACTGCCCTCAGAAGTAAAGGAGCTGAACAGAGCTGGCAGCTCTTTAAGGACATTTTTCTTAGAGTGCAAGAGCTCTCGATTTTCATGTGTAAGAAATCAGGCAAGGAAGGCAGGAGACTAGCATGGCTGAGTAAGGACCTCCTGTTCAAACTAAACTGTAGGAGGAAATGCACAGGCAGTGGAACCAGGGACATGTATCGTGGGAAGAATATAGGGATGCTGCCAGGGTGTGTGAGGATTGGATCAGGAAGTATAAGGCACAGTTGGAACTGAATTTGGCAAGAATAAAAAGAAGGGCTTTTACAGGTATGTTGGCCAGAAAAGGAAGAAAATGTACTCATTTTTAAAAAGGGTAATAAGGAGGACCCTGGGAACTACTCAGTCAGTCAGCCTCACCTATTGTAAGATCATGGAACATATCCTCCTGGAAGATATGCCAAAATATGTGGAAGACAGGGGAGTCATTTGAGACAGCCAACATGGCTCCATCAAGGGCATCTCATGCCTGACTAATCTAGTGACCTTCTGTGGTAGAATGACTGCATCAGTGGATAAGGGAATATGGGGAATTATAAGGTAGAATTAGGTTGTGAGCTGTAAAACCTGCCTGCAGAGGCACATTTGCAACCCTATAAGCTGGGGACAGAGTGGCTGGACAGTGTCCAGGCAGAAAGGGACCTGGGGGTACTGGTTGACAGCTGACTCAACATGAGCCAGCGGTGTTCCTTGGTGGCCAAAAAGGCCAACGTCATCCTGGCCTGTATTAGGAATAGTGTGACCAGCAGGACCAGGGAAGTCATTCTTCCCCTATACTCGGCACTGGTGAGGCCGCACCTCGAGTGCTGTGTCCAGTTCCAGGCCCCTCAGTTCAGGAAGGACGTTGAGACACTTGAGCGTGTCCAGAGGAGGGCAACAAGGCTGGCGAAGGGCTTGGAACACAAGCCCTATGAGGAACGTCTGAGGGAACTGGGGTTGTTTAGTCTGGAGAAAAGGAGACTCAGAGGTGACCTTATCACTCTCTACAACTTCCTGAAAGGTGGTTGTAGTCAGGTGAGGGTTGATCTCTTTTTCCAGGCAACAACTGACAGAACAAGAGGACACAGTCTTAAGCTGTGCCAAGGAAAATATAGGTTGGATATTAGGAAAAAGTTTTTTACAGAAAGAGTGATACAATATTGGAATGGTCTACCCGGGGAGGTGGTGGAATCACCATCCCTGGATGTGTTTAAAAAGAGATTGGATGTGGCGCTCGGTGCCATGGTTTAGTTTAGTTGAGGTGTTTGGGCATGGGTTGGACTCGATGATCTTGAAGGCCTCTTCCAACCTGGTGATTCTGTGATTCTGTGACATGGCAGAACAAAGGAGCACATGGCGGCACAGAAAGGTTTGTCTCCACCAGACCCTGGGGGGAGGAGGTCAGGCGGCAGACCCCTACGAAGTGTGTTGCTGATGTGGCAACACGGGATAGGTTGCACCATATAAAGAAATACTGTGCCTTAGAAAAGTGTATAAAGGCAACTCACTCCTTTGAATAAACAGTTCAGATTCCCTGCTGGTCTGGGTCCGACATTCAATTACCGACACATGGTGTCTCCGTGTGTGGAATTTATTATATGCCTATCTGTGCATCCGTCAGTGTGCCCTGTGGGACTTGAAGTGCGGCTGAGAGAAGCGGGAAAGCTGGCCAGTGATAATCCCTACAAAAGTTGTAGGTGAGCCATGGGGGACGTAGAGGATGGAGTATCCCAGGAACAGAACGTCCCAGAGACGTTAAAACGGATTTTAAAGAAACATGGCAGGAAAGTTGAGTCTACAGATTTGAACAGACTCTTGTTCTGGGCAAAGAACTGTGATTCAACTTTAGATAGGACCAATATTTTTGATCCTCGGACATAAGACGCTTTAGAAGCAGCCCTGACAGAGTTTTTGTGTCTGTGGAAGGCTGTGTATAAGGCACGCATAGCATCTGGAGACCAGACAAAGAAAGCCGCCAGTGCCACCGCAGCAGCCATGCCGAGTCCTTCTGCGCTGCCAGCAAGCGACCGTAAGTCTGTCGGGGCTGTGGGAGGAGAACCAAAAGATGGCCCCTCATCCCCCAACCGATTTGACCCTGGAGGGAAGCCGGACGGTATCGTAAAAAAGCTCGCGCCGCGCCATGCGGCATCAGCTAGAGCCGTGTCCTGGCGAGTGGCTGGAGCCGGGGGGAGTGTGTTCCCTCTCCGTTTGCCTTCTCCGAGAGTGCAGTGGCGGCGGCAGACACGGTGAGGGGAGAGCTTTCGGCGCCGCGAGGGCACGGCACTGGAGAGAGGCCACGCGGCGCTGGCGGGCACATGGCAGCGTGGCGCCGGCGAGCACATGGCAGAGCTGCGCCACGACGGTGAGCGCATGATGGTGAGCCATAGCAGCGAGCACATGGCAAAGCTGGGCCATGGCCGCATCCAGTGGCCGTCCCCACGCCGCAGACGGGTGGGATCAGTGGCGCTGGGAGCTGGCGGGGCCGTGGCTCCACTCAGCTCATGGCGAAAGCTGCGAGTGGGTCTCTACATGTGAGAAGTGAAGAGACGAGCTGGCAGACCTCTGCTGGCCCCCAGACCTATGCAGCTGGCAAAGCCTGCACGGCCAGCCTGGCCCGCCCAGCTGGCAGGGCCGCGGCCCTGCTCAGTGCATGGCAGGGGCCGCGGGCGGCTCTCTTCATGTGAGAAGCGAGGAGATGGGCTGCCAGACCCACGCCGGCCGCCAGACCCGCGCAGTCACTGGACCCGCGTGAGCCAGCGGGACGGCACTGTTACAGCCAAGGTTCCCGTTCCTTGCAGACTCTAGGGAGCTGATACTGTGCTAGAAAAAAGAACTAAGTAGACCAATAGCCCCTTCCCCAAGAGTGGGGAGGCTGCAGCACTCAGCATTTTGCACCAGCTTGTGCGGTAATGGCTGCAAGCTGATTATGTTGTTCCTGCAGATAGTCCATAAAATCTCAAAGACTGCTTTTTTACCACACCACCTTATGATACCCTGCATTGTTCTAATTATTTTTTGTTAAAGATGCTCCTGTAATAATTATAATTTGTAAGCTATTGTTTTAAGCAAGAATTAAGCTTGTTACCTTTTGAAACCTTTTGAAACCACTTAGAGAGTTAATGTTATTATAATTGTAATTTTCCAAAGCCTAGATTATATATATTCTGTGAAACAATGAAGTATATAAGCAGTTGATATTACCTTGCTTATTTTTACTTGGTGCACACTTGTTGTTGTATTGGATGTATTATTTTACTATTCATAGTAAGAAAACTGCATGTTATATTCCACATTTTCCTAAATTTAGTAAGTTAAAAAAGTTCATGTTACATATTGTTAGAACAGAAAAGGGGGAATGCAGAGATGAGGTGTGCCCCCCGTGAAAGACTGTAAAGAAGTTTATATGTTCTTAATTTTTCAATCGCATTCAGAATGATCACAAGATATTAATAAAGTTTTTAAGCAATTTTATAAGTATTTTAGGGAAACCTTCTCAGTCACGGCTTAAGGCTCTGGCCAAGCCCTAGCCCTGGCTGACTAGGGAATTATACCATCGGACCCAAGTGTTTCTGCCCTAAAAGTGTAATCAAGTCATTTTGACTTGCTAATTTGATCTTAGAAAAGCTGGACTCTCTTTCAAAGTAAACTTGAAAGTCTTGCCTAAGAAAGACTTTCTATGTCTTCACTGTGAAACAGGACCTCCCAGCCATTGCAGACTCTGAGTGATAGTAAAAGTTTTAAACAATTTTATGTTGTTTCTCAAAGTTCAATCTGTTTAGATATTAAGTATTTTTATCTTTTGTAAAGAACAGAGCTTATTCAGTTTAGACAGTGAGTCAAACATTCTAATGATAGAAATGTTTTGTTTCATAATTCTTATTTGTATAAAACAGAAAAGGAGGAATTATGGGGAATTATAAGGTAGAATTAGGTTGTGAGCTGTAAAACCTGCCTGCAGAGGCACATGGCAGAACAAAGGAGCACATGGCGGCACAGAAAGGTTTGTCTCCACCAGACCCTGGGGGGAGGAGGTCAGGCGGCAGACCCCTACGAAGTGTGTTGCTGATGTGGCAACACGGGATAGGTCGCGCCATATAAAGAAATACTGTGCCTTAGAAAAGTGTATAAAGGCAACTCACTCCTTTGAATAAACAATTCAGATTCCCTGCCGGTCTGAGTCCGTGATTCAATCGCAGACAGGGAAGAGCTACAGATGTCATCTACCTGGACTTCTGTAAGGTGTCCTGGTTCTGGCCAGGACAGGGTTAATTTTTGCAGTAGTCAGGAGGGGGCATGGCTAGAGCCTGGAGGTTATTCCATACACCTTACATCATTGCCAGGGGTGGGGGAAAGGGACTCTCTTCTGGGGAGAAGGGGTGCCGGTATTGTCTATTGTCAGAGGGTTTCTGTGTGAATAATTTCTTTCTTGTACCCTCTGTCATTAGTACTGTTGCTATTACTGATCGTTTTCTTACCTCATTGCTGTTTCCAGTAAATTGTTCTTATCTTAACCCATGATCTTTACCTTTTGTGCCTCCAATTCTTCTCTCCATCATGCCACAGGGCGGAGGGGGAGGGGAAAGCAGGGGAATGACAGAGAATGGCATGTGGTTTGGAGAGTCTTGGTGGGGGCACTAAACTGGGGAGCACCATTCCTAAACCATGACAAAAGGCCTTTGATATAGTCCCTTACAACATTCTGGACTATAAATTGGGTTTGACAGATAGACTGTTAGATGGATAAGGAATTGGCTGGATGGCTGCATCTTAAGACTTTTAGTCAGTGGCTTAATGTCCAAGTAGAAATCGGTAATGAGTGGTGTCCCTCAAGGGTCCATACTAGAACCAGTATTGTTTAATATCTCCATCACTAAGATAGACAGTGGGATTGAGTGTACCCTCAGCAAGTTTTCAGATGACACCAAGCTGAATGGTGCAGTTCATTCTCTGGGGCCTCCAGCAAAATAAGGACATGGACCTGTTGGAGCGGGTCCAGAGAGGGCCCCAAAAATGATCAGAGGGATGGAACATCTCTCCTGTGAAGAAAGGCTGGAAGAGTTGGGGTTGTCCACCCTGGAGAAGAGAAGGCTAGAGGGAGATCTTATTGAAGCCTTTCAATATATAAACGGGTCTTATAAGAAATACAGAGAAAGACTTTTTGCCAGGGCCTGTAGTGACATAACCGGGGTAATAGTTTTAAACTGAAAGAGGGTAGATTTAGATTGGACATAAGGAAGAAATTCTTTATGAGGATGGTGAGACACTGGAACAGGTTGGTCAAAGAAGTTGTGGATGCCCCATCATTAGAAGTGTTCGAAGTCAGGTTGGACAGGGCTTTGAGCAACCTGATCTAGGGAAAGATGTCTCTGCCCGTGGCAAGGGAGTTGAAGCTCTGAAGGCCCTTTCCAACCCAAACCATTTTGACTCTGATTATAACTAGCCTTAAAAGTTCTGCTCATTTCCATGTTTTGAGGGGGAGCCATAAGCTCTGGAGCAAAAACTGAACTATGAAGGCATCACCCAGAGACAGTTTACAGTAAAAGCAGGCATCTACTCTGTGAAATTACATGCCCAAAATATACTGTGAGTCAGTAAAGTTTGAACTCTAAGCAATAAAGGTGGAGATAGGGAAAACAGAAACTTACTTCATAGAGGTGCTCAGTTTTACTTCCAGCTCTACACATCCAGAAACAAGATTCCAAATTTGCATTCATTCAACTGCTTTTTTAATCAGCCACCAGAATATCTGGCATTCATTTTGTTTCTGACCATTAAAAGTACAACTCAATATTAGCTTTTAAAAAAAAGTATTAATTCTCTTATGTAAACAATAGTATTTATTAGAGAGAGTTTTCAAGCATTAAACTTCACTGCTTGATTTCATAGAATCATAGTGATGCCTTAGGTTTTAACTTTTCTATTTTTTTAAATTCTGTACTGCTTAGTGTGCAACTTTGAAGCTTCTTGTAGCCTGTTACTTTCTGCTCTCTCATGCTAGTTAGACATAACAAAGCCTCTCCGGACTGCTCTTCAAGGACACCTGGACCATCCTGAGCCCAAGGGGTGTAAACCAAGGAGTCTCTGAAGGGGAGTAGCTAAGGAGAATTACATTATTAAACTGGGGCTTTAATTAGAGAATTGACCCTGATATGCAAATGAACCAAACCTATAAAAGTGTGAAGAACTCGTGACCTGTCGTCTGTCTTGGGGTCCATCTTAGCAATAGCCTCTGGCTCCCCAGGGTGTACCTTGAAGGCCCTTCAAATAAATACCTACTTTTGTTCCTTTACTCTGTCTAGTCTCTGTGTCTAGGAGGCCTGATAAGGCATCAGTTCTTTGGCACCCCAGATGGGACAACGAGGCTTCCAAAAATCCTCTGGGACTCAGAGAGATCCAGCTCAGCTCCCCCCTCCCTTGCCGGCACCCGGGGGGGCAGTTGCTACAGTCCAGGAGGCAGAGGAGCCCCAGGAGCCCAGAACACCCTCCAGATCCAGCACAGAAGCACGTGAGTAACTGAATAAAGGTAGTATTCTGTTAGTACCGGAGTTAGGTATTAAGAGATCTCTTAGTTTGTTTAAGGACTCGGAAAGGTCCCGGGGGGGTTTTCATTTGGTGTTTCCCCCTTTTGTTAGTTTGTCAGCTCGTGAGAGCTTGACAGGGAACTCGTGTGAGAGTTCCAGGGAATTTGAGTTTCCCTCTGTTGGTTTGTTGCTAGGCTGTGTCTAGCCAATGCCCTTTGGCATCCAGCCAAGTGGCGCAGCGGGTGAGCGGCCGCAGTTTGAATCCTTGGGGTTACGGGTTCGAATCCTCCTTTTTCTAGTCTTCTCTTTGTGCTTTACCGAGTGTTTTAAATCGCTTTGCTTTATTTCTGTGAACTTCTCTGTTTATAAGCATAAAACCATGAGTGGTAATATTTCTTGTATGGAGAAGAAAATACCACAGAACTCGCCTTTAAGTTTAGTATTAGATAACTGGAGAAAATTGACTGGCAAAGATAAAACCCTTACAAAAGCAGAATTAATTCAGCTTTCCACAGTGATCTGGCCAGCTTATAGGTTAGATAACTAGCAAAGCTGGCCCCAATTTAGTAGTCTAGATGAAGAATTAATACTGAATTTAATATCGTATCACTGAAAAGATCAGTGTTTCTTAGAGCTAGAGTATGCAAAGCTCTTCTTGGCTGCATCTAAGTTACAACTATCTAAAAGAGAGCATATACTATTTCTAGGGAAAAGAAAAGAGAAAAAAGTTAAGAAGTCTATGTCGGACTCGATGAAGGGAGAAGATGTAGAGATAGATCTGATAGCTCCTGCCTTGAGAATGGGCCCCCCTCCTCCCCCTCTTCCTCCTCTTCCTCTTCCTCCTCCTCCTCCTCCTCCTCCTCCTCCTTCTCAGTCGATGGGGGTGAGGGGGGGAAGACAGGCAGCTTTAGGTAGATTCCTGCTGGTGAAACAGGAGAAGGGAGAGAGACTGAGAGGAAGGGACAGCCAGCGTGTGCAGCCTACGGCACCGCCCTTAGAGGTGGAGCCAGAAGGCAAGGTTTTCCACCAGGAGGGCGGGGAGGGAACCTCCCACGGGGGGGT